>VZRU01011696.1:455562-614349 GCA_013398155.1 Pedionomus torquatus
GAGATAAAGTAACATTTTCCTTCTGAGTATTACGTGTCAAAAAGCCATCATATACCAGTTTCAAACCCAGTTCTAATTTCATCGTAGTCCAACTGCTTGAAGAGTGGTGCTCTTCACCACTCTGGAATCTCTCCCAGGCTTTCAGATAGGGAAAAATAAGATATTTGTAGAAAAAAAAAAAAAAAAAAAAAAGCACAAAATGCCAGTGCAATCTCTGATGCCTATGGCTTCAGTGAAACAGGAAATATAAGAATCAGATGCTCAGCTTATAGTTAGCTCACACCAGTCAAAGACGTGGCACAGAAATCTTTAAGTAACATTCCAACATCTCACCACAATGACTAATGAAGGTAGCTCTATGCATAAAAGGACTGTTAAGCAAAGTACATCAAAGAAGAGGAACTTCCCCCACTACTACGTTTAATAAGATCTTACAGTTGCCAATACCATTAACAAATAAATAAAAAAATAATCATGTGGAAAAAAAAAAGAAGGTGGAGGTGAGGTATTGGTGAGAAAATAACACATTAATTAACTGACAACACGGATACTATTGTTTAAAGCCTATGTGTAGAGTTCTGGGTATAGCAGGGAAAAGCAGGAGGGATAGAACCATGACCTGTTAGCCACTCAATTGAACAATCAAATCTGCCTTTCTGCTTCTTGACAAAGCAAGGAGTAGTCACAAAGCCGGGAAGCACAAAGTGAGATGCCTTGAAAGGGAGTAAAGACTTACCACATCCTACAACTCTTTTGAAAGTACAATAAGGTAAACTGTTACTCTAGGAAGCAGCATGGTTGAGTATTTCTTCACACATACTGATGGAGATATGGAAAGGTTAGAATAATTACAAAGCTAAGTAGAGTGAAGATACTTGGAAAAGGTTCCAGTAGCATCAGGAATGTGAAAGGTAGAGCTTTTGAACAGCAACGGCCTTTGCGGTTAAAAGGACAGTTACTTTCCACCACAGAGGGTAAAAACAGACATGCACAGAACTGTTAGAAGGGTAACATTCTGTCCCAAAGGCCCTTTTATCCCTTCTAGTCTAGCTGTCTCCAGCTGGCAGGCTTTCATAAGCTGGTGCTTGGTCTTCGACCCAGTAATGTTTGTTTTCAAAGCTGGTGTTTGATCTTCGAACCAGTAATGATGGTGGGTAGCAATATGTGTCAATTTATAGTGGCAATATCTGAGCCTTGTTCCTGATACAGCTTCAATGTCTTCTCCTAGCAATTTCAGGTTTTTTTCTCTTTTAACTTATTGAAGAGTCAACCACTGACATCTAGCAATACTCCTGGCATGGCAGGTAAGACTACTGATCTCAAGCTACCTCAAGATACCCTCTGGAAAGGAAATCTCCTGCTTACATTGCAACAGGTCTTTCAACACTGTGCTATAGCCACATTAATAATAAATGAATCCATTATGATCAATGGCTTGACAATGAATACCAAATGACTTCTCCATTATTAAGATCATTACAGGATACTAGAGGTAACTGTTCAGTGTCATTTAGCTGTATGATCCCTTTCTCTCTTAATAGGATTTTTATGACTAAACCACCCCAAATCACACTGAATATTTAACCTGAGGTTCAGTGATTTTACAGTTTATACTATAAAACATCTCATGAATCACTAGGAAGACAATAGGTACCGCTATCTCTTTGATCAATTTAATATAATTTTTCTGTGTACACACTGCCTATCAACACCATCAAAAACATGTGCTCTGAAGATCTGCGAGGTACATATTGATTGTCCTAACTCTAACAAACAGAACTAGCAACTGAGCAGAATGACTTCACTGTTGCCTTTAAAAAACTATTCCTCTTACCTTTGCTTTTATTTATTTGTACCTACTTCCACAATAAATAATGCAACTGATTAAGCAATGAACATAGAACATTAATCACATTGCTTAACTAGGTATTTCCTAAAGGTCACCCTACTTTGAAACACAGAGCTTTCTTGTGTGCTGCCCGCATGCCCTTGATTAATGGTGCATTTCCTTGCTTCCCCCATGTTCCTTTGGATCCCTGGATCCCTGTTCTGCACTTCTCCCTTGCCCTTGGCTCTCGTGTGAGTGGCAAGCCTGTCAAAGTGACATGAGAAATGACTACATAACCCTTGCTGACGTTCAGCAGTTTCCAGTCTTTCAGTTTTCGCTCAGCACCGCTCTTCAAGAAGTCTACTTCAGGTTTACAGTTTCCCAGGCAGAATTTGTAGTGACAGAAGAGAAATGATTGCTCTAGATTACATTGCCAACAGAGCTTTGACAAATGTTACAGAGCTAACAGATCTTGCCCAAGATAAATAGATATCAGTAGATACAGTGGCTAGTTCTCACTCATGCAATCTCAATTTTAAATTCATGCTCGAGAATCAGCTCTAGTAATAGTATCGCAATGGAATACGTTGAGGGAAGAGGAATTTGATGGCAAAGCATGATAGAAGGATTGATGATGAGTTAAGAATGACCCAGTGTTTGTATTTGAGTTCTCAGTGCTGTGGGTTAAATGCTGTTTTGAACAGAATCTCTGGTGTGGAATGGGGCAGGCTACTGAAGCCCAGACAGCTGGGTCTGCATCTATCTATGCATCCACTATTTGTGAAGTGGGTACATCAAAAAAAGGGAAATACTTCTCTTTCATCCCAAATGGGTCTGAGGGATGAACAGACACAAAATTCCCACATCTCAAAGTTACACTGTTTTATATCTCATCATGCACTAAAAATATTTTCCAATTCAGAATGCCCACTAAGAGAGATCCCAACAGGCTTACTCAGGGGAGCTATCAATTCTCTCCCTTTGACCCCAGCTTACAGGAAACAATATTTACAGAAATATTTACAATATTTACAGAACAATATTTACAGAAACAATATTTACAGAAATATTTTTTTCCTGGTGAAACAAAGAAAAAAACTCACTATTGCTTGTGGGATTTTATTTTTCCCAGATCTTGGTGATCATTCTTATAAAAATTAAAACAGAAACACAGGACGTTACTGTGATTTGTTCCAACCAGGCAGGAAGCACATGGTGAACCCAGTAATGCAACTCATAACAATCCTGTGCTCAGCCACATGGTGATGGTAAGTTACATGCAACAGAGATCTTTTGATGCAAATTAATTGATTTAATAAGGTAGAAATTATGCCATTAACAATAATTTTTCCATCAACTACTGATGCTGAATAGGGTCATGCAGAATAAATTCCTTATCTGTCTTCCTATTCTCAGAGAAAGACACATTTTTCCCAAACCCATACCACCTATCTCTGTATTTGTATGATGAAAAAAATAAGCATGGTTCCTAGAATTCAAGTAGGTTTTTCCCCAGTTTCTCTAAACAATTTTACAATTCTCAGAGGGGAAAAATAACAATGAAACAAACCAAAAAAACCTCTAGACAATTACAGTGGCGTGTGTTTGGGAATATCACAGTTCCTAGTTGACAAAACATCTCACTGGTGCACAGCAAATACCTTAATGAGGTCAAGAGGAGCAATTTTGAAGGAGGTGGAAAATTGGAAAATTATCTGAATCTTTTTTTTTTTTTTTTTATGTTGAGAAGTACTCAGGGAGAGAGAACCTTTGCTTCAATTCCTTCACTGATTTCACCTGAGTTTAAATACATATTGTGTTCAAGTGCACCCTCTATGTCCTTGGGTAATGAGAAAGACTTTAACTTGAACTTTCTATAGGTACAAGATCTCACCATGGAGAATATGGTATAAAAATAAGGCTATTGAGTCACAGTGTAAACTCAGCTAGATAATTTATCTAGGAAGGATGGAAAAAGAGCAATAGGGTCCCTACTTCATACAAGGTATGAACAGAGAATCATCTAGAAAAATTAGCCACCACTACTACCATACATGGAGGCCCCAGTCTTAAGTCACTTAAAATGATGCTGGACACAATTGTTCATGTCCAATGCTGGACACAAGGTTGAAGCTTGCAACCAGTTTGCGTTTTAAGCCCCCACCAAGATTAAAGGATATTCTGCACAGAAGGTAATCATGGGATCCGTTCTTAAAAAATACACTTCAGGGAACTGTCCATAAATAATATAAAGATGATTTAGACAACGTTACAAACATTTCCCACCTCTCATTTCTGCAGGCCAAATCCTGAGAAATCCTGAATGCCTTGGAGCACGTTACAGGTGCTCAGCATTAGTGCCCTTACCCATTTTCAGCTGTGAGGATTGAAAATAAAGTTATGTCCAAAAGCACAAGGCAGAAGATACTCATAAAATTATACAGTTAGTACTGAGACTAATACCTGGTATCAATTTGTTTTCCAGTATATTAGTCATATTTAGAACAGTAGTGAAAAATCTTTAATCCTAACTGAAGTTATGCATCAAAAACAACTGACCAGACAAACTTCCAAAAAACCAAAATATCCTTATTGGACACATTTTTAAGGACTTATTTTTTATGATTTTTTGAAACTAAAACACTCCAAAGTTTAAATACAAGGATTACGACTTGGATTCATGGCTCTGGAAAGATTCAAGGAGGGTAACATCAATATTTATAAATGGAATGCTCAAAAAATTACTTCAGCTTTTCAAAAAAAAAAAAAAAAAAGAACTCCCTATTACAGCATTGCAAATGAAACTACTACCAGAAACTACTGACAGAAACTTAGCTAAAAAACAAAAGTTTTATTTCATAGCATTGCAGATGTAAAATATGGGGAAATTGTGAATATACAATGATTAATTTAAAGTGTGTGCTGTTGCTGCAATAGACAGGATGCTTGTACTAGATGTCTATGGTCAATTTCATTTCAGACTTAGTTTTTACCACCAAAAGGAAATACTTTTGAAAACAAACAAACAAAAAAGTTAATGTTCTAGCATATTAAAAAAAAATCTTATAATTTTGTTTTGTAAAGAAAGATTTCATGGATCAGCTCTTCCATGCTGTTTATATGCAAGTTTCCAACATTTTGCATTGCTGAATAATTGAGAACATTAGTTCCCAAACCATGAAAAATTCATTTTAACATGATGTATTATTAATCAATTTAATTTAAAGGGATCTGAAAAGTCCCACTTTCAGTAATGGTGCTTGAAAATACGTTTAGACAGTGGTTTATTCTGTATTATAGCACTTTATGTAACTCTTTATCATCTGATACAGTTCTCAAAGTGGGTCATGCTGCATACGCGTGGTAATGGATAAAATGGATAAAAGAAAAATAGTTGGTAAAATTTATTTGGACTTTCAAATCCTTTAGACAAAGTCTCACATAGAAAATCACTGACAAATTTAAGTAGTTGAAGAAAAGAAAAATTGTTTTAAAAAATTATCAAAACCTGCTTAGCAGAAAGAAAACAATGCATGTTAAAAATTGCTATTTTTACTAAAAATAAAGATATTTTACTTTTATTATTTAAAATATTTTAATTTTAAATATATATAGATATGTAAAGATAAACATATTAGTATGTTTCACAAAGTTTCAGCTAGTCTTTTAGTTAATGTTTATTAATATTTTACTGTAAAATAATCACACACATACACAAAAAAAAATCATTTCAGAAAACAGCAAATACTATAACCGGAAATAAACATTTCTCTCCAACGCAAACTGAAAAGGAAGACTTAATATGGAAACTTTCGTGACTCAGATATTTTCTGCGATACTTTGTAACAGTCGCTGGTTACTGAAGTCTGGTTACTATGTCAGATGTAGTAATTACGTCACCTGAGCCCAAATAGAAATAATTAAAATGTAAGCTAGTAATCAAGAACTGCTGATGAACGGTGGAAAGATTTATAGGAACTCCAAAGCTGTGTGGCTTTATCAGGATGAAAGGTTACTGTGAACATCAGGTAAACCTCAAATGTAAAAAGGGTCATACAGGGAAAGCAAGCCTGTATTGGAGGCAGAAGTCTGAAACCCTTGTTCACCTTAAAAGAGTTTAACTTAGCTGAGAAGGAAGTGAGATATCTCCACATTGGTGAACACAAGAATGGTATCTGATAAATATCCAGTTGGAAAAACTGCATGAAAGTGCACGTGGCGAATACAAGAGACAATACTGCAAAGTGCTATCAGCTGGTGATGTCTCATTGGAGCCAAGCACGGCCCCTACCACACCTGACTCAGATGGAGAGTGACTGAGAGGAGGCAACAGGAACAGTCCAGGCTGTGCATGAACTCTCCTATGAGGAATAAATGACAAAGCTGGGACAGTTTTACTTAGAAAAGAGTTAGATTCAAAGTGCAGATACACAATGAAAGGACATTAAATAATAAATGATGAAGAAAGAACACAAATTGCTAGTCTCCTAAAGTCGCAGCAGTCCAAAACCACTTTTTCCTTTTACAGCGAATTTTAATGTTGGATATTCAAGACAACAAAATACCTAAACTAGTCCATGTAATTTGTAGACAAATGGTGGAACACATCCCTCCGCCCCTCGAAGTAACTCAGGCAAGATTAAAAAAATGCACGATGATAAAATATTTATACAAATAGGCTGGGACAAATTTCATCAAAAATCTGGCAGTGAACCAAAATAACTGCACAAATGAAATTAGTAAAGAATTTCAAAGAGAAGTGCCTGCAAGGCTCCTGAGAAACACCGACCAGCTGGGGAGAGAGGGTGTGCCTGTGCCAGCAAGAAGCCCTGCCACTGGAGTTGGCACTGCAGCCAGATGGCTGGTGAGGCTTCAGGCTGAGCTAAAAGCACTGGGAAGTGATCAGGGAGGGGAAAAGTTCTTCGAGAAAGTTTTGTTTTAAAAGCAAGAGGCCTATAAGCCAGAAAACTGCCCCTCAAGGCAGTCTTCTTCTGCATTCAAAGATGGATTCCTCACAAATTTCTACCTTCTTAAAAATAAACATGCTGGCACCAAACACACCCAACTTGTCACATATTTCTTCCTAACAGAAATAACTTTGCAGACCCCAAGCTTTCACTAGCTGCTTGTATTAAAAAGAAGAACATATGGGTAAAAAATACGTGTTAGAGATGGGAAAACGGGACAAGATTAAGTGACTTGTCAAAGCAAAAGATCAGCGCCCCCTGGTTATTCCCAAGGAATGCTCCCAAAGTCTGTTGCCTTTTCCAGGAACAATGGGACCTCAGCCTCTGCGAGGAATGGGTATCACTCTCACATGCTCACACAGAGCCAAAACACAGCAGCCTGGTGCTTTAATGCAAATAACAGGCATTAGTCTTATAGCAAACCACAAGGACTTGTTTTGTAAAACAAAATATGAAGCAAACACGCTTTCCATGATGCATATATTCATATCACTTTGTCCCCCCACAAAAAGAAACTGTTTGAAGAGCAGCTCTATGCAAGGCAGATTAAGCTAGTCCCATTGCCTGTTTTAATCTTTGTGTACGCCTTCGTTCACCTTTGGTAGCAGTAAGTTACTTAAACATAAGTTTAAACTGAAATCCTACATTGTGTAAAAATACACTGAGCTCAGTGTCAAACTATTTCCACAAGCACCTTAAGTGTACAAGCCGATCTCTGAAAAGGTATTACGTGATGTACAGCAGAGTTCTTTGCAAAGATACACCACTTCCATAGATCAGATATAATTGACACTTGTGTTGCTCTCATTCACAGTCTTCATATTATTGGAAGAATCTGCTGCTTCTTGACTCTTCTTATGTTGTCATTGTTTGGTAACAATATAACCAATACAACACAATATATATAAAAATATGATTTAAAAGTTTCTTATAGCGGTAAGCAAAGGTTACCTATTATTAAAATACTACAAAATCCCCACTGATATAACTTCTTCACTTTCTACCAAGAAAAATAATGATGTATAACGATGCATATTAAGCTTCTGCTGCCTAGGGTTGCAGTAACTTATAGGTTGCCAAATTATGCAAAAAACCACTGGAGCATCTCAATTATAATGTTGTAATTCCTACCACAATACACACTAACAGCATGAACACAGATATATATTTTTCAGAGAAATTACGCATTCTTTTCTCAAAAAAAAAAAAAAACAAAACAAAAAAAACAAAAAAAAAAAAAAAAAAAAAAACAAAAAAAACCCTGAATTAAATTGTGAGAGTAGAACACAAATCAGACCCTAATAATCATCAAGAAATAGTTAGATTACATACTTGTATCAATTTCATATCCTTATTTTGCTATGTTATGAAATAAGAATAATTTCTAATTTATTCCTGTATTTTATTTGCCAGCAAATATGCACACTGGAGAATTCTATATATTCATGACTACCCATAGATGACCTTACAGTCTCCTGTGTTCAGTGAATCTCCACAACAGGCTGGGATTTATTTTCAGCAATGCAACAGCAAAACCACAATGTAGTGGGGATTTTGGGATTACAAAACAAAAATATTGTCAGAGTTGCACTACTGAAACAGATTTTTTTACAATTCTGCTAAGTATTTCATTCCTGAAGGCAAAGTTGTTCAGCCCTTGGTGGAATCTTCCAGGCTGAAAAAAACCACTCTGTTGAAGTTACATTGCTTAGCAAGGATTCTATACCTTACCTGTCACTGTCTAAACCACTGTAAGTAGAGCAACTCTCAAAGCAGAAAATTAATGAAGCATTGATCTGGGAAATAAATTGTCATGCAGACCTCAATCCCTTCTGTCTTGCCTCTTCTTTCTTTGGCACAGAAATGTCTAATATAGTGTCTGATCTCCAAGGCCTGCAGCCCTTTTCTTAGTGTACCCTGACCACGGCCCAGAGACTTGAGAGACAGGACAAGTCCTTCCAGGTTTCCAGCAGCTTTGTAAGTCCTTAAGCTATTTCGCTAACATGAATGCCAGAATTGTGCCAGAGCTTGTCATTCTAGCTCCTTATCCAGGAACCACAAGCAGTAAGAGTTGTGAAGTGTTAAACCTGTATCTATCACAGAAATTATTAAATTTCCAAAGTTATGCCATCTCAGTAATGGATTCAGCCCTTCTTGCCTCCCTCTAATCAAGAACTGCACCTAAATTCTTTTATAAAAATAGACTAGAATAGAACAGAATATAAAAGTAGGATGCAGTGGCTCAAAACAAAGACCCGTGTAGTCTAGCATCCCCTTTTGGTAAAGCAGCCTGTAATAAATACCCACCTGAAAAGACCAAGGCCATAATGATACCTCTCAGAACACGTGCTCCTGCCTGTAGTAATGTGTGGCTGTGCCAAGGTAACACAGGGATGCCGGACACAACCCCTAATACTCTCAGGAGGGAAGGAGGAGTCATTTGCACTGCTTCACCTCCACCATCATAGCCCCTAACCTATGGCCCTCAAAATTGTTCCTTAATACACATTCCCCACTTTAGCCAGGAAAAAAAAATAAAGGAGGTGTGAATCACAGAAAAAAAAAAAAATCTTAATAGCTGGGAAGGAGAGAATGTAAACAAGCTCATTAGCTGGTGAGGGCCTGGCGTCAAATATATTTCATAGCAGATGCCACACAGGATTTGCACACTGCCATCCCAGTGCTCCAACTTTTGCACCAAGTTTTCCAAATAAGAGTCATTTTGTTTCTCTACCAAGAAACTTTGTGACAGGTATAGAAGTTCATTCTCCTAAATTCAGAACTCTGGTTATTAGTTGCAGTACTGTTTTCTACATTTTCTACTTTTAGCAGGCAAATGTGAAAGCAAGGAACTTATTTTTTAAAATGTCATCCTTTCTCTCCACCACTCAAACAGGAAATTTACACATACCACATAAAATACGTGAGTTTGCTGTGTGTCATACACCTCACTGAATAGTGCTCTTGCACTGCACTTTTATACAGCATGCTTACTGTAACACGAAACAAACCCAAATGGCAATCCCACATGTAATACAGTCCATGAGGTTTACATTAGCACTGGTTATATATCTTGATGCCCCTTGGCCAACAAAAGGTGAATGCTGAGAGTATCCCAAACATTCTCCTTTCCTTGGGAATCCACCTGGTGCCAGTTACTCAGCAGAAATGCAGTCAGTGTGATTCATAAAAGCTCCCAATAAAATATTCTTCCTACATGTCACACCACCATCTATCATTATCAACTGTGTACAGCACATAGAGATGTATTTTTTATTCTTCAACTTTCATTAAAAAAAAAAAAAAAAAAAAGAGCATGCTGAACCCCAAGCTTTCATCTGTACAGGATTCTCAGAAAGCGATGAGCTGTCTTAAAAAATATCCTCACTAGCATGTTTCAAATATTTTTTTTTTTAAAAAGGGCGATAACACAGTGTTTATTATAGGCTGATATCAACCATCCTCTAGTCTTGACAGTCGACTGACTCAGATTAGACATCCTAAAACCTTCCTATGGTTATAAGCAAATCTTTTTAAAATTCTGAGAAAGTCACCATTCTCACCAATAAAACTTTTTAAGAATGTACAAGAATAAATGTATTAATTTCTGTTGGTTTTATGTACCAAAAGCAAAGTGATTTAGGACACAATCTGAGCTATCAGCAGGTATTTCTACATGAAATGAAATTTGGAGAGGAGATGCAATATTTCATATACAAATTTGTATTATGATATTTCTCATCACTGTGTTTTTATGGTCTTTTTCCTGTACAGAGGAAAATAAACTACATCTGTTGTCTTAAAACACAATAGGAGTGTGATGCAAATCTCCACAAAATGGACAAAAAGGAAAACAAATTACCTTCTGTGTCGTTATCCCTTGATAGGATGTGAACTGATAAAATAACTGTCCAGAAAGGATGAAAAATTTTTACACCAAACTGAATTTCTTTCTCAAGCATGCAAAAGCTTTTGCATAAAGGATTTAAGGAGAGAAAGATATCCTCTGCAACAGCACTGGCTTAAAAATATGTGGCGTAGAGAAGACAAAAGAATCTTGTGCATTTCAGAAGATAATCACTGAAGGATTATCACTGAAGGTAAGGAAAGGGATCCCTTCAAGCGTCTCCCAAATACAGACTCTGCAGCTGAATGCAGAGGAAAATGCTACATTGGGCAAACAAGGTACACTCCGTGGAGCTCTCAGGTGACTCAGCAGCTCAAGACAATCACCTGAGATACGCTAAATGAAGTAAGGGGTTTGGTTTGACTTGGATTGGTTTGATTTGGTTTGGTTTTCTCCAAGGCACTGCATCACTTGCTTGTTCTGCCCTACTTTATGGCATTCAGAACCGAGTCTAGAAATCTCAGAGCTGGAAGCCCTCTATCACAATAGCTCTACCATTTCTGTCACTCCTTCCCTGTAGCAAAGATAAAATGAAGTACAATTGCTTTTTCTATATTGAACACAGTTGTTTACTGTAAGATGAAAGAAAAATAAATGGCAAGCCAGACTCTGCCCAGATTTAGCTTTGCAAGAAGCAGGTACACTGGGCTATCCATATTTTAAGTTCATGGAGAAGAAAATGTAATACATTGACCACAGGATTCTTAATTTATTACAGCTCACCGCTTCCAAGTGAGGGCTATAGATAGACATTTTTATTGGCCACGGTACATTTTAATTGCAGACAAAATTTTAATTGTTTTGGGGTTTAATGTTTAGCAATAAGTTCAGATTTTTGGGAGTTTATTTAGAATATATTTTCTGGGTATAGTTTTAAGTAAAAGACTGTAATACTTTTCAGCATCCATTTTCAAATGCCTTTTTATCTACTAGCTTGCATACACACTGACAAAGCTTTATGTATAAATGATGTGATCTTTCAACACTACTGGCAGAGTGCAGGGATTGATGCAGTTTTAGCTGGGCAGAGGCTGTGGAAGATTCGATATATAGGTATAGTTTCATATTTCTCTTTGTTTCTAATCCCAAGCCAGTGGCCAAATTATTCTTCTGGCTTAGCAGAGATTAGTCTACAAAAGAGAAGTAGCTCTAGAGGAAATCTCACACACTATTTCATCTATCTATTCCTAAGTAAAAGAACAGGATCTGATGCAGAGTTGAATTGCAAGGTCAGCTACTGATGTAGGTAGCTATTGGCCTACATAAGGGCCAATACTCACTAGCCCGGGCATATGGCAGGCACTAAAAAAATTCAAACTCTGGGTCTTTCCAGTTCTCTCAAATTGCAAACATAGGTGCAATGACTACCAGAGGCGTAATCCAAGGAGCGAAGCTCTGTACATATTGCTATTGAGCAATTAATTTATCTATATCTCCTCAGGCTACCAGGATGCCCAATGGGACGTTACATATTTTCACTTATTATGGAAAAGGCAACGGTAGTTCCAGGACTTTGACCTCAAAGTGATTTCTGTAGGTAATTCTCTGCCTTCAGGTCTTCTCCAGAGAGGGAGATTCATCTACATAAAAGCTGAATTATAGTGTTTGGATGAAATCTATTTTCCTAAAGCAGATGAAAAAAGAAAGTAGAAACTTGCCATTTTCTTCCAGATGATCTAAAGGCACCGATTTAAAACCAAAGTCCTCCCTCAAGAAAACCTCAGCTGAAAATGCACTATGTCAAACTGCAAATGGCAGTTCTGAGCTTCTGAGGCCCTGACACATCTGTTACAGAGATCTCTCCACAAAGAAAAAATCTCCATAGAATCTGTTTAAGCATATTTTCAAATCTAGCTCAGCACTGCAGGTTGTTGAGCTTATTTGGGTACCATGTTTGGGAGAGGCTGGCAGTTCCTGGAGGGGATGAAAAGGAGAGTCTGAAGAGTGGAACCAAAGCAGGAGGCTGAGATAAACAGGTTAGCTACGCAGCAGGCATCCTCGGTAGAGCCAGCTTCGGGGCTCTGCTCAAACAGACATGGAAGGAGTTTTACCAAAGTACTTAACACTTCTGTAAACCTACATTTCATGGCATACTTTCTCATTTGATAGTAAACATTTTCCAAAGCTATCTAATGGAACTGGATGTAAATTTCCACAATTAGGAACTGAATTACAAAACCTCCTCTCTCTATGGACAATATACCTAATATCCCAAAATATCCTAATATATCAAAATTTGAAGGTTTAAGATATTTCCGTGCTGTAAAACTATTGGATCTGCCCACTTGTGCAGTGACTTCCAGTTTACAGTCACATCTTTTAACCTTATCCAATTTGTTCATGTTCATTAGACAATTC
Organism: Pedionomus torquatus; assembly: GCA_013398155.1. Lineage (NCBI taxonomy): Eukaryota > Metazoa > Chordata > Aves > Charadriiformes > Pedionomidae > Pedionomus > Pedionomus torquatus. The sequence continues at coordinate 468,623 of VZRU01011696.1, forward strand.
AAAAATTTGATAATTTGAATGATACAGGTTTGATTCCCCCTCCCATTTCTAATCAGCTATTTAGGACTTATGCCTATTTTTCACCATTTATTTGTTAATGTATTAATTGCTGGTCTTTATAATATAACACCCTTCCCAAGGCCCAAGGTAAGTTCTGAGGCCTGATTTTGATCTCACTAAAACTCAGGAAAATTCAGCCAATGACACTGAAACAGACCACATTGGTATAAGTTCACATTCAAGATTTCAGAATCTGTATCTTTCCGCATTGTCTGCAGAGAACTTGGGGCATAATTTTATTTAGAACAGTTTAGTCAGCCAGTCACATAACTTCTCTCACTATTAGTTCCCTGGCTATAACAGCTTTAAACAGCTTTTTATCACATAATTTTCTTTTATTGCCTTGATAAAAATAAAGTCTGTCATAATACACTCTTGTGCTCCAAAAATCTGTAACATTAAAAGAAAAAAATAAAAGCCCTATAAGCATGCACAGTGAAGCCGAAGCTTAAGGTCGTGAATAGTGAGTGACATTAGTAGGTCTGCCTTAAAAAAATTCATATTTTTACTGCTAAGCAATACTTTCCACTCTTCTAAGCTCATCACTTTTAAGTTTTAAAATATTACAAAGGAATTAAACTGAATTAGGTTAGATCAATATCCTCCTAATAAGAATACATTGTAGTTTTAAAATTCTAAGCTTTACATATTTCAGTAGTTCATGTTAAATGAAGATTTGACATTTTGCCAGTAGAAGTTTCATTAAATCACTAGTAGGAAAATCATTATTATCTCATATTACCTCAGTGCAATGATATAATCTGTCTGGCACTTTTAAAGATGAGACAGACAAACGGGAGAAAGTTTCCACCACAAAAAATAAACTACAGATATTTATGGCTTCTTTAAAATGTCATTTCTCAAACACAGATTATTTGCTTCTGCTTTCTTTTCCTTTATTAGTGCATCATTACCATATTTTTTGCATTTTCATTGATTTTTTGACCCATCTCAGTATTGTACTAATTGCGTTGCCAGTGAAGCCCATTTTGAAGGTCAGCACAGAGACCTTTTTTTCAAAATCCTCATTTAAATTATTAGCAAAAGTTCATTCTGTCACCTACAGCTCATCACCCACACCTTGTTTTTGCTATTAGAGATACAGGGCAATGTAGAGAGAACCGTCTGGTCTTTGAGTTCCAACATGTCCATGCACAGGCAAGTGGTGTTACCAAGACTCTTGCTTTCCTCCAAACAAGTTCTTGCCACGTTAACCCCAAGAGCAGTTGCAGTGGTGGAGATGGCAGCTGAGGAAGTGGAAGACTAAAGTAGGTATCCTTCCCATTTGACCCCGAGCCAATCGTCTGCCTCCCTGTCCCAGCGAGTTAAAACATTACAATCATGACAACTTGGAAGAGTTTTTGTGAGGATAAATACAACAAGAGCATGTAAGGCACAATAAATTTAGATAAAGCTAGCTGTGGTTCTTCTGTGCATATATAAAGGTAAATAAGACGAATAGATTCATGAACACCACAGTGCACATTCCTTCTAAAAATGTAGCAAATTATTCTCGATTCTTATAATGAACAGATAACATCTGCGTGTTCTTTTGGAAGTAGTTGTACAATAAACACTGTGCAGTGATTAGCAGAAAATGTATTTGGTGAGAGTCTACACGTGAAAATTAACATTACATGGATTTGTAGATAATATAAGAAAAACTCTAAACTTAAAAAAAATCTGTTTCCATGGAAAAAAACCCAATATTCTTAGAATTATTTACATATAATCAGGACATAATGAATACCCTATATTCCATCAGAAATCAATGACATTCTAAAAAGTAAATCTCAAAATAATGAATAATTAGCCTGCAAAAATATACTATAATGAAATTTTTATTTATTTACAATTATTTTTGGCATGATACTTTCAATCACGAAGGAGATAAATGTTAAGTTGATTTTGGTTTTTTGGCAAATTGTAAAGACTGGAGAGAACATGAAGTGAAGATCATGAATTATGTAACCAGTTGCTCAAGAGGAAGTTCACTGAGCTCGTAGAAACATGGTCTGCATGTTCTGCAGGAAATTCAGGTTTGTTTTCATTACAGTCTTTGGGAATAGCATGGGGTATTTCCCAACAGGAAGCATTTTTCAAAGGTAATCAGAATTTTTAAAATGAGCTGACATACATTCAACATCCCAAGGAGGTCCACATCCAATCTGCAGCATAATATTCCCAACTGTACCCTCATGTCATCATTAAAAGTCATTTTACCAATGAAGAGCTAGGTGAAATTTTGCTAATGGGCAGATACTGTAATGATATTCCAACCAGAAATAATATTGCTGCTGGTTTCAGACATCTAATACAACTTTATAGTTTCAGACTGATTTTGGAATAATGAAAGTTGGATAATATATCAGGCTTTAAAAACAAAAGAATGAAGGTTCACAGGCACAATGACTCAAAAGTGTGTATAAGCTTTATTTTCAAGAAGCTTTATCTCTACACTTTCACTATGACTATAACTAATATTCATACACTAATAACAGAAGTTATTAATAGTAAATATTAAACTAGTTATTAATAAAAATATAAACTAGTTATTAATTATGTCAGAATATCTTTTATTTCTAATGTTCCTCCCAGATTTTTATATTTTTGACTTGTGAATGCCAAACAAAAATTTGGAGCAAAAAATTCTAAAAAAGCAGCAAGGTTTTCATGGTTCTTATGCTCAATAATTCATAAGCAGACATGATTCTTATATATTTAATGAGAAAAGGAGAGGGAGACTGAAACGTTCGTCAAAGTATAATAGTTAAGAAATGTATTTCCAGCCTTATTAATACACATAAGCCCAATCACTCTTCCAAACAATAAGATTTGTACAGGTGTCTAAACAGGATTACTAATAAGCCAGTCAAGATTATTATTCACCCTTGCTGTGCAAAAAAATGAGTTTGTAAGCTACATAGCTGCAAAAAATTTGACACAACACAAAACCTGATATCCTCAGGAGGCTGTTATCCAAATAATCTTACTCTGGAGAAAGCCTGTATAATAACGTAGCTTGGAGGGGTAACATTAATTTTCTAACAAGTAATTAAGATTTGCATTATTAATGCAATGGATATTCTTGCAAATTATGTCTAAATATATGCAGATTTAGAAAAAAAAAAAGCCCAACATTTAATGACAATGCTGTCATTTTTAAGTCTTTCTAATAAAACTATAGATAAGAGCAATGCTGAGCTGACTGTCTCAGACAGCAAATTTTAATCATCATTACTTGTAAACTGAGCAGATTTCTGAATACAGCTGCACACTGTTATGTAGAACTAGGGAGCTTAATTTCCACCCTATGCTCAATACAAAATATCTTTCAAATGATGTAAAATCTAGTCCATTAAAAAATAAAGTGTGTTGAAATCTCTTCTGGAACATAATTTGCTTCACCATGTTACTGGTGTAAGCAAATTAGGAATGGTTCATGTCATTCTGAGTTGAGGCTGAAGGCAAGCAAATAGAGTTTACCCACCTTTGACTCAGTCTAGCATTTACTCACTTTGACCTACTTAAGCTAAACACCAAATTGCTGAGCTTGAAAACAAGCTTTTAAATCTACCAGGGCATCACTGTTTCAGTGGTATTGAAAGGCTGTGAAACACAAGAAACTTTAACCCTATTTTTGGTAAAAGCTTTTGCATGCTTGCAAATTGTGGATATTTCACCACCCTCACCCCTACCCTCCTCCCCCTCCAATTTACCATGCCTCTCTAACTTTTTCAAAGGACATGCACGGGCACACACAGAGGAAGGAATGCATTTGCTGTCCAATGAAAGGTTAAATGAGCGCAGCCTAAACAAGCAGAGTTTTAACAATGCATGTCATGTGCTCCATCCCCCAAAACTAAGTAAGAAAAAAGCAAGCAAAGACAGGCAAGGTCGTGGGTAACTATTTTATCATACAAGGGACTTTATGTGAAGTTTATGTGATTTTTCTTGAAATGAGAAGCCTATTTAAAGAACATAGAGCGTTCTTTGCCTCTCTAAAGATCAAGCTTACTTTAGCTGGTTACAGAGCTATATCCATGTACGCACAGAGTTGTATGTGTAATACATTTATGTCCTTGGTAATCAAACAGAATATGGTGACTCGTTTTAGGTGCTTTCTAGACTGAAGAATAAAGCCGTTGAAGTAGGTATCCAGAAAGTCACAATACTTAGCCTTTAATACCTTCATGCTCACCATTAGAGGCTACAGCAGAAGATGAGAGAGGAAGGTTCATGTTCTCCTTCTCAACAGGTTCAGAGTCATATCTCCAGCCTGGGAAGAAACTGACCAGACTCTGGGCAGCACTGAAAAGTCACTGCCCACCCTTCTTAAGATTATGCCACAATACAGAATAATATCCAAGATACCTTGGGCCATAAGGAGAGATGGGGCTATTTTGGAAAGTGGTCCAGCCCACTATAACCAGGACTATTGAGCAGTCCTTCCTCCAGAGAGGCAAACTTTCCCCTGTGGTGGAAGGATCAAAAGTAAACAGGTGGCATTTCCAGGCAACAGCCACTTGTGTAATGAATTTCTTTTCTATAAACTAAGACATGTTTTGCAAAAACTCAAGCCTCTGCAGGTGCCCTGAAAAGACAAATAATGTTTTGAAGCATAGGGGACCTTTTCCTTTAACCTTAAACCCATGCAAAATGAAACTAGATCTTGCATGCAGTTTCTTATTTTCCTGATACAGTCTAAGTACATCTATTTTAATACAAATATACAGTGACAGAGATGAAAGGAAAAAGAGATTAATGACCAGGCTCCTCTCTAAAAGAATGTTCTAACGTTTCTATGTGTACATGTCTTCAGAACCTTCAAAACAGAAAATACCCCGACTTAAAAGATAATTTATTACTTCAGTAAATAAGATGATTACAAAGAAAAGCAAAGTGATATTGGTTTATATTTTATCTACAGTAAAATAAAATGAAGATTCAAAAGCAACTACACTGGATGTATGGCACAGATAGTAAGAAACATCACAGTACTAAAAATAATCTTAATAAATGAGTTAGTATTGTCTGTGATACAATCTTTCTGCAGTTATATTAATATCCACTTCTAAGCACAAATAAAATATCCCATTTTATCACTGTTGGACGAAAATGTCATTGGAAAGCTACACCATTTGATACGTGCTCAGTTAATCATTGTGTTTGCTAGCTGAATGAAACTTGGAAAAAGACACTGGAAATAAGCTTGAAAACACAAGCTTTTGTTCCCTATCTGAACAAGCATCTTTATTTCAGCGCTAGTAATCATTTGCATACTCTTTTATAGAGCTTTTATCAGGTCTCATTGCTTCTACTTTCTACCAAAGACAGCAGCCAAGATGACTAATCAAAGACCCAAAGGATCATGACCCCTAGCTTGGAAATTCCAGCCTCTGCTGTTTCTTGGGGTATTGCCCTGCACAAGTAATGAACAAAGTCTTTGTGGCCTCATGTGTACTTACTATCCACAGTAACAAGTTGAATTGACTGACTTCACTTTGCTCACTTCGGTGTTCTTGCAGAATTAAAGGCCTTTTTGTGTTGATGGTTAAAAATAAAAGTTAAACGGTTTATAAGAAGAAATAATATACTTTAGTATATAAAATATCATATTATATCTGATGGAATAATGTTACATGTTACAAAGGGAAAAAACAGAGAATCTTTCATGTTTACATAGACCTTCCAATAAGAAAGAAATGTAGGAAACTTGAAGCTAAATACTAATTAGTTTTGATAATTAATTTGACACAGAAGTATGCTTAACACTTCTATTAAAGAGTACTTTTCCATATAATGGGCACAGCTGTAGATATCAAGTTAGCCCTGCAATATGCCATCAATATCATGAAGGAAATTAGAGAAGAAATAGTAAGACACTCCACCCCAGACTCACATAGCACTGAGATACAGGAACACTGCACCCTTCCTTTTCAAATTCCAAACTTGGAATTCCTCACTGTTTTCCCCAAAACTTAATAACCACCCTCCTTCACTAAATTGTCTTTGGAAAAGCACTGCATTAATCCCCATGTTCATTACAAAAGTTGCACATCACTGAGTACACAACACATCTGCCTCCAGCAACTTACTCCAAATCCATGAGGAGTTTGTATTATAAAACAACTTCAGAAACCACTGCTTTTACTTTTAGAAGGAGTGTTAAGCACTTTCTTTGCCAAAAAACAAAGTCTGAATACTTTTATCTAGTGAGGACACCCACTTGAAGAAAGCTTCATCTTAGGCAGAATGACCTCAACATCATGAAAAAACACAACACAATATAAAAAGGAGGTTTTTGCTGGCCCTATGGCACTGATGGTCTCATCACATGTAATGAAACCTATGCAGAAAGTCACAAAACAAATGCTGTCTCCCTGCAAAGGTCACACCTCACAAAAGACATTCCAGCCTTCCAACCACCTCCCAAACTACAAGACCATACCAGAGTAAGGAATACAAAACCTGACTGTTCTCTTTTCCAACTCTTGATGACTCCATCCTCCTTCCTCCCCACCAAACTGAGCTACAGAAACCCAGCCATCCTGCAGAGATTTACTGCTGGGCTGCAAGAGCAGCCTTTGAGCATTTCAAAGGCTGTTATGCATGGGTAAAAGTAAACCCCACTCCCACCTTTCTGTACGAGAATAAGCTAAAAACCCAAGGCAGGGTTTAGTTGGCTACACATAGGCATCTAGAGCCATTTGGAGATCTTGCACATTGCAGCCTTTGTTCAGTCTCACGCTCATTTACAGCAGCACATTATAGGTTAAAGCACCCCCTCTTTGACCTTTCAGCTCTGGTCCCACAGGAAAGTTTGCAAATCCATAATTCTTCTGGACACTAGGATTTATGGATCAAGAGGGATGATGGTACATTGCCATTTTCATCACAACCTACTCCCCAGAAATTCCAGAATACCTCAGGGAAAAACAATTATCCTTCTGTGCACTGTGAAGGTTTACAAGTTTTGCATGTTCTGCAGCCAACATCCTTCTCTGTTCTGCATCTTGCAACCTCCTTTTCTTTTAAGATTTTCCAAGTGATTGATGTAATCTATTTAAAATTAGGACAATTATTCTTAATAATTTAGAAGTTTGTTTCTGGTACAAAGGTAAAAAAAAAACAAAAAAAAAACAAAACACCTGAGCCAGAAATGAGGTCTGTTTTTTTTTTAAATTAAAAAAAAATAATTGTGAGATTTAAGTCAATGTCTTGATTTTTGGCAAATATATGTATTTATGCTTACAGGCTCAGACTGAAGAATAAATATTGGTCTGCTGAATGGAGTGCATGTATCTTTAATTCTAGTGCCTGCACACCCTCGACTACTTTATTATGATTGAACGAAACTGTTACATTTAGAGATTTCTTCTTCATCAATTATATAACAGACACTTCATATTTGCTTGCCTTTTCAGTCCTTTCCGTCTGGAAGTGTGTTCTGCCATCATGATGCTCCCCAAGGATTTGCGCATGCGGTTTCCCCGGGCTGAGCAGGGTCTAGCGTGCTCTGTGTAAACCAGTGAGCAGATACAATTTTCCTCAGTAGCAAACAAAGCCCTGTGCACAGATAAGGTAACTTTCCAGAAAACAAAATAAAGACGTATCTGCTGAACTGGGGGTGGCATTTATTTTGCCCTCTTTTAATGTTTGTTTGGTTTCTCAAAATCCTGTACTGTATTTCACCAGACTTTGACAATCTTGATGAGGAAATCTGAGAGCATTTTTGCCTTTGAATGCATTCCTTGCTTTGAATACAGTTGAATGTAAAGCAGCATGCACTAAGCAGAGAAAGCATGTAGCTGGAGTAAATTCATGGAGGATCCATTTCAAAACAGCTTACAGACAAATCAGTATTGTTCTGTGTCTTAAAACTGATGTGTCTTAAAACTGATGCTTACTTTCCATTCAACCTGACCTGGCTTATCAAGTGTGTGAATCTGCAAGGTCTGCTATGGTCAATATCAACACGAAACCTAAATTTAAATCCCCATTTCCTCTGGGAACAACCCAAAGTAAAAAAATCCTTCATGTTCTGAAAGCTCATATTCTCCAGTAAAAATGTATACAAGAGAGTACACAAAACATAGTTTGGGGGTAAATTATTCTCATTGACTGCCTAAGTCTCTCATTTATTTTAGTAATATTTCTAAAAACTGGGTAACTTGCTTTCTTGCTGATGTCTGTCCTGAACTATGCATTCAGTAAACATAGCTAATTCACATTATAATAAGTGTAGTCACTTAAGTTCAAACCATTTTTTTCCTCCACCAGCAACCCAGGTTTGAATAACTACACTTTTCTGGATTGAACATACTGGTAAATGACCTAAACTTCATTTACTCAGCAAACGTCTGGCCTCATAGACGAACACAAAACTAAAACCAAAACTACACTAATTTCATGACATAATTCAATTTATATTCCAATTACCGAGCATACAAAAGTAATTTACACTTAGTGATTTGTATTTTAAATGATATTACATACTTTAGGCACAAAATCAGAAGAGCAATATGCTACCAACATTTTAATGTATCACCTCAATAGAACTGATGTCTTAATCGTTATATGTTGCAGAGCACGAGGGAATGTGAACCACAGCACAGAGGAAGGAAGGTTTAGAGAACAACTTTTCCATCACTAAAAAAATATTTTCTTTCTCAAAACTGAAAAAGAACAGTACCTGGCTGCTAAACTGACTATCAGAATGATTCACAAAACATCAGCAATACATAATTACTCAGTGTGTTTAAAATTATGTGCAAATGACTAAGATGAAATGACCTTGGAGAAAACTGGTCCTTAAAACTCCTTCATAGGCACTGGGGTCTAACTCACTTAAAAAGCAAAATACTTACCATTTTTATGTTCTTGCAGAGGAAAATTTTATTTTTTTTAGATAAGGATGATTTATGAAATTGGAATAACATCATCATAGATAGAAAACCACATGAATTTGCTGCAGAGTTTAACTATCTGCTGCATTCAACATGGACTGTATTTCTCTCCCAGGAGGAAAGATGTGGCAGCAACAGTTGCCACTGCATGGCTCCAACAACAGATCCAGAAAAGCTTGTGAACTTGCCCCAGCCATCAGGTTACCAAAGTATGCTTCATCTACTGGCTGCCTCTTGCTATCTGGGGTTCAGTAGATGGTGGGACCAGCCCTTTGGTACATTCATCAGCCACTTCTGCAGTGCTGAAGGTTGGCCAAGGCTACATAAGCCATACATGCTCAGGTCAATAACAATAACTTCATTACTAAAAGTAAAGGACTTCAAAATTGTGGGACATTTTATGCTGCAGATGTAGACACAGAAGGAGGTGTAAACCCAAAGGAATTATTTGTGGTGGTTAATCACAACTGAACCCATGCTTTCAGGGGTTGGTGGGTGAGGAAAATGGGGCAGCTCTGATTTACCTATTGGAGTACCGAGAGAAAAAAAAAAAAAAAAAAAAAGGAATGGATTTGGGAGACTGCATAGAGTATTTCCATGTAGCTTTGACCAAATAACTTAGGGGCAAATTATCAAACTTCATTATTTTGTTGCTTGCAATGAGAGCAGAGACCTGACAAAATTGGAACTTCAGCCCCCACACCCCTCAATTCCTCATTTGTTAAACAGTACTTAGGCTACATCTACATCAGTAAATTGCAGACATTAATAGGAGTTGACTTGCAGATCAACAACATTTGTGTTAATGCACCCATGTCCACATTATACCCATTTGATGGTTTTTACTCTGAGTAGTTCTAGTCTACTACAAGACCAGAGAAGATCGCTTGTACTCCTCTAATATATACTCTTGTTTAGTTTCATCAACAAGGAATCCAGTTCAGGTGAATTTACACTATTCGTTTGAGGTTCAATTTTACCGCATGGTGCTCTGGTGCTGGGACAGTATGTCCATGTTATTTCTCAGCCAGTGGGAAGCGTGCACCGATGGTTGAGCTGAGTTGTGCAGAATACACACATCCAACCCTATATAGACCTCAATATGAAAAGCTGTTGAACTTAAACACAGGGAAACTTGATGCTAAACACTTCACGTTATTGCTGCCGCTCACTCCTAGACTTGTATCTGGTGCTGTAGTTTCTTGGAACAAATGACTAAAGCGCTGTCTTGAGAGGTCTGGTGATGTCATGATCTGCTTCTGGAGTCAGTAGGGGAGATTTGCTTATTAAATTCTGAAGATGCAGGACCAGATCCTGAGAAGTCAGGTTGATTCAGCAAGGAACAATATGCACAGCTTTTATCACAAGGATAAATGGTCATTGTTATTTATAAGGTACATAATAATTACGTGACTTTTGAGGCTTTACATACATCATAAGGAGATTACTCTTAGTCTAAATTCTGTACGTGCAAACTCAACTGCCTGAAATTAGGTAGTTATACATATTTTTAGCCATCAAAATAAAAGTGAGATGGTTTTCAGATTGAAAAATAATTTTCAACCACAGTCAACATTAGCTGCAATTGCTCAGGTGCTCAGTAATATAATCCACTCATCTATGCCTGAACAAGGATATAAGTGCCTAACTTCAAACACCCCAAAATCTAAAAAGTTCATCTTGAAAGGAAATAAAAATAACATAGGTAAAGATGGAGACATATGTATATAGGAAGCACTCATGGCTCACCTGGCAGACTCCTTTACTGATCAAAGCAGAGCTCCAAACAGAAATACTGGTTGAGCACAGGTATTTTAAGGTCTCACCCTAAGAACTGTTCTGCACCAATGCTTTGCTTTAACTTTACTGGGTAGTGAACAACTGAATAATTGATAGAAGGCACTCAGAAACCTGATAAGTTTATAAAATTACAACCAGTAGTAGACTTTTCTACTGTGAACACTAGGTTGAACTGAGGTAAAAAATAATATCTTATAGTTTAAAAGCTGCAAATATATTGAGATTTGAAGTTACGTGATGCTGTACTACACTGATAAGCCTTCCAGAATTAGCACAAATCAAACACAAGTACAAATGTTATTCAGCTCCCCATGGGCTATTAATGTAGGATTACTGGAGATATACAAGAATACTTCTTATTCATCTTTAATGAAAAATGAAAAAAAAAAGAATAGTAAACTTTTTAATAAACAGAGCTTTTGCACAGGACCAAGCCTCCTCAAGAACTGCTTGCAGCATCAAACAGTCTTTTAAGGAGCATTAACCAATAATCTGTGCTACTGTAAAAACCACAAAGATGAACTAAGGTAGAATAGTTTAGCTTGGGAACTTTTAGTGTTCACTACACTACATCATACACTACAGATTTACAAACAGTCATCATTTGTGTCTCCTAAAATCTTCCACAATCATGGGTAAGAAACAAAAAATATCCGTCACTGACATGCAGTGCAGTTTTTTGAAAGAAATACTGAGTTTTGTTCAATGAAAACTCAGGGTTTCCCCCAAATCCCAATTTTGTTAAATCATAAATTTTGGGGAACCTATTCATATCCACTGCATTTTCCATGAACAGTTTTGAGTATTTTCAATAAAACTGGAACTTTCTGACTTGGTATAGATGAAGTACTTTTCAATATTACAGGGAAAAAATCTTCATAATGATTTTTTTTTTCATAAAGATCTTTTTCCTAAAAAAGTTTTGTGTTGTTCTCTTTTATTTAAGTGGGTTTTGTGCAGGTTTCATAGAATATAACTCACTTAGCATTAGATATTCTCTTAACTTCCGGAGGGATCTACACTTCTGAGTTATTGGCATAACTGAAAAACAGTTTAAAATATTAAATTAAAATTTTAAAAATAGTATTAAAAAATTAAATATTAAACTAAAATTCTCCCATTTTTCAAAATCCTGAAGCATTAAAAAAGTCTCTAAAAATTAAAAGATATTACAAGATAGTTTCATTTACAAGTTCAGTTTTCTGCTGCATATAGAAATACCAGATAAATATTTTTTTCTTTTGTTTGAAGACTGTTCTGAATTATATGTGCCTAGTGTGTACTTTTACATTTAACATTTCACCCATTTGCTTTTATAATCAAAAAATACTTTTGGTTTGGAATTTTCACAAGATTGCATTAGAAAGCATTTGACAGCCCTCAATTTTTAATATGTGACTCATTTGCAAAATATAATACTGACAGACAAAAGAGACGGAGGTAAACTACAATGTGGACCGTATCTAGAAGCCAGATTGCAATGAGATGCTAACAAAGTGCCATACAGTGGTGGATATGTGGCTCCAATATATATCAGCTGTATACTATTCTTAAGCATGGAGGCTCAACTCTCTTTAAATTAAGCTTATATGCAAGTTTGTGTGAAAAGTGAAGGAAAATTTCTCAACGTGGTAATATGATATATTTTTTTATAGTTGGAACTCTGAATTCATTTAAATAAGAAATAAAGTAGACATATTAAGCTATCCATATGGGGAATTTAATTTATATNATGTCATTTATGCCTGGCTTACTGTTCCAACTGTGCCTTTTTTCTAACCGTAACATAAATAAAATCAAAAGTAGCTTTGAATTTATGTCTGTTCAATTCAGATATAGAGACTTGTAGAAACCTATCAGCTGGCATATCCTAAACTGTTTGCAGCTAACAATTACCAGCGGTGTGTAAGTACATTTCAATATCTTCAGAAATGTGTGCACATAGAATGGTTTAGGTTGGAAGGGACCTTAAAGATTCCAAACCTCCTGCCATGGGCAGGGGCACTTTCCACTAGATCTGGTTGCACAAAGCCCCATCCAACCTGGCCTTGAACGTTTCCAGGGATGAGGCCACATCAGTTTCCCTGGGCAACCTGTTGCAGTGTCTCATCACTGTCAAGGTGGTGGAAGAAAAATTCCTTCCCAACAGCTGATCTAAATCTACCCTCTTCCAGTCTGAAGCTACTACCCCTCATAATGCACAAAAGCCATGCTTAAAGTTGATATATTAGTAAATTACAGACACACTGAGTTATTTCATCATTTACATCTTGACATATATTTGAGCATCCTAGTGGGATTCTTTAATAACAATAAATATAGATCCTGACCCAATTTCCACTAAAATCAACTTTGTTTAGCTTATCTGTTTTCTGCTGTGGTCCAGGAGAACAAATTTTAGAGTAAAAATTAAATAAAAAGAACTTCAAAAAAAGCTAGGGAAGCAACAGCATGAGAAGGGAGAGGATTATGAACAAAAATAACTAGCGTTAACATCCCTTCAGTTCATTATCCCCCTTAGATTGCACTAAATTTCCCAAGATAGCGTTCAATAGTCATTTGATGCATTTGATGCTTTACGCTCTCCTTATGTCTGCAGCACTCCAGTTCTGAAAGTGATACTCATCTGAAAAAATCCAACCAACTGTCACAGCACCAATATTAAGAGTAAAAGGAAAAAATGCTTCAAGCAAGGAAACTTGATGCACTTGAAACCACTCGTGTGGCTGTTTGATTAACAACAGGAAGTTACTGAGCATCGCTGTGATGAGACTCTCCTGTGTACATTTCTTATCCCTTTCAAGAAATGTTTGCTGAAATAATGAAATGCATAGCAACGTGCCTTAAAGATTTTTCTCTTCTACAGAGAGGCTTTTGAAAAGCGATAAGCGTTGTCTGTTGTCTTGCAAGAAATGGAAAGAGGGCAACTAGGCATTCACAACCACATGGTATACCAAATGTCCAAAAGCACATTAGAAATCGCTGTGCTCCTGCCTTCAGTTATCCACTTTAAGCCATGACATGCCATGCTTGCTATGGCAAACACCTATCTCTGGAAACAGCTCAAGAGAGCTCAACAAAGACTTTCCACTGTAATTTCCAATTTGAAAACTTGTACACACATGTAAACACTCCAAATATCCCTATAATACTTTTTATTCAAGAGTGGATTCCTTTATCTGCAGTGATGCACCACAAATATTCATAAGAGACACTGCATTTTAGGAAATACAACTGTTCTGAGGGCAGAAATACAGCTGCATTTAAATTAAATTTAAATAACTTCACAAACAACTGTTATGTATTCCCTTCCCTTTTTTTTGGCCAGGCAGTACATTATCTCTAATCACCCAAATATGAACACATTCTTCTTGAGATTATTTAAATTTTATCACCTATATTTCCCTTCTTCTTTTGCAGCCTTGCCTGCATTTAGGATTTATATATTCATAGAGATAAACAATCACCTTTCTTATTGTTACACACATTGTAGATAGGAGACTGAAATATTGCAAAGAAAAATCAAGAAAAGGAAGAAAGTAGAAGGAACAAATATACTTATTACTTTCAAATCTGATAGGATTTGGAATGACTTACGTTACAAAAATTTTCAGAACAACTGTAAGTCAATATATATTTCCAAGCTGTAACAAACATTTCCAGAGTTAGAGCAAGTCTTTGCCTAGAGCCACAGGGTTTTTTTCCATAGTGCTGGTTTCCTGTAGCATCTACAATACAAATTAATAAAATCCATGATTGGAAATGAGATCTCCCTGCAGAACCCCCTCCCCAGGTGAGGACTGGTCCGTAACTAAGTAAGGGCGAACTTGGGCAGCACAGCTCCAGCTGGGGCAGCCTGTACCCTCTCTTGATGCTGCCTTGCCTGCACTATAGGTAACACCCTCCTGCAGGACTTCTAGAAGTTGTCTTGGATACGTAGGCTTTCTCTGAGCCAGTCTGCACCAGCAATGGCAGCTTTCAAATAAACTAAACCCACATAAAAGTAAGCAGGTCACAAACCTGCTCTTTGGCATTCGTTTTTAGCAATAGATAATGATTGGGAGGGTTTCATCTGCCATGCTCTTGAAATAATACCTGCATTGTATGTCAGCAACTTCATCTAAGGATAGAAAGAAAAACAAATGGCGCTCACAAATTGTGAAAAGAACAATGATGAACAAACCTGTCAGACCACAGCTACAACGTACCCATCATACCCAACATGTTAAAGCATAATAAAGTGCACCACTTCTCTGATAAGGAATAGAAAAAAAACACATACAGAATCTTTTAATATCCAAGCCCAAAAGCTTCCTTCTTTTTTTAAAAAACCCTCCTTTATCCTTATTTTTAAAAAAAAACTTCCTTTCTCTGACTTATTTTATAAGTCCATATTGCATCTTACTTCATGCCTTTGCTTAGTTCCTCCCTCAAATTAAATTCCAAACTTTGAAGTCAGAATACAAAGTTACTAGTCGGACGTTTCAGTTTTTCCCCTTTCCACAAGTTAAGGAACAGCACCTGACACCTCCAAAGATGCAATACCAACTCACATTTTTAAAATTAAAAATGTTATGAGATTTCTCGCCACCCNTATCTGTGTTTCTGCAATTTGTATGTTTACCTGTAACACTGCAGTTTATTCACCTCAGCAATTGAACATGTGGTATTCTTATAGCACGTGCTTAGCTCAACAGCATTGCAGGTACAAAGAAAGGCTTTAAAATTCAGTGAGCCAAAACCCATGATATTTCTAGGTGGTAGAAAGGCCTGTAATTTACTAGCTATTACTTCCTAAATAAATGCAGTTCTGAAATATGTAAGGTTTGAGGTAGTATTTTGACACCGGTATAATACTCTAGGAAGATTAGACACACACACGAATTCCAAAGGGTCAAGAAGTAATCAAAACAGGAACATCATCAGAAACTTGAGTACTTCTCTTTCATATTTGACAACAGATGAAAGAAATCATCTATATGCAGTTAAAGCAGATGTGGCAGGCATTTTGCATTTTCCCGCAGAAAACTGAAATGATTTCATTTTGTTGCTTCCATATTTTGCATATTTCTCATTTTCATAAACAAAACGCTGCAAACATCCGTTTGTTTGTGTTATTTGGAAAGAGAGTAGAAGGAATTTTCAATTTTGGAGTGAATTATTTTGTTTTTTAAATACTGATATACCAATTCTTTTCTTGTAGAAGAAAATAATTCTGGTGTGTTACTGCTGAACAGTATGTGAACATTTTCTGTGTCATACAGTTGTTACAGTGCATTAAACTCTCAGAAATATAAGTAAAAAAATATCTGAGGAAAAGAATACTGTAACAAAAAGGATATTATATATAAAATATTAGGGAATAAGTATCAGCCTTTCTTTCAAATTTTAACCAACAGTTTCAGTGACAAATTTTTAGATTCAAATATTAGATTTTGATACTGTATATGTACTATAATTGTTTTATTCATATAAAGAATGTTATTCTATCACACGTGGAGATACTGTATGAACATTTGGGTATTACTATACCTAGAACAACGGCTCTACTCAGAAAAAGTTGTGACATTATTACCGACACTTTTCACTTCAGTCTCTTAAAGATTGGATTGTATTATTCAACAGGAAAAAATAAAGATGAAAATGTACTCCACAGTGACACCACTGGGGACTGCTTAGAGGGCTGAAGTGTGTAGTACTGGGCTTAAGAGACTCCTGCCTCTTTCCTCCCTCTTCCCCAGCCTCTCTCCATTTGCCACCACAGCACAAGGAGCACATTTTCCCAAAAGAGGAGGGCTACAAAGTCCTCCTCTTCTCAGTAAGCCACATTTTCCCATATTTTTCTTCTATTTTCTCATAGAGTAAGCTAGCAAAGAGAGATGAAAGGCACCACATACACAGGCATAAGTTGTCCTTGCAAATTCCCACTTGATACACGTAGCAACAGAAAGACATTGGGAATTCCAGAGAAACCAAGATGAGATAATTAGTGTGGCCTGTAGAGAATTAATTTACTCACAGTAGGATTACCTCACCCAGCACACTCCTGCAGCAGGAATCTCCTCCTTCTTGGCTATTCCAATGTACAAAATATTCTTTACCATTCTCACAATCTATCATTCAGTAACTGAATTTTTTATTTAATATGATGACCTCTGATTAAGAATATAGTGCTGGGTCAGCTGCTGGTTGTATCTTAGTACATTTACAAGAGGGAGTGCTAGATTCTCTGGCAAATTCCTTTAGGCGCTTGGCGAACATGCACACTTGAAGCCCTGATGCTCTTTTAATAAAATATTTTATGTGTGAAGTGCCAGAAAGTTTTGAGTGGAGCGCTAGATCTAATAATCTAATAATCTATAATCTAATAGAAAGATTAACTTGCTTCCTTGACATTTTTATGACTTTATTACTTTTGGGGCGATAGAAGAGAAGAATAATGGTTGATCCCTGCCCTTGGGTTTCTGAGTAGGCCTCATTTGAAAATGCATTCAAATCTATGTGCAGTATAGGAAAATACAGATTTTAATGACGATATATGTACAAATACTGAACTTTAACCCAGCTCCTGAGTGGTTCTGAAACTTAAATATACTTCCAAGTCCAATGTTCATTTTGTTTGCATTCCTATAATTCTTCCCAACACTCCAATTAACGTCTGTGTGTATTTATGTGCATTCATATTTAGTTTAGCTATGCATCTAGAAATGAAGGAGCTACATCTGACACAACTAGTAGATATGGACAGACAGAAATACTTTTGGAAGAACAGAATCAGAGAGAAAACAACTTTTTATCTATTGTGAGGAATAAAGATAGCAGTTTCCACACCTCCATATAATCACGTATTAGTGTAAACTGGCTGCATCTCATTTCATTCCTGTCTTACAAAGCACATAAATATCTGTGTGAAAAAAGAAGATGAAGAAGAAGATGAATACAATTCATGGTTTCTTTGGTTTTTAGAGAAAAACAAAAAGAAACAGGTTTTAAGGGACTTGGTCTTGCTGTCAGTGAGTCTATAATTAACACTTGCCCAAATGTGAGATCAACGTGAATTTTCATCTCTTTGCCAAGCATATAAACCACTTTATATGAAGTAGTTTAGGCGATTCCATTATTTTCAGATCATGTCCTTAAAATAACACCTTTTCTCTTCGTTGCATTTCCTCTCTCTTCATCTTATAGCAGCTGTGTACAGCCAAATAATGCCTGACACAGTTGAAAAGCTGGGGGTGGATTGTTGAGTTTTTTTGAACATCTAAATTCTTGTTTTTCTGACAAGCCTACTAATCCCAAGTGCTGTTTTTAGATACCAAAATTATATGTTAAAGAACAGATTCAGGATTTCCTTTTCAAACCCCCGTAAAGAGAAGATTGCATACCAAAAGATAAAGAAAGATGGGGGGTGGGAGGGAGATAATTTTCATACTGCTTAGTGCTACTTTGTACAGAACATGCATTTCAAAGATGAGAGTAATTGTGAGGCCCTCTGGTAATAACACAGTCTGCTGCAAAGGCCAAGTGGCGTACAGGTACTGCATCAATATTATTTTTCAGACACCTGTGCAGCTTTTTTACTGCATATCTTAATGCTTGTGCTTCAGAGGGATGAGTGGGTGTTGGATGGGTGTTTTCCTTATGAGGGGGCCCCTGCACACCCCCCAAAGCGGCAGTAGGACCTAAACCACATTCCTTTGTGCTGTTTTGTTTGCATACTTTCCTGTCACCAGCACCTTCTGAAAAGCGGCAGACAAAGTTAGCCAGCAGCCATGGAAGGCTGTCAGTCTGGTTAATGCAAAACACAATCAGGCTCAGTAAAGTTCATCCATTCTGAGATCAGATAAAAGTGTCACTCAGACGAAGGGAAGCCTCTAGTATGGACATCTGCTTTCACGCAAGATTCCATCAACTTTAAGAGGAAAGCCTTCATTATCAATTCTGGAATCATCTTCACACAAAAGGTCAAGACAACAGTGGATTAAGAAGTGTGAGTAGGTGCAACAAAGAATTACAAGATACTACACCAATTATTCTTTCAATTTGTTGTTTTCTGTATCTCAAATTTTATGTTAGCAGCACCACAAGGAAAACAAAGGGGAGTCTTTTCACCTAAAATAAAAGGTCTAGAGTATTAGAAAGGTAACAAAAACATGCTAGTAACCCTTATTACAAAGATTTTGAGCCCTACAAAGCAGACCCAGGCCCAAGGCATGAAGGAAGAGACAGCTACAAAATTCTGGGGAAACAAAACTTGAAAGAGATTTATTCTCAGCCTTCTACCTTATAATAATATCATTATGTTGCTCCTGAAGTTTCTGAAGTCCAGCATTCAAACCTGCAAATTCTCATTCTCAGTTTCATGCTGAACCGGAGTACTTGGTACATTTTGAATAATTTAAATATCTGCCCAGACTAGTGAACAGATTAAGGACTTCAAAATCTGAAGTAGAGATTTATCTCACCTTGCTTCAGACAACAGTCATCAGAGAGGAACAGATATTTCTAGGGTGCAACACATCCACCTATTTTATTAAGCATGTAAAAAATGCTTAGTGCTTTCCCCTGACTCAAAAGGGCATCCAGGGTTATGAGTTCATAATATGATGTAGGCATCTCTGCTGTAGATACTAAAAGCAGAAAAGATAAATCCTATCCCGCTTCCAAAGTTCGGTGTTTAACAGGGAGCAGAATCAACAGCCCATGATTCAAGAGGAAATGGTTAGCAAGCTACCACACCACTTAGATACACACAAGTCTTCCTATGCGGCCAGATGGGATCCACTTGAGAGTACTGAGAGAGCTGGTGGAAGTGCTAATCAAGCCACTTTCCATCATTTATCAGCAGTCCTGGCTATCCAGACAGGTCCCAGTTGACTGTAGGCTAGAAAATGGGATGCCCATCTACAAGAAGGGCCACAAGGAGAATCCAGGGAATTACAGGCCTGTCAGTTAGACACTGGTGTCTGGGATGGTTATGGAACAGATCAGCCTGAATGCCATCACAGGGGATGTCTAGAACTATCAGGTGATCAGACTCAGTCAGGATGGGTTTATGAAAGGCAAGTCCTGCTTGACTAACCAGATCTCCTTCTATGACCAGGTAAGCCACTTAGTGAATGAGAGAAAAGCTGTGGAAGTTGTCTACCTAGACTTCAGGAAAGCTTTTGATATTGTTACCCACATCATTCTCCTGGAGAAACGGGCTACTCGTGGATTCTCGTGGCTGTATGCCTCACTGGGTGGAAAACTAGATGGATGGCCAGGTCTAAAGAGTTGGCAGCTGGTCACAAGTGGTGTGTCCAAGAGCTCAGTATCAGGGCCTGTTCTACATAATATCTTTATCAATGATCTGGATGAGGGGATCAAGTGCACCCTCAGTAAGTTTGCAGATCACACCAAGTTGGGTGGAAGTGACCTGCTTGAGGGTAGGATGGCTCTACAGAGGGATCTGGGCAGGCTGGACCCATTGGGCCGAGACCAGTGATAGGAGGTTTAGCAAAGCCAAGTGCTGGATCCTGAACTTGTGTCACAACAACCCCACGCAGAGCTACAAGCCTGGGGAAGCGTGGCTGGAAAGCTGCCCAGCAGAAGAGAACCTGGGGGTGTTGGTCACCAGCTGAATATGAGCCACCTGTGAGCTCAGGTGGCAAAAAAGGCCAGCAGCATCCTGGCCTGCATCAGAAATAGCATGCTGAGTAAGACTAGGAAAGTGACTGTCCTCCTGTACTCGCCACTGGTGAGGCCTCACTTCAAGTACTGTATTCAGTTTTGGAACCCTCACTACAAGAAAGACACTGAGGCGCGTCCAGAGAAGAGTAATAAAGCTGGTGAAGGGTCTAGAGCACAATTCTTATGAGGAGCAGCTGAGGGAACTGGGGTTGTTTAGTCTGGAGAAAAGGAGGCTGAAGGGAGACCTTATTGCTCTCTAAAACTACCTGAAAGCAGGTTGTAGAGACGCGGGGTTGGTCTCTTCTCCCAGGTAACAGGTGATAGGAAAAGAGGAAACAGCCTCAAGTTACACCAGAGTTTTAGATTGGATGTTAGGAAAAATTTCTGCACAGAAAGGGTTATAAAGCATTGGAAGAGGCTGCCCAGAGAAGTGGTTGAATCGTCATCCATGGAGGTATTTAAAAGACATGTAGAAGTAGTGATGAGGGATATAGCTTAGTGGTGACTTGGTAATGTTAGGTTAAGGTTTGGACTTGATGATGTTAAAGGTGTCTTCCAAACAAATCAATTCTATGATTTTATAAATTTTTATTTTCAAATATAATAAAGAGGATGGATTGCGGTATGAAACAGGTTAAGTGATGTGCCATTTAGCAACAGCTATAACATTTTTCTCTATTAGAGCAGAAAGAATAAAGTGATGATTTCTTTTATTAACATTTTTAGATTGCATTCAGCAATTATAAACTTCTGAATAAACATGAACTGAAACCTACTCTTTTATTTTACCAATATTTGTACCAAAGATATCTGACACTATGTATACCAGAAAGCAATGCAGCTGAACAATCCATACAGATAGAAATAACAAATATGTTTGGCCACAGAATGAAGATTTTCCCAATGAATTAGTATGGCACACTATAAAATTATTAACCCTGGCAGGAAACAATTCTCAAAGCTTCTATAAATCTTTCAGGCTATGCAGCATCTTAGACACGCTTACGTAATGGCATTGTAAAAGCTATTTAGACAAATATTAAAATTTTAAGGAATTTTATACAATCACTGCCTACTCATGGCTTTGAATAAGAACACCGACAGTTCTTAAATTAGAAATTAATAGCAGAAATGTAAGAGATAATCTTAGACCATACTAGAAAGTGTAATG
The DNA here is from genome assembly GCA_013398155.1 of Pedionomus torquatus. Classification (NCBI taxonomy): domain Eukaryota; kingdom Metazoa; phylum Chordata; class Aves; order Charadriiformes; family Pedionomidae; genus Pedionomus; species Pedionomus torquatus. The sequence continues at coordinate 490,235 of VZRU01011696.1, forward strand.
ACTGCCAAATTTTGAAGCTAGCAAAACACCTTTATATAGAGATTCCTCTTGCAATGCCTTTTGAAATGCCCTTGTTTGGACCTCTATGTGTTTGTTGCAGAGGCATATTGTAGAAATATGATTCCTAAAGTTATTGTCTTCTTACATTTATCCTTATTAAATCACCTGTCACTCATTGGAAATAGGGAATTAATTTGACCCATAAACTTGAAAGTTCCTAGCTCGAGAGTTGCTCTTACAGATAACACTCATAAAATCAAACTACTTGGAACTTACAGCAAGTGATAAAACCACCTGCAAACTGGATGCCTTTATACCTGAAAAACAAAGCCTGCTGCCCAGAACAAACTGATTTGTCAGCCACAAACTAAACCTATACGTTCTTGTGGTGCAAAGTATGGAAAGCTGGAAAAGAATTAGACCAGCAACTGCCTTAGTCGCTTTTTGAAACCTCCTAGAAAGGTACACCCTATTAACATGAAAATTCTTCAAAATTTGCAAGTATATGGTTTATGAGCTACTTACTGGCTTCAGTTTGTCCCAGGCAACATTTTTTTTTAAATGCAGTTTTTCTTTTGGGGAAGAGTACAGTGATATTGAGGGGTTAAAAAGAATCAGAATTCCATGTTCTGAACCACTCCCATGAAATGTAGGAGCAAGCACAAGAATTCACAAGCAGCTCTGCAAGTGAAAAGATTCTCCAAGCTTTGGTGTGTTATTTCTTTCCTAAAGACACTGATTTTTCCAACTAGTTTTCTCAGTCTTTGCTGCACCATCTCTACTAGGAAATTTTAACAATCTGTACTAGAACTAGAAACAATACTAAAAATAATGTGGAGGATTAAATTGAAGAGGAATGACCACTATAAATGAGGCTTATAAACACATTCTGAAAATTAATACAAGGAAAGTAAGTGTGGTGAGAGAAAATGTCAAAAGATACAACAGATAAAAGTAAAGCAAGAAAAAGTCCTGAAAGTGATACAGATAAAAAGTATAGCTGTTAGCGAAGAATGAAGTTCTAAAGAACTTCAGAAGCCAGAAGTTAAAAGAAGAAGCAAAGGAGAGAAGTACAAATTTGTAAAAGGAGAGACGAAGTCACAAAAAAAAAATTTAAAATGCATTTCACTGTTTTATTTTTCACAGGAGAGTATGTGGCATTGCTATGCACAGAAAAGCCTTCTACAGATTCTAAATTGCATACATAGAAGAGTTTTTTTACAGTGAAGCATACTTCTCAAATTGTTTCATGCAAGCCTTCCTTTTGGCCAGTCTTGATTAAAAGAAAAGAGTACTCATTACCAAAATTGTACTACACAGTTTGTGAATTATACAGTAAAGACTTCAGAGCACACTTCAGTACAATGCTAATAGAAAACATTGCTGTATCAAGCTGGAATATCTTAACTCGTGAAAGAGTAGATTCCATTACCTCCTTTTATATTGAGTAGCACCTTAATGAAGGAAACACTCCTATCAACCCCAGTGGGGTTCAGCACTGGGCTTAATGTGAAGAAGGAAATCAGAGTTTGATGTAGTGACTAATACACTATGAAAAGACCTGGATTCTCAAGACAGCATAGAAATATCTGAGCATTCAGACCATGTGTGTCCATCAAAGGCATAACAAAAGTATATTATTTATAAAAAGAAGAAAAACACACCTAGTTCATATTACCAGAACTTAGTAGCTACAATTTTATCTTATATCTTGCCTTTACGTTTCTTATGGAGTGTGTTATCGTTAACAAGATAACCAGTGATTTTTGCTTGGCTAAAGTACTTTTCATTTAAATATGAATCAATGCAAGATGGCAAGTGCTGAGAGCTAACCATTTCCCTGAGTCTAGATCAAACTGCTATGGCTGTCCTTTAAGTTAGATAGAATTGAACTTTTAAGTTAGATAGAATTTCAAATCTGAATACGGTCCATGGGATGTGGTTACGCAGCATGACCTGCAGGGCTGACCATTGCTTTGGATGCAAATGGCCTGAGGCTCACACCTGCCCCAACACTCAAATCCCTGCTCTCGCTTCAGTGGGATTTTGCTGATGTTGAACACCATTAGAGAACCGCTCTCAGTCTTCCAGCAGAAAACTTTACAATTTTACACAGATAATTACACTGGATAATCCCTTCTTTTGATTTTCTGCACTGTCATAGTTTCATCTATGCACTATTTTTGCAGTTTGCTCTGCAGCAACATGCAATTGGGCTCTAGATGAGCCAGCTGAGGTATAAAAGCAGCAGAAATGCAGGAGCGCGTTGCTCATCCACCTGAGAAAACAGGCTAGCTCTACAGAACCCGCCTCAGATAGAACAGTCACAGCCCAACAAATAAAGATCACGTAAACAATTTTCTGAAATCTGCAGGTAAAATTTTTCCATTATTTTAACTCGGTTTTATTTACATGAACACTAGCACAAGAAACTTGAAATGCTATGTTTAGGTAACAAGTTGCAATTAATTATCTTTTTTAAAAATGCATACCTATTTTTCATCAGTATTAGTATTAGATCTCACTATCAGCCTACCTCAAATGCAAACCATTCCAAGGGAAAGTTATATTCTGCATGTATGCAAATCTTTTCAGTCTCCTACAGATAATAATTTATTAAAAAAAATAAATCAACATAAACAAAAATATAAACTCCTTTTATATAGCAAATATTATTTAAAAATTCCCAACCTGCACAACTTCCACACTCTTCCAGGAGGAAGAGAAGTGCTGCTTCTGCCCCACGCACACACATAGTGAAAGGCAGACAGAATCACAAGTATCAGCATCTACTCTATTTACTCACTCTTATGACCAAAGGAAGGTTGCATCCTGCATGAACACAGAGTTGGTGGTTGTAACTCCAGCCTTGTCCTAGAGCTTTAGTTGAGCCAATGTTTATACACAGTACCACTGTGATTTTACAGTTTTATCATGTAATGCTTTTATCTTAGAAATATATACTTGAAAAGGCTGGTAATAGAAAGAACCGTAACCTTTTCTTACTCTATTTTTTCTCAGATTAATATTTTCCTTTATTTCCCATCGAATTTCATATTATTTTTAGCCCTACCGTTTTTCTTGTACTTCCCATTGCTACTGTGCTTTTCAAAACCGGAGCTAAAACCACTAAGCAAAGATTTCACTTCATCCTCTTTGATGCCAGCCTTCTAAACTTGCAGCAGCAAGACAGAACACAGTAAGCAACATCCATTTGCAGAGCTGTACAATAACTGCATTGATTTACTAGTAAAAAGCTCTGCTACTATGGACTAAGTCATTTCCCCAGCAGGATAAACTTACACAGAGAAGCCCAGAGATATCATAAATTTACAACCTAGTTTAAAATGATGGAATTTATAATAGACTTGCCATTTACTTAGTTTTTTTAAGAAAAATGGTCAGATGGATTGCTTTTCCATTACTGAAACCCAAAAATCAACTGTGAAAACAAATACACCCTATATTAACTACAATAATACATAGATAGCAAATTGTACACTAGACTATCGATATGAACAGATATCTCAAATGTCCATACTCGTTTGGACCAACGTGCACTTTTAAAGCTCAAAATGATGTAGAAATCTGAAAAGTTTCCTGTTGAATTTTAGGAAGTAAGACTATACATGGATCAGACCGACAATATTTCATTATTCGAGGGATGAAAATCCCTTGGGGCTTGTTGCAGATCTGGATAATACCCTTGACTGTAGTGTGTGTGGTGGAACCAAGTAAGGTACATAATACATACATAAGATATTTCATGAAGAAATATGTTATCCTGTGGGAAAACAATGTAAAAGCAAGCTATGCTACTTAAAGAAAACAAACTATACTACAATTTTGCAGACTGATTAACTAGAGGTTGGTTTCTTGCTCTGAAATCTCATGCTTAAGTTGACATAACTTCTTCAGTCCAGTGATTTATAGGTAGCACAATAAAAAAGGTCTGGCTTCCATCTCTTTTTAAAGGACCAAACAGAGGCCAAGGAAAGTTTTCATTATTAAAGAATAACATGTACGCATGATGTTATTTTATTTATATTGTGCATTCTTATATTTTTAAAACTTCAGTTCAAAATAAGCATCATTACTAGACTCACTAACTGCTGTGTTTAACTAGCCTGAGAAAAGTTTCAAAATATGAAGCTATTAGGATCAAGTTCTTTACTATAGATGGTTTATATGCAAAAAAAATAACATATGCTTTGCAGAAGCCGCAACATGGCTAGATAATTTGTATCAATAAGCCTTAGTATGAGAAGTTAGGTAAGCTGGACTAATTCCAAATAATATATTGAATTTTTTACTCTCCTATTAACTTGAGGAGTATAGCTACACTTTCGAAATTTAAGAAATGACACAGGCTTTCACTAAACTACAGGAAATATCCAAATATCAATGAATCTAGTAGCATAACGATAATTAACAATTTGTTTACCAAATTCATAGAATAATAGTATCACAGAATGGTTTAGAGTTGGAAGGGACCTTAAAGATCATTGAGTTCCAACCCACCCTGCCATAGGCAGGGACATCTCCCACTACACCAGGATGTTCAAAGCCCCATCTAACCTGGCCTTGAACACCTCCACAGATGGGGCCTCCATAGCTTCCCTAGGCAACGTGTTCCAGTGTCTCACTACTCCGACAGCAAAGAACTTTTTCCTAATATCTTATTTAAATCTACCCCCTTTCCATTTAAAACCATTACCCTTCGTGCTATCATAAAATTCCCTGATAAAGAGTCCATCCCCATCTCTCCCCTTTTAGTACTGAAAGGCTGCTATAAGGTCGCCATGGAGCTTCCTCTTCTCCAGGCTGAATAACCCCAACTCTCAGCTTGTCTTCATAGGAGAGGTGCACCAGCCCTCTGATCATTTTTATGGCCCTCCTCTGGTCTCCCTCAACAAGTCCATGTCCTCTTTACGTGGGAGCCCCAGGGCTGGATGCAGTTTTCCAGGTGGGGTTTCATGAGAGTAGAGCAGACTGGCAGAATCACCTCCCTTGACCTACTGACCATGCTTCTTTTGATTCAGCACAGGATATATTTGGCTTTCTGGGCCACAAGTGCACATTGCCAGATCATGTGGAGCTTCTCATCAATTCTATCATATCTGTAAACATAGACTGAAGTACCTGGCATTTCACAAAATAATAATACATCATTTGTAAGCAGTGGTAAATATTTACAAAATATTATGCTGAAATAGTGCAGGTTTGCGCAACTTAATTTTTGCCTAAAGTAACAAAGAAATATAGAGCTGGTATTATAGCTGGTTTTCAGGCAGGAAATGTTCTACTTAAGTAAAATGAACACAGAAGCACCGTACTTTAGGGTAAGGTCATTCAGTCTACAATATAAGTACAATCCTATTTCTTCTTTCATTAGAAATACATTCAGTTTATCCTACAGCTTGAATTTCCAATAATTATGTTTCCTTACTTGCTGTAAGAGGTAACTGCTGCATATAAACATTCCTTTACAATGTAAAAGTATATTAAGTCCTATTATCTCTTCAGGAACCACGCCAAAATATGTCTCTGGACTCCTGTGCCAAAAATAGTATAAAATGTCATACAATAATTACCAGTAGGAACAAAAAAAAAAGAAAAAAAAGGAAAAAAGGCTGTATATTAGGACATATAGGCCAAGGGAAGTTGTGGAGAGAGGGATTTAAAACCCACAGTGGGTCTAGCTTGTCCTGTTAGCAGACACCAAACTGGTATCTTACAAGCTAATGGCTTTCCAAATCACAATGAGTATTTCAAAATAAATAGTATTTGGCCTAACTGCAGGGTTTGTTTCTGAATATGACTGATGCTTGCTGCCATAGGAAAGAAGGCCACAGGCCAGTTCAGCCTGCATGGACCTTGGGTCTCCACCCTCCTCCACCTCATCAGTGGAGAATGACCTGCTCTCCATGACTTATTTCTACTTTTTTTTCTCTCTCATATGGGCAAGACTTAAACAAAGATAGAAAACCCTCTGGATCCAGGGCTACATTAAAGTCGGATTGGACAAAGTCAGTAGAACTGGTGATTAGAAATCACAGCTTCTCTCTAATTTGTCAAACAAAATCTGAAAGACTGAAGAGCCTTGTTACAAATGCCAGACTGGGGAAAATCCTCAGTCCATTCATTTTTCTTGAATTCTTTTGAAAGGCTATGAATTATATATTTCTTATTCTTCTTTAATTATATGAATTACAACTTCAGTAATATACATTGACAATGAAAACCTTTTGAGGGTCTAGCACCCTATATCTTTGTTATTCAATGAATACATCTTTTCAAAAATAAAGAACAGCACAGCCACTAAAGCAGCGGTCTAGGGGCCTTTTTATTTATTTGAGACTTTTTGACTATCCAAAGTACTTTTTTTCCATCCATTGTTTGAAATCAATCCCTGACACAATTCATACTTGAGGCAGAGATTTTCAAAATGCTGCCTAAGGGATTTAAATGAGGATTATTTTTCTAAGTCTTCATTTTCTTCTTTCAATGAGCACCCTCAGCTTCTGCTCCATCTATTTTCTATTCCATATTAACAGATTAGATTTCAAATTCCCTTTGGGTTCAAGACAAAAAGATACTACATCTCAATTCACAATGTCAAAGTTCTAAAACTGTAGAAGTTAGGAGGAAGGAACACAACTGCTAGCAAGCAATGATGCCTACTCCTGTCACATACTTTGGATTAGGAGGACCCTCACATGCATGAGTTTCTTTCATTGAGAAAAGCACACAAGCAGATGCTTAATTTTAAGCACATACTCACAGTTAAGGAGTTTAAATAAACAAACAGAATTCCTTGATTTGGTGCCCAAAGGAAATATTGGCAATATGCAGACACCAAAAGATTCAGATGAGTGCAAAGTGGGATATCGTAGGTGAACCTGGTCATTTCTCTGGGATTCAGATCAATGAGAATTATTCATCTATATACTTTCGAAAATTGCACTCATTTGCCACTTTGGGCACTTAAATAACTTAAGGGAAATGGACACTTTCCAGTAATTTCAGTCATTGAGAGTACTCAGCATTAAAAGGCATTCTTTGGCTGTTATAATTCTTTCAAATGCTCTACTAATGGTTTTGGTTGTGAATTTGGTCCTTGTCCAGAGAAGAACTGTACAGGCTGCAGCTCAGTTACCTTAGGAAGGTAATCTTCCAACTCATTTTTACTTGTATATTTAAAACAGCCACCAAAAATTTCAATATTTTTCTTTATTTAATAACTTTAATGTAGCATTTATTTTCTACCAGTCCTAAATTACTTGGGCATTTCTTGGTGTGTTAGCCACAAGACACTGAAAACTTCTTTTGAGGCAGAGGTTGCCTTTGTGGCAGGTGAGTGTGATGCACTGTGTGTTCCCTCACCCACAGAGAGAACTTCACATCCTGCTAAGAATCTGTGGTGTTCCCTAATACACCCAAAATGCTTACATTTCCCAGAGATTAGAAAATATGCTGTTATTAGAATGAGAAAATACTTTATAGAAAAACAAGCTGTGACTGCTAGAAGTTGCTATTTTAAGCAACATCTCAGGAATTATATTGCCTTCCTTTCACATGTGGTTTGAGATGAAATCTCTTTGTTAATCAGCTCAGGTTTATATTCATATTATTCACAGATGTGAGCCACTTTTTGTCCCTTTTGTCATTGCTTACTCTAACTTAAAAAGTTTTACAGTCTCCTGTGCTTTTAACCATACAACATGTATAGTTCTATTTTCAAAATCTGAAAAAAAAACCCTGGTGAAACTTGTTCTGCTAACAGTAAACCATGTTTTCTAAAGGGAATTGCATAAAACAAACAACGTGATTTCAAAGTAAGCAGATTTGTTTGATTTTCGCATGTCTGATTTATAGGTGTCATACTACAAAATGTTGTAGATTAAGTATGGAAGCTATTAATTTGATTAATGAAGTGGAAAGAAAAAAAAAAAAAGGGACTGAGAGAAAGGAACAGAGATTTGAGAAAGCTCTTTCTCTCATGGCCAGGGTACCTTGGAAGAAAAGAGGAAAAAGATTTGACCTGCGGGAGAGAAAAATCACAGCAGGTTGTAATGTATACTGTTATTAGTATGACATTTACTGGCATTTCACTCATATTTGAATTTTTCACCATTTGCCCTTGCCCTCTCTTATGAGAATGACTGCTGGTCCTACTATTACAATTTTCTAGCTCTGGAATGTGCAATTATATTTTGACACACATCCATGGTCCTCTTAATTATTGTTATTTTTTCTAATTGGATGAATTTCTAATATAACCTAAAACTAATGGTTTATAACTGTGCATAGTTTGTAGCTGATTGGATAGCATAGGTGATCAATAATTTTAATAATCTTGGCTACATTTGCATGACACTATTTTATACAATTACATATAAAATGAAAGAAATGAAAACCACAAATCTCAGTCAATTACTGAAGCCAATTATCTGTTTTCAAAGAGAATGGGCCAGATGCTCAGCTAATTTAAATCAGACCAGATCACTGATACTTACATCAAGACAAGACTCTGCCTTAGTATTTTAAATCCCTTTATCTCTATTACATCAAATACATAAAAAGGGCTTTGTGGGACAAAAACTGTTCTTACATGATCACTAATTACACCATTGGTTGCAATATGTAGCAAGGTATAAAACACTGTAGGAGGAAAGAAAACCTGCCTCCTTATCTTTTTAATTTACATACTGAAGTAAATATTATTATACATGTATCAACATTCATTTTAGAACCATTTATTGCCAGGGCATGGAGTCCAAGTTTACCGTAAATTACTTGGTTTTCAAACATTATTTCTGAAATGTGCATTTGTGTAAGACAAAGTATTAAAGAAAATACTAAAACCTTCATGGGAATGTTTAAGGGTTCTCTTTAAAAGCTTAATTGCTCCCTTCGGAGACACTAAAATCTATTGAGTAAATACTTATTTATAGACTTTTTAATTGGTGGATTACATTAATAGATATTAGGATGTATTTTGAAGGCATACATATTGACCTTGTGGAGTCCAATGCATCCTTATATATAGCATATTTACTGGCAGAAAATTCTATAATTCTAATTACTAGTGAAATTGATTTTTACAACTTCTGCAAGATTGAGTTTACATGTATTTAAAGAAAATATTGGCAAACTGTGTCTTTTCCCTAATAAACTATTAGGGACAGTAGCATTTCAGCCCTATTTTCAGCAGTCCCTAAGCATTCAGAAGCTCAGCTCTTTATTTTATGCTTAGTCTCTGAATTAAATACAATAATAATAATAACAATAATAAACTATGTTATGCAAGCAAATTAAGCCCTTTGGAGTAAGCTGAAGAGGGATGCATATCATTTTAAAAGAGGGTAGTAGGAGCCTGGAGCTAACACTGCAGAGCCACAGAGTACAGTGTGCAGACGACAACCTCACCATTTCTAACGTGCTCATAAATGAAGAACAGATAATGACAGCAGTCAAAGTATCAAGGAAGAGAGAGATGAGTTAAGAAGGTGGGAGAGAACAAACAACCCAAACACCAAAAATCTCAGAATACAAATAAGAGAAACAAAGGGCATCGCATGAGGTGAAAAATATGTTTTTTTTTCCCCTGGGTTTCCAGAGGTTTATGCTCTACTGCTTTTTTTTCAGATGCACCCCTAATCAACAGCTTTCTGTACGGGAAACCCCTTCAGTAATTAATTGTACTTTGGTAAAGAACAACTGGGGAACTGGCAATGAAGAGCCATTATAGGAGATCTTTTTATTATTGCGCTCTAAGAGATGAAGGCTGTACAGTTTGGCAGATCATCTAATATCTGTATTTCTCAGATCTCTAGGTGGTTACTAGATAAAACTCTCCCCTGGCAAGAGGGCCATGAGGTTAAATTTACTTTTGCAGAGGAAGAAATAAAAATAAAAAAAAAGATTATATTGATAGCTGCTGGGAAGGGCAGACCCCCATGTAAGTAGGACAAGTGAAAAACATCACAGATGAGCCTGGACAGTATGTTCCATCAAAGCTGGTAGAAAAATTTGCAGATTGGTGGTTTTTTGCTGCCTTTCAGCAAAGTTAAATTTATAGAAGACTTGGCTGAACAGACCCCACCAGCAAGCAGGAGTTAAAAATTAAAGTCCCGATCCCCAGCTTAGTCTTTCCTCTGTAGTAGTAACACAGGCAGTAGATATTATTGAACTGGATAAAAGACAAATGTGTTGCTTCCTCATAGACATAGTGAGTATTATGCATCATTGTCAAAAAGCCTGAATAAAAGACCTTGTCTTAGTAGTATAAATCCCCTTTGTCTGTACCGTTCTTACAACATTCTTGAGTGCTAAACTTGTGTGGAAAGTTATGAGAGAAAAGAAAGATGGCTGGTTATGCAACACCACCAACTATTGCCAGCAATCTTGAAAATCAACTGGGTTTGCCAATGGGGGTAGCAGCTGTACTTCACAACAATTTCTGTAAGTGAGAAGTAATGGAAATAATAGGCAAAGAAGCAGCAAGATGACAAGGCGCAACAACTAAGGCACAGCTTACTCATACAGCCACCAGTGCAAGGGAGGAGAAAAGAAAAAAGTTTTCTTCTTTTGAAAAGAAGAAAACAGAAATGGATACTTCTCACCACCAGACTTCACAGCTGCTGATACCTGGAGCAAGGAAGAACAGCTAACATTACTAAAGTCTGAGGCATGATTTGATCAGATGACGCAAATGACTCCCCCCACTATTTTGTTTCCCAGTCTTTTTTTGAGTTACAAAACACGCATATAAAAATATATAGAATCTCACATCTGTGTATATATATATACCATACACATGACATGTATACATGCCACAGATATGTCACACATAAATATACCTTATATTTCCACATATCAAAGTAAGAAACAAGTAGGCAGTCTGTAAAAGCCATGTTTTACCCATGGATCATAAAGGTTCTATGAACTGATGGGATAATAACTTTAAAAAAAAACCATACCCAAGAGGATCATGTCTTCCACCAAGCCTATATAAGAGGTTTTATAGAATTCAACAACCTGTTGCTTTTTTTTTTTTTTTTTTTAAAAAAAAAAAAAGGGATACCCACAGAGAAGGAAATGAAGAAATGTGAATATGAAGAGGTAAAGACTTGCAATTAAAAAGGCAGGATAGTGGTTAGAAATAGATAAGACAATCTTAAACAAAGAGAAGATTTAATTTCCATCTATTGACACATAGCATTTGTTCATTAACTTTAGGAAGTAGCAAATGCTGAACTGATTTGTATTACAAGTTGCTCATGCTACAGATTTATGCTTTCTTTTCCCCCCTGTATTTGAACTTGTGTTTTTCCTCAGGGGGTAATTATAAAACTTCGCCAGTTTTGATAAACACTCCTTTATGTGCTGCTTAAAAGATACTATTAACATGCTAAGAACTTCTGGAAAAAGACCATTAGCAGAGACAAAGGAAGAGGATCAACACAAGGCTAAAAATGCTATATGTTAAAAAAATTAATAAAATTATGAGCTTAATACAGACATGGATACACAATGCTGGGGGAATGAAGAGACTACCTTATGCAATGTATTTGCCTTCCACTGTTTGATGTTGCTGCAGCTGTGCAGCCTCAACCCACCATTACAGTAACTTTAACACTGCTTTTTTCTTCCTTCCTAAAAATTGCAAAAAAAGTACCCACATGTGTCTTTCCAAATGCCAGCATATAATTTATGTGTTTACCACTGTACTGCATACAAAATAAAAACAAATGAACTGACAATAAGGAGTTAGAGAGATTTTTCTTGCATCAAAACTGGACTGCTCAGACAAGTCATTTTATGCCATTTCAATGCTTTGCCCAACTTTTTTCTCTGTTTTACAGACTGTTCGGTATCAAAGTCTGTCTCTTTTAATGTTCTAAGGGACCAAGGACACTGGAGAAATGATGTCACCTAGAGATTTGCACATTTGTTATAATTCAAATGTAATTCTTAATGGTCAAAGTAATTTTAAACGTTGTATCTTATTTCCTCAGTCTACATTCTAGTGTATGTTGGGAATTTACATAAAACCCCATGCCTTTAAAGAGCAGTCAAAGCCCAACAGCACACAAATGTTAAATTAATAGATACTCAAAGTACTCAAATGTTTGTCCTGTTAAGAGCTCAAGATTACTTCAAACACCCCTGTGTTACTTTGGTTACATCTTTCTATGCTTCTTACTTCCCAGTGGCGACTGAAAGAGAAAGAAACTCCCTTTCAGATGCAACATAGAATTGAAAACAGTGTTTATCCAATAAAAAGTGTAGTAATAGTTTTACACTGACCGCCCTGAAATGCTGGTCCTCAGGTTTTCTCCTCTTTCACTTGAATTCTGGAGGAAGGAAAACACAAGGCCCATGGGGAAAAAGCATCCTGTCTCCTACCAAGCAAGGGGAAACAAAGTATACCATTTGCTTAAGGACGGTGCATTCTGCACTTGCAAGAAAGAGAAAATCCCCTGTGGGCAGTGCATGCATATTTTATAGTTTTCTGATGAAGTAGTGTTAGGCTGGTATAAAACCTCAGCAAGAATCCCCCCCATTGATGTGCTTCCTTTGACACACCGCAGTTGTTGCACAAAGGTTGCCTCTCCTTGTCCATCAGTGATTATTTCTGATATTTTCTGTTATTCTGTTTGCAAAACAAACAAAACAAAACAAAGCAAAAAGAAAAAAAAAAAGAAAACCAAACAGGAGTGCTAGGTTGGAAAAGACAACATACTTTTAAAAGTAGTTTAACATAACACTGCTTGCCGCCTAACTTTCTGTACTGCTTCCAGTAGGCACTACTGAAATGGTCCGAGCACTTAGGCGTGCCGTTGCCCCATCTGAGGTGATAGAGCTGCTTCAACATGATAAATTCTTTCAAAGGCAAGTATAAACAACCTTTGATTCATATACACCCAAACTTGTTATAAGTAACGAATGATTTAGATGGAACACATTTAGCACTGTCTCACAATGAACATTTATTACAAACATACCACAACAGCCGAAGCAGTGGCAGATAGCACACCATCAATCAGAGCAGACCACCAAAACAAATTGTGCCTCATAAACTACTTTAATATGTCATGGAGCTTCCAAATATACATCGCCGATCCATTTGTTACAAAGCCTGGGCTACTTTTTCACTGACAAGTCAATGACATTTGGTATTTTCATTTATGTGCAATATCACAATGAATCTAAGGATTCTATTCACCCAAAATTAGGTGCCTGGGAGCGCTGGCCTTTAGTGCTCCTCAGACTTACACAGCACGGCACAAATGGATCTCGGTAATGATGCCCGTCTACAAAGACCCATTTGCCAATGTACTTTGTCTGTACACTTTAGCAGCATCTTGCTAACTATTTCAAGTACTCAAGCTGCAGTTCCCTCTATACCCATGCAAAATTTATGGCCCATACCGATAAGAGAAGGCAGCAGCACAGTAGCAGTTTTAAAGGGCATATGTTACACACTGGAGAACAGATTTTTCAAGTCATTTTGAAAAAGTGATTGAGGAAGGTGCTTCTAGTTCTTCTCTTTCAGTATCAGCAAAAATGCATATATAATATTTCTGAAACAGAACAGTACAAAATTAACTCTTTATATATGTTCTGACAGCCTGCACAGGCTTAAAGCTTCTGCATTTTCTTTTTAAAGGTCTGTACTAAGGCATAGCTGATATTTAAAAAAAGTTTCTTTTCTAGTCTGAGGGTTAATTCAAACACAGTTCAAACCACCAAAATGAACTCTTCATCCTCCAAGTCCATGCCCTTTCAAGCAGTACAAATGCAGAAATAATAAACTGGGATTAAGAAAAATGCTTGAAGCTGCAGATATAGTCAAGTTGAGAACATACATAGATTTCAATCAGTTCTTAAGAAACCTGCATCGGAACAAAATTGGGCTGAGTGGGGGATTAAGAAATTGGAGTCTCGTTGTTTAATAGACTTGCAAATGCTTATTGTACATTTCTTAGTGAAACATCTTCCCTTCTCCCTCAAACACAACCAGAAACGGCACAGCTCAAGTTTAATGTGAACATTTTTAAGGGATTTCCAACTGCATTCCATAAATTCAGGGATGCTGGGATAATGACCTATATGATCTGATTTCTCCCCAGTACACATTAAACTCTCTTTTGCCGCTCTACAAAGTGGTACTGGACCAGGAAATCACACTAACACAAAACACATATGCCAACACAACCATAAGAGATGCATGTATCTGTGCAGGAGGTAAGGCACCAGCGCAGGCTGCGGTAGGCTGTGAGTCAACATGCAAAGGTTTGCTAAGTCAGTACCAGTGCTTTTGCGTAACAAGTATATATTACAAACGGCTTTCAACTCAGATGTTTTCCTACAAATTCTCATTTTGCATTTTAAGCACAATTCTTCACACATTTCTTACCAGCGGTTTCTCCCAAACAGAGTCTTGTAGCTGCCTGAAATTTTAAGGAAGATTGGATTTTTATCAGATTTTTTCAGTCCTGCTTGAAACTTGGTGATACAACGGACCCATTAAGTTTTAAATATCAAATGTTACCATTTAAGCACTATAATGTGTCATTGATCTGCATGTTAAGCATCCATTGAAATCGATGGCCTGTTCAGTGTAAAAATCAATAGTAGGGTACAATCCTAAGTAAGTATTCTAGACACAAAACTCTGCAATGCCACCTTGATTTCAGTCTTTTTTATGTGTGGCTACTCAAGACAGAATATGTATTAATATAACACTAGTACAAAGAAGACAAGCAAACTGATAAAATTAATGGCAAGAGCAGTGGCATTAGGAGTGTGAATAGTGTAATTAATTAATCAAAACACTTCTAACACTTTTAGAGGATATTATAGAAATAAATAAAAAAGACAAGCCATTATGATTTTCCTAAGTGTGCAGTAATAGTTCTGTATATTCTAGATTTATGCCAAAGCCACCACAAAAGTAATAACTAGCTGACATCTATTATGATGACTGAATAATTCGGTATCATATTGAGATCCCAGAAAATACTAATCTGCAATATGACAAGTCATCATGAAAATTTTGGGTTGCAAAGCTTGAAAAACCTATAGATGGACAAACAGACAAAGAATCTGTCTGTCCAGATTGCATTTCAAAATCATTGCCAGCTGTGTGGACATTTGCTGAAAGCATCCCTGGTGGGTAGCCCTAGCAATTCTGTTTAACAGCGGGTTTCATGATCAACTCGGAGCTGCACTGCAAACCTCTCAGCAGACAGAGAGAGTGCACACAGCCCTGGTTCAAAAGGAACATAATATGTCATGACTTAATAGTGTTTGATTTCTCCCTAGTGTTTTTCAAGGCTAGAAAGTTGACCTCCTTCCTCCCTTGGTGCTTGACTGTTGACATCTCAATGTTCTTCCGTGATTAACCAAACCTCATCCTCCACTTTATTCCTTAAATTAGGTGTTTCAAAGTATGCTGTTGTTGCTTAGGAAAAAAAAAAAAAGGAAAAAAAAAAAAAGAAGAAGAAAAAGAAGAAGAAAGAATTGGACAAGACAGCTACATAGAACATTTAGTGAGATAGGGGGCTAAAATCCCACACCAGGCTTGGCAGCTGTGATAATGATGTATAATTTAATTGAAGCTATACTGTGATCCTCAAAAGGACTTCAGACCTTTTCCCATGTTTATGTATTATTCAGGCTAATGGCAACCCTGAAATAGAAAAAGCTTCTTATGTCTTAAAACTTTTATTGCAGCAAGTTCAAAATGCACAAAGCTGAGTGCTGGCCTGTGTGCTTTAATGCGAAGTGAAAGGATGCAGTTTTCAGCTCCTTTTAGCGTTGCTGTCTTGACAAAAAGACAGACGTGATTGGATGCCTTACAAACCAGGGATGCAATGGCACGTGTGAGAAATTTCAAGTTTTGAGTTATTTTTGAACTTAGAATGTCTTAGTTCTGTCTGGCCATTATTTGTTTTCACTTCTTTCAATACAAGTTCATAGAAAAAATATAAATTTTATTAGACAAGACAAAAATCTATAGCAATCAATACAAATGGCATCTCCATTGCATTTTGAGCAAGTTAACTGACAGTTCTTGCTGCACCTTTAATAGTGTTATAAAAGCCTGTATCTACAGGGTTTTTGAAAACTAACAAGATAATTTACTAAAGGCTAACAAGCTGCTTATTAGCAGTTGTGTGGATTGGTGTGAATTCATTCTGCAGACCAAGCAGCAAAACCGTCCAGTCTTCAAATTGGTCTTCAGTCTATACACAATGTACATGTGCAAGGGAATAGAGGAATAAATCAGGAATTTTCGTAGGAAGGCTTTTGCATCCAGCTGTTGTTTATAACATAATGCAATACTGGAATCCAACATAACAATATCCCCATGCACATGCTGACATGAAAAATAATATAAAGATAGTAAAACAATGTAATCTCAGATCACAACATCTGTGGAACGTGGTGGTCACAGAATGTCAGTAAAGGATTCTTCAAGATATTTTTCTTTCTAAACACATAGCAATATTTCACCCTGTGGTGACTGTCTAGAGGTTTTCAGGTGATCGATGATTCATACAGTCATCTTGTGATTTTTCCCAATATGCAAAGAGAATGTAAGTGCCATGAAATCTGTCAGTCACTGTTGGATTTCTGCTGAAGAGATTAAGAACAGATACATTTAAAGCTAGCAACTGTCCTTGACATGAATCAAAACTGTGTACTGCTAAACTGATTTAGGGCCTCAAACTACATTATCTGTAAAATGACATTACCATGTTCATTGGTTGAAAATGGAATTGAAAAGACCAATACAAATCAAGTAAATTTGCATGCATAATACATTATATTATCCTGTGTTCTCAACACATCTCACTTTCTCTATATGAGCTGTACTTTTTCAGAGCACATGCAATCTTTTGTAACATAGCTTTTGTTTAATCTAGACTTTAAGCAAGTTTATGAAGTGGCTACAAATACCAGAGAATACATAAAATACAATGCATCTTTTGTAATTTGAAGGGTAATAAAAAACTCTTACTAATTACTGTGTTCTTTTCAGATTAAAGAGCAATAATATACCATCAAAGGGCACCAAAAAGTAAATTAGTCAAAACGCTGAGCCATATCTTCCACATGGTCTGCAATATCCTTCCTTCCTTCCTTCCTTCCTTCCTTCCTTCCTTCCTCCCTGTCTACCTCTCTCTATAGCAATAACGCAATGTAACAGTTCTTAATAGTAATATTTATCTATTTAAATACAGTGAAAAAGCTGTTACAGCTGATTGAAATAAACTAAGAACTCTCTTATAAAGAACGTCAGAGATAACTATTTGTAAAAGGTGTTTTAAAAGTGACAAAGAAGAAAGAAACTTGTGCAGTGAACATGAAAATCAAAGGAGAAGATGAGAGACAGGATAACCAACAAGCAGATATAAATATGCTGGTCACTGTTGCCCGGGAGCTGTAATGTAGATCAGGCTCTTAAGACAGCTCAAGGAGTGAAATTCCATTAATCTGAGTTCTGAAATATAACATATGCTGGGCTGCTGTAGAAACAGTAAAGCAAGGGTATGTCAAACAGAGAATATCTCCTCATCAATGTGCATTAACGAATTATTTTTTAAAAAAATAGAAGTAGAGACAGCGTATGTTCCTCCTAAAACACAAGAGGTTGAAATTAAGTTCTATGCAAATATTACCCAAGCGCTTTTTCTCAGAGCACAAAAAATTGTGTCTTTGTAGTGATACAATATGGAGTGTTTCTGCCTTCACAATGTGCCACGAGGCTTCACCAGCAACTTCAGAGAAGTTACCTTCATAATTCTACTGCACCCCCATTCTGCTACAACCTTCTTTAGAAGATATTTTTCCTTCAAAATACACAATTCAACGGCATGAGGGTATTCAACAGTAATTGGGTGAGGTTGATTTCTGTATTTCTCCTCCTGTTTCCCTCCTGCTTCTCTTCAACATTCTAAAGCTGAAGAAATTTACAACTTAAAGAAAAAAAAAAGGAAAAAAAATCTGCAAAGCACAAGGTCATTCTTCATTTTTTTCCACAGTGACTACCAACAGCAAGAGCATTACTCAAATTTCAAGACTGTCACTTTTTAAAAACAGAAACCAAAGAGTCTGGCAGTGGAGAAAATAAAAATTGAAAATGTGAAAACTGACTGTTGTCCAGATTTTTAATGAACTCTTTACCCTTCACATTGCTCTGTAACCTTAAATTAAGTGTGTGTTCATACTTTTTTATATTAAACATGCATTACGAATCTAAGTTTTACGATATCTTTGAAAAGACTTTACACATAAATTGAAGACTATTGAATGAAGTGATCTTGACATCAGAGCAGATAGTAATTCATTAAAACATACTCTCTCCTAGTGTATGAGCCCATACCAAGTCCATGGATAATCAAATAGACAGATAATAATAATAGCTCTGACCCATTGCAGAATGATGGCTAGCAAATAAGGACTGCAGACAAATTCCTAAGCTTTATCAGTACCACTAGCAGTATGAAACCATCTTAACTAGTTGGAAATAATCTACATCCATAGAAACTGCATCAATGTCACATTTTTTTCCTCCATTTTCACCAGTGTCAGGAATTTTCCTTGCTCTCATCTCCAGATCGGTCTTTCCCTAGCTGCCTAGATCTGGCACAATCCAGCAAGAAACACCATGATTGATTATAAAATAGATATTACAGCTAAGACTCAAAAGTATATTTTCCTGTCATTTGAAGTGGCATAATTCCATAAATTTCAGTGGAATTACTTCTGCCCATAACAAGTATATGAAAGATGTTGAGTATGTTCCAGTTACTACTATGAGGCACACCCCAACATATAGCACAACACAGCAGTTCTCAAGTATAAGAAATAAGACACAATCTTATAGTTGCAAAAGACACACAGCCAGGGGCTTTCCCCCAAAGGCTATATTCTGTATAGCATACTCATTTTTTAAACCAGAAGCAGCAGATTTGGTATCCCAACTGCTTTGCAGAAGGAATGCTGAATGTAATGAGTGACGAACAGGCTTTCTTAAAAGAAATTAAGAGCAGTATCTGTGGTTTCTGAGTGTATGCACTAGTTACACTATGACAACGGAATACAAATTTCCAACACGTCAGTAAGTTTTAAAAATATAATTGAAGAAGGCTTTTTGAGATAATCAACTTCAGACTTGCTTATTGTCTTTACTTGGATGTGCCTGACATGGGCTTTCGCTCACCCATTCCTTCAATACCATTTGTTAAAAGTTTTAAGGAACCTTTTCCTTCACAGGAGAAGAAATTTAGTAACACACTTAAATTGCCTGAAAACTGTCTCTCAAATTTTCCATAACTGAACAGACTAAATTCCTTCAAACTCTCTCAAAAATATTTTCTATAGTCTTCAGAATAATTTTGTGGCTTCTTCTCATTTTCTCCAGCTTTTGTATATCAAATATTACACACACTCTTCCATTTCTATTCTCAGTAAGACAGAATGCAGGGGGTAAGCCATTTTCCCCTTTACTCCTACTTATAGAGCTAAGTATCCCTTTTTGCCTGTTTTTCCACTGCCTGTACAGTGGACCTATAGCTAGGCTAAATTATGGAGCCAGAAGAAGCAATCTCAGGCAGTGTGGTAAACCTGTGATTTTCTCTCTCTAAACTTTTGAAAACAAGCAAATGCACTTTTCAAGAACACACAAAATCCAGCTGGTAGAAAGTTAATCATTAAATAAAGCATCATGTGGTGTTAATGTGAGTGCTGCCTTCTGTCCTTATCCAGCATCCTGCATGGGAAAGTAAGTGAAGAATAGGAGTTTGCTGCTTCTTTGCGCCACTATATCCATGCCTGTGCTTGGAATTGCAGCAGGAATTTGACTGGTGAACTCTCATCACAAATTACACGAGAACAGAAACTGCACATGTGTCCACACCTGACAACTGATATTTAGAGAACTTAGGAGCCTAGAGGAAAGAGGTGCTATATACTCAGTCATATCAAAACCATGATTTCTGTAAAGGTCGAGAATCCTTATCTCTGGCAGCTTCTGCTGCGTGATCAAAATCTCTGGAATCAAAACTGAGTTTTGCCCCTCTTATCTTTTCCATTACTTCATTTAAGTTTCCTTAAGCAGGGAAACACAGTAATGAAAAACACTTTGAGGGAAGACCTTGGAAAACTTTTTGAATTAGTGCAACCCACTTCTCTATGCAACAGATCTACGCAACCATGAATTTGTTTCACTATTCATATAGTGTAAGATGATACATTTCAGAACTAGTGGTATGAATCAGTGCTAGTATGAGAGCTAACATGACATAATTCAGCCAAGAGCAAGATTTTATGATTCTGTTATTTATAACTGAAAAAGTAATTTCTATTGGAGGTGTTGTCATTATTGAGCAGCAGCTATAAAATATCAAAACCTTTCCATTGTTGGCAATTCAAGTATCATTTACCAAAACTAAATTGCCTGTAAAAAGTTCATATATTGTGCGCACTCCCCTCCCCCCCCTCTTTTGAAAGTACTAAACAAAGAAGTTTTCATGGAGAAGTTTTACGTATTTAGTAATGGCTCTTGAGAGAAGTAATATACTGCAACTACACTTTAGATCATGTTTTGAAGTAAAAAATCAATAGTGTTTCACTGATGAACATTATTGTCTTTCAAAATTGCTAGAAATAGCCAAAACAACTTTTTCCTCAGACACTCTGATATGTGTTTAAGCCTGTTCATCATTTTGAAAGAGCATATCTGATCTGTGCTCTTTCAAGACCTAACAGTCAATTTACACCAGTTCATTTTATTTGTGGACCAAAGTAAGAGGGTTTACTTGTGCTTGCTAGTTTCCTAATGTCAATGATGCTTTTATGATGTCTCCAAAATCTGTTTTACAAAAAAAAAAAAAAAAAAGGCAAATAACCAAAGAAGAGGGATGTGCATGCATGGGGGTGGGGTAGGTAAAGAGTATTTAAATATTCCTTCTGTTTTATAACTATTTGATCAACATACTTTTTAATATGATAGCAAATATTTCAAGCAAGGCTCCAAGTACAGGATGTGGACATAGGATTCAAAAGAAGGCACCATCTTATTAAATTTTTCTTTTTTCTTTTTTTTTTTTCTCCTTTTTCTTCTGGATAATCCAGAGCTGCAGGCAGACATTGTGTTTCAGGTTGAACTAGCCTAAATCGAGCCATGATCACAATTTCTTCTCTTCCCTTGTGCCCACAGTCCTCTTGCATACTAGTTTCCCCCTTGACCTGAGAGAATGCAAATGACTGGATCCCATCAGCTAGATGTATGCTGTCCTCCCTTTTGTATGGCTAATTGCTAGCTGAATCAGCTCCCTATTTAGGGTGCCAGCAGATATACACAAGCTCTAGCACTGATGAAGAAGGTGGAGGGAGACCCTGCAGCTAGGACTGGTGGATGTTCAAGGAGATTATGGAAACCTGTCTCTGGCTGACTTCATCTGCCAAAGGATGGCAGCCCCTTCTCAATGATGATTGGAAACAGCAAATTTATTCATTGCTGTTTGGTTTTGTGCCAACACTGATCTGTTCTTAAGTATATGTTACAGCTTCCCCACGTTTGCTGCCGTGTGACTGGAATAACCCCATTACTTTCCCTCCCTTACAGCTAGGAAGTAAACTCTCACAAACTTGGTTTTCCATCAACTTTGTCTTTGTTGTTTCTGTCTGTATGAGTTTGAATACAGGTTAGTAGACTGCTATATAGTATTTCAAATGTCTTCAAAGAGATAAAAGACAAGCAAAGTCTGTATACACCAACAAAATATGTACGGGAGCTTCACACATCAGCAGAATCCTTTTGAATTCATTTCACTCTGAAGAAGGTGATGTAAAAGAAGGTGCAAAAATTTGCTTGTTATCTGGGATAGGGCCTAAATCTAGACTTTAAAGAAAACAGAAGACTGAATAAAAACCAGTTCATTTCACAGTCACTCAGTATTGCAAATAACCCTTTTAAGTATATTCAAAGTAAAACTATTAGAACTTGTTCAGTCCATCGAGTCACACACAGTGTGTAGTCACACACTTTATATACTTACAAACTAAGACTGCAGATCAACACTTACAGTCCTCAGCTTCTAAAATTACGTTTTTAGATCCTTACCTATGTACAAGCCACCTCCTCAAATATATGGAGCTTCCTCTGAAGTTACAAAAAACTTTGAATTTTTACTACTCAAAATCAAGTTGCTTTTATGAAATGTAGGGAAATAATTTTAGCACCCTGAGTTTGAAAATTTTTGTCAGTATTTCATAACATAAGCTTTTGCAATATACTACCACATAGCAGCACATTTAATGTGATTTAAAAAATACTGTTAATCATACAACATCATAACGTATTTAAAAAGAATTCATGCAGTTTATCCTTGGAATTCCATAAAATAGATTACTTAAATTAGATAAATGGCAAAGTAAAGTGTTCCCCCAAAATGACCTTAACTACACCAACAGCATACCAGCAATAACAGCAGAAGTGACTGTGATTTCCAAGTGTTGCAACTCAACCACCACATCAAAAGCTGTACCTCATCACATCTGAGCAGCCCCCCCATGCCTCAGGATAACTCGCACTGAAGCCCAAGCTACCTGGGTCCCTGTAGAAGCCTCCTCTGTACTTTCCCTTCCTCAATGGCCCACCTCCATCCCTCTATCCTCACCATACCACAGCCATGAGGCAAATGAAAACAAGTTCCTCCTGGTGAAAAAGAAAAGCTTTGTGAGTTTCCCCACAGGGGAAGTGAATAGTATTGTTGAGTGGCTGCCAAGAAGACATCTAAATGGTTATAACAATTCACAGTGCTCTTGATGTGTAGGACTTTGTGACTGTGCAGAGACTTTTCATTACAAATGCAGAAAATCTCAAGGCCCTGTTTTCACCAAACTGAGTATGCACCATAAAGCTGTTCTGCATGCAAATATCCATGTACCTGAGACTTCTGGGTATCCAGAGCTACCAGGCACCTAGCAGCAGCCCAGTGACATGCCTCCAACTCTAATGCTCATCCATTATTCTAATAATCTAATATTTAAGCTCCAAATTTAGAAGTTCTGAGGGGTGGCTGCTTTCTATATGGGAAGAAGTTTATAGAAATTGTATTTTCTGAGCTAAACTTTGAATTATGCTTCTAAATAATTTAAGCTACTGTTGATAGCTTATATTAATCCTAAATAATCCATGTGCTGATCAGTCTCATACACACAGCTTTGTATCACACTTACCAGTAACACTTAGACAGTGACACTTAGAATTTCTCATGCTGGTACCTTTTGCCATAAAAATAAAACTGCCATGGGGCTGAAATTGGAACTGAAATATAAGGCTGGATCACTTGCATAATAAACTTTGATTTAGCCATTAAAGAGATTATTGCTTCACTTCCACACAGACAGAAAGGATGGGCACCACCTTCGTCTAGTTCTGTGAGGTCTTGCACTGTGGCTGCATTTTATTTTTATTTCTCCAATTTGATCATAAGTAAATCAAATCACACTTTAAGTTCTGAAAATGAAAATTCTTCTGGTGAAGCACAAGGGAGACTCGAGCAAACAAGTCTTTAGGGAAATGGCATACTTAAGTTTGCATTTCCCAACCTCATGTCTGTTACCTTCCCTCTGAAGTCTTCATCTCTGACTCCTCCCCCCGAACACTAGAGGCTTTTTCTTCCCTCGGGAGATGCTGCCAGCACTGTCAGTGTGTTGCTTTTTGGAGGGACACCCTGGGGCATGCACAGAGTCCCTGTGTGCTCCCTTGACTGAGGTTTGCCTCACCCCTGAGGACCAGCCTGCAGCAGCTCAGCCTGCAGCCTTTCAGCTGGGGTGGGTGTGGGCCTGTCAGATGGACCAGATCCTGTCACAGTGGCCTCCACATAAAGGGTCTGGCTCTTCAAAGGGGCCTGATGGTCTGAGAGGGTAGAGCTATATCCCCCAGTCCAAATACGTGAGCTGTTTCCAACATTAGCAAAGGGTTAATGTCCACCAAGAGTGGCGATTGTCCCCATGGTCTCAGCTTTTCTCCTCTGAACACATTCTATTACACAGTCTTCACCTGGAGTCGTAAAATACACTGATGTCTACCAGAAGACAAGCACCATGCATGGTTTCCTTCTCCCCATGGATTTTACTGTTTCCCAGCCACTACACGTGGTGGTTTCTGCCCATAGGCACTGTCTTGCCCTCACCAGCTCCTCAACAAGGCTGAGGTCTCAGCAGCAACAGGCCCTTTGGCAACACCCTGGCCAGCTGCGTTGCCTGGTCCCAATCACATCGGTGTGTGCTGCTTACGCAGTGTGACACACTACACACAGTGTCCCAATTTTCCTTGGTTAGGAATTATTACTACGCTATTAGTAGGAATGCAGTGTTAGGAACGTTCCCAAGCACAACACAAATGGGCAGCTTACTTCCCTGTCTCCAAATTCTCCCAGCTGCCGCTAGAGAGACACAAAGCACATCCACGTGCATGTGGATGGACACTCTCAAAACTTCATGCCCCCCCGCCCCTGCCAATGTATGAGAGATTGAAAACACTACGGAAAATTCAGGAAGGGATAGGCATTAGCAAGGCTTGAAATCTGCTTTCCGATTTAAGGTAAACTCAAAAGAGTACTTAATCTTCTTTTCCCAGTTTTTTGTTCTCCATATCATAAATCCTTCTTAAAAACTTGAACCATGGTGTGTTATTTTGGCTCAAAGGGAGAAAGGAAATCTAGTTGATTTGTACTTTCAGGTTCTGTTTTTAGACTCCAGTTCATCTTGATTACTAGTTTATAAATCCCATTTTAGGGCACATTTAAAGACTGCACTGAATTATTCTGAAAGGTTTCTGGAGTGCAGACGTAAAAACAGCTAGAAAAGAAAATGATACCTTTACATTTCTCCAGGCCCATGTATGGGACACATTTCAGTCCCTGACACGTGACCTTGCGATTTCTACCCATAATTCCATTCATTTTAGTTTTATGTGTGTGGTTGTTTTTTTTAGAGTAAATTTCAAGGAGAAAAACAGAGGTGAATAGAGTTGGTTTTGTCATAAATAATATAGAGAACTACACAGCAAGACCACAGAACGTGTCTTCTCAGAGCTTATAACTTCAGTAATGTAGTACCAGAAGAATTTCCAGCTTCACTAGCCTGCACTTGAACTGATCGTGATCAGGGCCTACGCAGACACCCAAAATCAGCACTTTCTAAAGATGTCTATACATCACAGTACTCCTGAAACAAAATGTGGTATAGAAAAACTTCAGAGGGTGGTCTAAATCAGCTATTGCTGTTCACCATGGAAATCGACTTCAGTATAGCTATACTATGATTTGTACTGTGCATTTTCAGATGATTGCCTTCATCATCACCTTTTCCATCAAAACAATACACCTGAAAGCTGGTATGCAGGTGTCTGGCTCTCCTGATCCTCTTTTAAAAAAATAATAAATAAAATCTGTTTCCATGTTGGGATAGGCTTTCCAGTGTGCTCCAGTGGAGAAGTTTGCATGTATGTCGAAATTTCACCAAAAAGACACCATGAATTCCACATGCAGAACAACAAAAAGAACTGACATCATTGCTATATAAGCCAAAGCTGATCCTTAGTGTTTGATAGAAAGGGAAGTGCATATATTATGGTTTGGAGGTCAGAAAGTCTCAGACTATATGACATTACAATACATAGATACTGGCAGATCCTGAACTTAAAACTTTCATGGGAAAGCATGCATCATCTTCAAGTCATTCAACTTTCACAATAATACCTATGTAAGAAAAAATTACTGTACAGCAGGTATGCCTGGTTTCTGGCTCATTCAAGAGCTGTGAGTAAACAAGACAAATTGCTTCCTGGTCTCCTTGAAAACAGTACCTTCCTTATGTTTTGTTTCAGCTGCAAAGAACATTTCTAAAAGTAAAACCCCACAATAAGGTATTATTTTCCACAGTCAGATTCAGGGATTATTTTCTACCCATGATAAAAATTCTTCAGTAGAGCTCTTTGCCTCTGTCACAGAGCAGGTAGAAGATTAAAGCAATACACCCCTCATTTACCAGATTTAATTGAAAATGGGAGAAAGGGAAAAAAGTTAACAGCATTTTTTAAATCGCAGGAACTTGACAGTGACATATATTCCTAACTCACGTGCCTGTGAGAAGAGGTCGTGCTGCCCAGAGTAAATAACAGCTTTTAATTTGCAATGAGGATACCCAGCAGCAGCACACCGAGATACATGTGATAATGTGATTTACAGGACCAGGAAATAATTTTCAGATATACCGTGCTGCGTTAACAGTCCTGGTTAAGTGTGTGCTGCAACTTTTCCCTTGAAGGTACAGTAGGTGGAAGATTTGTGATATCTGTAAATGCAACAAAAGGAAATACAGAGGGGGAGGGAGGAGTCTCCTGCTGAGATGTTGTGATAAATTATTAAAACTTCTTTTTAATGTTGATGCTACTCTTTAACCTCTGATCACAATACTGACAGCAGAGGAAAACTGAAAGTGCTATTAAAGCTGTAATAAACACACCATGCTGTCGCAACACTTATATGGGGGGGGGGAAAGAAAAAAAAATCACAGGGTGCCTCCAATCAGTTAACATCAAGAAGCAACCAGGGAGAAAATATCAAGCTATCTACAATCCACAGTCCCTCAGTCTAAACATTTATGAGATATCATTTATGCTCACTGAGCTATTTGATTATGAGACCTCTATAACCCATGTTTTCCATAAACAAATGTCATGCAAGGAAGCAAAACAAAGTGAACTTTATGAAAAGGCACATTTAGTGAACTGTTCGCAGCACTTATAGGGTAAATTTTCTCAGCGGTTTTTAACAGAAGAGGAAAATGGATTGCTGCTTTCAAGAATCATAAGTGTTTTCTCAGCACAGCTTTTTTTTTTTTTTTCGATAAACTTAATGCAATTTATCTTTATTAACACATCAACACTGACATAGCCAGTCAGCCAGCCAATTAGTGCTGCTGGCAGTGCATTTCACAACATTCATGTACTCTGAAAAAATGTCTGTCTAGTCATTTTTACCACATGCACTAACAATTCTGCACTCAAGCTGCTTGCTTGCTTTCTCTTTTCCTTCTTCCTCTTCTTTTCCAACACTATAACCCTTTACGATGGGGGCAACATCTCTCGCAATAAAGCCACAAGCATCTGTCCCAGAGTCTCCCTAATAAAAAGAACAATCTGAATTCTCAGTCCAAAAAACCACCAGTTTCTAAATGATATAGATTTATTTGTATAAAGGCCTTAATAAAAAATCTTACATCTATACAATGCAAAGTAAAATTCCTGCAATGAACATATGCCTTACAGACTCAGTCATGCAAACTATCAAGAAAACAAATTAAACTCCATGTTCTCTTTTCAGCATCCTATTGCAAGCCCACATGACAACCTGAAATCTGAGTCATTCAAAACAGCATAGGTATTCTCCTTATATCACCTTTAACACAGCTTTTAGAATCATACCCAAACATCCATTACAAAACTTTTTCTTTCCACTTACCCCCCTTCCAGTGTTTGCCTTTGGTCCTGCTAAGCTTGCTCAGGGTTGGTCCAGAAAAGAGTAACATCAAAATGAAAAGAAGTTCAAGCATAGTGATTTTCCCCCGTTTCAGTGATGATAACATTTCCACAAGTTATTTAAAAAAAAAAATAAAAAATCTTACATCTTCTCCCTCACTTTCTGCTTGCTTAAGATGGAGTGATTAATCATCGAAAAATCAGAACAAGGAGTAGCTTTGCTCTCCTTAGATGTTGAAGTAATATCTCAATGATGTAGCCCTGAGGAAAGCCACATTTCTCACTGATCCAGTTTCTCTCACACAACATGCAGTCAGCACCGCTGCTACTACAGTAGCTATAAAATAATTTCTGCTCCTCACTTTGGTTTCTGTGGGAATATATTCCTCAGTTTGCAGTGTGAGCTTGATTGAAAATGATAAAAACAGTAAAGCTTGTGTCCAGCAGAAAAGAGAAAAGATGTCAGGATTGTGAAAAAAGATGAGAAGCAGTTGTACTGACAGCTTTAAGCCTCACTGTCTGATCCTAATAGCCGTGCAACCAACCAAATTGCTCTTTTAAGAGTAATAAGGCTTCAGTGAAAGCTGGTGTCACTGCCACTTGGGTAGGTAGTGCAGGGCTTGAAAATCACCAAGGAACCTGCTGCAGATAACGACTGCCACGGTCCCGGCTCCGAATGCAGAGGGCTGAGCAGAATACAGTATGCACAGGGAGCATTTAATCTCTATTGTGTGGAGGAGATTTCCTGCTTTACAGTGTGCAACTGCTCAGGACTTTTAGCTGCGTTTTATTAAGGCTTTATTTCATACTTTAAACGAAAATGCAAGCTTCGACACACTAATTGCTTATAGCATTCCTCAACTAATTATTAAATGGGAAAAAATCCTGCATGCTTTTGCCTTTTTAATTTTTTTTAAAGTAGCAAACAGGAAGAATAAATCCTTAGCAATAGCAATAATCTTTTCACTGCATAGAGCTGCTCTGCATTTTATATTTTCACACAGGCTATCCTTAGGACCTCTTTAATCTAGGGGGTGGGGGCACGGGTGGAGAGAGAGGAAAAGAGAAAAGGCACTTTTGGAAGTAGAGATATTTTCATAATAAAAGATTGCAGTCATAATTTTTTATTTAGTACTTGTTACTGTCACAGAAATAACATAGTTACCTATGTCTCCAGATGTCCATATTAAAGAATGCTGAAGCTGGGTGAGTAAACAAAAGACTTCTGAGCAAAATTTTGGGTTTTCACAAAAAGGCGCTCAGAAAAAAGTCATAACTTTCACTCTGCTCAGCCAGTCTTGAGATGCCCAGTGCTTACTTAAGGATGCCCTGTAGCTTATAGTCATCTATAGTTTGGCATTTAGTAGTTTCTATATAAGCATTTACTACTCAAATCAATGAGCCACAAACCTTCTGCTGTAGTTTTATATAAATAAAAACATCAATGTCCTTAGAATGACAAAGCAATGACGGTCACAAACTTCCTGAAGTTATCATGTTTTCAACCAGGGACATAATGCCCTTTTCAGTGCAACATTAAGACGATATTAATAAATCTGAAGCTTTGCTTATCCATCTGAATAAAGAATGATATTTTGACTGGTGGAGAAAATCATGACCATCTAATATATATGCAGGGAATTTTTTAAACAAACAGTGTGTAACATCACAGGCAAGGAAATAGTGGGATTCCACCATCACCACATCAACTATGAAAGATATTTTATTTTCCTTTTAAGTTCTAAAATATATTTATGGGTTGGTTAGAAGACGTAACGTTTGCATTTAGAAGGAAAACAAATGCATGC
Organism: Pedionomus torquatus; assembly: GCA_013398155.1. Taxonomy (NCBI): domain Eukaryota; kingdom Metazoa; phylum Chordata; class Aves; order Charadriiformes; family Pedionomidae; genus Pedionomus; species Pedionomus torquatus. The sequence continues at coordinate 519,617 of VZRU01011696.1, forward strand.
TGATATACAGTAGTTTTTCATCCCTCTGTGCATTAATTTTTAAAAGTTATAATACATCCCACCAGATGCTGGGTCTGATTTATCAAGGCTGATGTTTATGGCTCTTAGTTGCCAAAAAATTAGGTCAGTATCAATCATGTAGAGTCACTAAGCAGCAGCTTCCTGTGTTAAATTTCTCCATCAAGCCATTCTAAATCACCAGTCTCATAGCTAATAATTAAAACAGCATTTCTTCTATTTCTCTCCCAACTGCTACTGAAATGAGGCAGACACTTCTATTCATTTTGACTGCCTCTGTAACACTTCTCTGAAACTGGCACCATACTGCCATGTTGAAGTATCAAGAAACCTATGAGTTCACAGTACTAGATTTCAAATCTTTTATGTCCAGATAAGAAGATGACCTTAAACTAAAACAACTACCAAAAACACAACCCTCATGCACCACCATGAGTTTTGAATCAAAAAGCAATCACCTCCAATGTCCAAAACACCTGTGTCAATATCAAGTCGTGCTTCACAAATCCCAGTGGCATCATTCTCTTGGCCATCTCTGCAGCCTTAAATCGCTTCTGTCTCCTGTGTGTTTTCTGAGTCTCTATCTTGCTTTCAAATTTTATAATCCCCTGAAAGCTTGACACCCTGTTTCTACCCCTACCCATGTGGAAGCCAGCTGCTGAGAGGAAAGCTGTTTCCAATGCCGGTCATCCTTAAACCATCTTGGTTCCTATATTGGAGAAGAATTATACTTCTTCAGCCTGGACACCTAGTATTTTTAACATTAACAAAAGCAAAGGCTATTGGAATGTATTAGTAGTTTCTGTCAGCTTTCTGCCAGCTCTGGCATGTACCTCCAGCAGCCTTGGCAGGATCAGGTACCACTTTAGCAGCAACTCAAGCGACTGCAGCAGGAGAAAGGGAGGACCAACCCAACACGAGCGAAAGAGAGACCATCATAGTTGCTGGTCATGGATGTGTTTGGTTCAGTTTAACATCTAAAGAGCCCAGACTTCCCCTCTGCTGATAATTTTCTGTCTTATTTTGCAAAAGGTAAGTTGTTAGATCCACTTTGTATATATTAAGAGTGAGCAGGCAGACCTTCAGGGAAACACAGAAAAAGTGTTGTCGCTTCTTATGAAATTTAGTGGTGTTTTTAATGCCCTCCTTTCTAGGTTAATAAGAATTTCAATTTTCCAAAGCTGAAATGCCTCCAGAGAAAAGACAGAGTTTCAAGAAGGATTATACAAACGTTATAGGTTGAAACATCAGAAAGACAAATAAAAGAAACCCAACATTTATTTTTCTGTCAAGTATCATGATTTTTAAGTCAACATCATGTTTTAGAGATGTAAAAGAAGTAATTTGTAATTCTATTTCATGCCTTGAATGTGCCATACTGGAAACAGGGAGAAAAGTAAGGAGTCTCTTCTACCTTTATGTCTGTTACTATTATAAGAAAAACTCCTATGAGACCTAGAAGAGGCAAGATGCTGTTCTATTCTGATCCTATTACAGCTAAATGTCCCTGACATCCAACCAGTCCCTAGCAGACCCTCCAAGGTCCTTCCTGACAGCTCACACCAGTCATGAGTATGAAACCATTTAATACTTTCTAGGCACAGACCTGATACATAAAGACAGACCAAATGTCTATCTTGACTGGCATCACATGTTCAGTACTGGCCAACCTCAGACGCTTGTGTAAAAGTTCAAGAATGGTAAGAAAGCGCTAGTGTAGCTTACACTTACCACTTTCCCAGCCTGCCAGCCCTCTGCTTGTGAAAGGCTTCGAGACTTCTTAACTAGAGACTCTATCACAGCTATCAAAGTTGATTAGAGAGTATTGGAAGTATACTTCTCGACTTTGTCCTGTTCCTTTTCTGATTTTTTTTTTTTCTCTGCCCCCATAGTCCCTGGGAATGAGCTCCACGGATTTTATTACTTGCAGCCTGAAAAACATACTTCCTCTTGTTTCTTTGAAAAGTATACATGCTGATTTTATTAGAGATAATTTTGGTTTTCCATCATGGAAAAAAATATTCCCATTCAGCTTTCTTCGTATTGTGGCTTTCCAACATACCCTTCATTCATACAAGTTATTTCAGTAAGTAAAGTCCTATCCTAGTCTTTTCTCAGCCTTTTCCTAGTCTTTCCAAACTCCCAAATGTCCTTGTTGCCTTCATCTTAATTATATCCAGTTCTAATTTAGTTTTTATGAGATGAAGTCAAAAGAAAAGCCCACAGTATTTAAGATGAATTATCAGCTGCATATCCTCTCCCTCCTTCTGCTCATGAAGCTACCATTAAGCTGGAGTTATGTTTATAAATGCCTACAACATTAATGCACATAGAGGTTCTTTTTAATTAACAGAATTTTAAGATGTTTACTCAGTGGAAGTATACATCAACAGCCTAAATAAGAGACCTAAATAACAGTGAGATATTCAGAAAAAATATGTCCAAAGTAGTTTAATCTGCAGTTGTCATATCCAATTATTTGGCTAACCCTCCTTTCCATATTTTCCTTCTTTTTACTAATCACTATCTGACACAAAGGACTACTGGTTTAAGTACTTGGTTAGAACATTGGAGTAGAATATTCAGAACATTGGGCAACCAAATTAAAAACTTGAAGCGCTTAGCGATTGCAGGAAAAAAATATGGAAATTATTGTTTAGAGAGTCATGACTAAGATGAGAAGGAATGGAAACAGAAGCTGAAATGCCCACTTCCTGCCACAAGATGTTACAAATGCTTTGTTTTATCCTAACTCTCTCATTTTCTGTTCTCCCAAAGATGCCATACAGCCAGCATCTGACAGCAAGAAAATGCCCATGACTAAATGAACTTTGCAAAGGGAATATAATCAACACGAAACACTATAAGACAGAAATATCACACCCTACAATGTAGCCTTGAAGAATATTTTTCTACTGCCTACCCCACCATATACAGAGGCCTAAGTTGCCGTAAGCCATAATTAATTCTGTTCTTTGTAGGCATGAAAATTGTTCTGATTTTAAATACTTTCAGCTTAGGGCATTCCAAGTATCTGTGGAAACCTCCTGGGGATTTCTGTTAGCCACAGACACCAACGGGAACAAAATTTTTTTATACTTGTAATACAATATATTGCCAAATAAATAGACTTCTTATGTGAAAAATCTGTTTGAAATTCCTTCCAGTTCATGTAATTTCCAAGGATTAAGAAACCAGTGCATGCCCAGTTGTGCATGCACTTCCATTGCAGGTATTCTGAAAAAAACATTTATTTCCTCTTCACAGATATGACCAAAGAAAGTGAAGTTCTGACAATCAGTGCATGCCAGTCCCAAATACTGTATTCATTTTGGCCTCCACTGGCAATAGAGACACACAAAGATGTCTCTCATTTCATCATAACTAATTAGTAATTCTGTTGTTTTTTTTTTTATAGGACAACATGAAGGCTTGATGTATAGCAAAATACCAGTTCTAGTGCAGTAGAAGAAACACAATGATAAAACAAGGACAATAAGTCCAAGACTCAGCTTTCTACACCAGTTTTTTATCTTCTTAATGCTTAGAGGTCTATGATCTTTTTGCTATTCTGCAGATTATATAATGCAAATGAAGAAGCGCACAAAAGTTACTTCTTATTATTTTGTGCTCATCAGTCGGGATTTAACTGAGGATTACATTTAAGTATAATAAGAATGATAACAGTTCCTGTTGAATTTACCTATTATTCCAGTCTTTAGTCATACATTCCTTCACTTCAAAGGGTACATTTGCTTGATGGAGTTTGTATGCAACACTGAACTGCTTAAATATTTGGTAAACAACAATGTGAGAAAACCAACTTTTCATTTTTTCAGTATCATAAATAAAATAATTAACTTGAACAATTTTTTCCACTACATCACATTGAAAGTTTCTAAATTCTTTCAGCACTGATAATACACTATACTGTTACATTGAAATGTAATTTCTGAACAGCATCTAACAATTTTATTTCAGTCTGTATGTAATATAAACAATATACTGATAAGCAGTAATATATTAATATATCTATGTAACAATTTGGCATAAATATTATGTATTTAACAATAGCTAAGTTTGTTAAACAACACACATGTGTTTCCTAAGAAGCAGCTTTAGTAAGAAAAATACTGTATGAAGTCATAAATCACAAGAGGACATAAAACACTAATGAGGCACTTCACTTTGTTTTCTACTAAACAGTGAAAATACATTTCTGTGCTTTTTATGAGTGGAAAAAAACACTAAAAAAATCTGGTCTTATTTTCTAATATGGAAACTAGATATAGGAAATATATTTGCTATCTTGCCATATCTTATTTTGCTCTATTTCCTATTCAGAAATAGAACGTTTAACCAAAACACAGCTACAAAATTATCTGGAAAAAAATGGCATAGATTACCTATCAAACAGGAGGGTAAAAATGTAAGTAGAAATAATTGAGAGTGAAGCAACTTGCAGATAGAGAAGATACTAGGATACATTTTAATAAAGTCTAAGTAGAGCAATAGTTATACTTTGAAAAGACTTAAACTATCATACCAAAATAAACTTTTTTTGCCTGTAGGCCTATTTCTAACAGTTAGGAAGGTGCGATAGCAAAGCTGAAAAGTACCAGTTTGTTCATATGGGAATCTTAACCAGCCTACCATGGCTTAAAGGCTTTAGTTTGTCAATATGCAAATTTTAATTATTGCTCATGGGAAAAAATAAGTCAGGCTCACATTTAATTTTAAAACAGATCTTCAAATCAGAGAGCATTTGCATCTCAAAGCATTTTGTGTGTTTCCCAGGTTTTTTTACCTTCTTCGGGATTTTTTTAGACTTACTCACTTTAAATTTTACTATACGCAACTTTGAACCCACAAAGTATTGAGATGTTCCTTTCCTCCTCTTTCTAATTAATTTTTGAAGTGCTCTGGCACTGCGATGCCAGTAGCCCCATTATGAAAAGTCAAGTAATATCAGTCGATTCAAGTATCCCTGGATGTAACCTACAGAAATTAATCACAGAAAAAACAAGCTAAATCACAGTTTATTTGGTATCTTTATATAATAAAGATGCTGGGAGTTTTATTGGTAAATGGAATTAGGTAGGATCAAAAATTTCAGATCAGAAAGAAAGGATGACCAAGATGGAGCAGAGATCATTCAGGAAATATTGCTGATGGCAAGAGATACATCTCCTTTCTCTGAACAAATATTGATCCAGTAGGTTTTATGTTTGGGATGCCTGCGGTCTTGTTGAAGGTGTCACGTTTCAGGTGACTTGCAACAATGAAACTCTGACTAATTGCAGTTATTAAAGGTAGTAGCTAGTTTTTCCTTTTATGCGATATTGAAGTTTCCCTGAGGACATATTCAAAGCTAAAGATATAACGGTGACTCTTACGCTTCTCCCTTTGACTTCTGTGCTCAAGTGAAGAATCTCATGTGTCAGCTGGGATTCCAGATACAAATCAAAAGTACCAACAATTACCAGACAAGGGTGTAACGTGTCAGGATGAAAGCTGTGCCAAATGCCACACTGCTCATACACCTGCAGCTTTAAATACTGGAATAATTTTTCTGCAGAGCCCAGATTTGCAATTCATTTGCAAAAGAAAGAAGCAGGTTTGGCTGGCTTGCTTGGGTTGTGCTCTGTCACTTTCAAGTTCAGAATCAATGTCTACATGGCAGAAAACAAAAAGGCAACTGTGACACACCTGCTTCCATCCTTTGTTAAATTTTTTGAACATAAAGACAAAATAGAGGATTTCTCTTACTCCAAGGATCTATGAGTGTCTTTCAGAGGCAGCAAGTATTATACAATCAGTATTTGTCTGAAATACTGAGACAAACACCACACAGACTTTTGCTAAGCAAACATCTACTGTTGCATTTAAAATGCATTTCGGTTTAATTGCTATTTTTGTTTTCAAACTATTTTTGTTTACAACAGTACAAAACCAATTGCTGATTAAGAATATATTCAGGTCCTGCATTCATTCTTTCTTCCTCCATTTTTGTTACAGATACAGACATTGAAAACTATTTTCATCTCTAGTCTGGAAAATAAGTCCAAAAAGCCTTCTTTACAGTGTTCTGGTCTTGTAAAATATTTACACTTCAGTATTCACAGCCTACATCTGCCCAGTCATGCTATCGTAGGAGACAAACCCAAAAGGTCTGACTATCCACAGGTATCTAGGGATGTTGAGTCCCGTCTTGCTTTTGTTGGGAGACAGTCTGTCTGGCAGACAGCTTCTGCACCAGGCAGTAGCACTGGATCAAATGTTCACAGATGAAATGTAGACACAGCTACCAAAAGACACCTCATCTGCCACAGCCATCGCTGGCAATCCTGAATTCATTCACTTAATGATTTTTTAAGATATTTTTTTTCCACTTCTCTTTCAGACCCCACACTAGAGAAATAAACCAGACTGCATTTGAATGTAGATCACAAATTGGGTGCTGTTTGATAATTACATTCCAATGCCAGGGCCATAGTCATTTTAATCCTCAGCAACATCCCTAGACTATATATAACCAAGGCCAGAGGGTAAACCTAATGATATTTGCATAGGTATAAATGAGGGCATCCTTTGACCTGCAGAAATCTTTATTAATGGTGCCAATTCACAAGGCAAAAGAATTTAGCAAAGCTGTAATCCTAGCCTCAGTCCCTTCTGTCTAATGTTAGAAAATATAACTTATTATTCATGAATTGAGAAAAAACCTGTATGTAAGTCCTTCCAAGATAAGCTTATCCCCAGCCCCACCCATCTACACCAGTGTCGGAGTATCCCACTTTGGACCGCGGCCACACTTGAAGCAGAGTTTTATAAAATAAGCATAATCTCTTCTTATAATGATGGCTTTTAGCATTACAGTTAACTGCCTGCCTTCCACTCTCAGCGTGTAAGAATGATTTTCCCTTTAAACAATTAGCATTACTAAACAACTACAGAAACACTGACTGACAGTTGTTTTCAGTCAAACTGTACAAAACAAGCACATGTTAAACAGGAAAATCAAACAAGGAGGCAAAACACTATTTTTGCTGTTAGAAGGTCGAATACCCAAATAAAGTTGGGTTATTCCTCTCTACTTGGCTGTCCTGTGCTGCAGGCTCGGTAGAGGTGGCATTATAAGCATGGCTGAATAAAACTATAGTAAGGTTTGTGCCTACAGCACTATAAGGTTGCGTTACAGCAACACAGTGGGAAGAAATGTGATCTTTCATTGGTTTCACTCCAGTGACCAGGGGCCAGATGACAGTGGATAATCAGCGAAGGCCATAATTTATCATGGCACTGTAATGCATAGCAGCTTCATAAGGCAAGCTGGCACAGCAGCAGACCACCACCCGAGGAAGCAGAACAAGTTGGTCTCCAAGACCCAGGTGTTCAAACAAGGGTGCATGTGGGTGCGCCCCCACACAGCGATGTGTGACAAGTCTATGCTGAACATGCCTGGCTCAAAGGTTGAGCAAAACAACTGGGAATTTGCATACATGTAAATATTTTGTTAAGGCTCCTAAATTATGTGAATAAATGCAATGCACTTCAGCACCTTTTCCTGGTACGCAGATTTTAATAAGGTCATCGCCCATATGTTTAACAGCTAGTAATTCTGCTCTTTTCATCAGCCAGCATGGAAAATCCTGCCCTATGCAGATGCCTAAAGGGAAGAAACTACCTTAAACATGAGAGATGAAGTGCCCTAATACATACAGTGTGGATGACAAGCAATATTCTTGTATCTGAAAAGTGAGCTTTCACTACAGACCTGCCCCTGAGTACCAGAGGTCTCTGAAAGTTACACCACCAGGGTTATGACCCAAAAATCTATGCCTTCTGCAGTACATGCCCAATCCTGACAGCCACCAACCCAGAACCACACAGACACATGGGTGCTGACACAATCATACCTTTCATCTCACACACATCAAGGTGAATCGGAGCAGCAATTTTGCACTGCGAGATGAAAATCCTGACATCCATATGAGCTCTCCTTTGTGCAATAAGGATGCTCTAATTTGGCATAAGACCCTACAATACAATGTGAGCATGCCTCTCCCTTCTATGTCGCGTTATGAACAGCGGTGCAAAGCCTGAAAGGTTGAGCTGAAACTCTTCTAAAGTTTCCATTCAGTCAAAATCATTAGGTCATACCTGCAGGAGCAGTTAATGTAAACAGCTGTACAGGTGATCTGATCTCAGATTTAGGCAGGGACAGGCCCTGCCCTTCCTCTGAGAGGCTGGGTGAATTGCACCTTTTTACTCTGGTTTTTTCAATCTCTCCCTTCTGCCTCTGCCAGGAGCCCCAAATCATTCTCCTGGCTGACAGCCTTGAAAACCACAAGAAATCTATGAGAGCAAGTGGCATATGCTCACTGACTTCCATGAAATTTAGATCAATCCCACAACCTTCAGCTTAAAACTCCGTGGTATTTTCACTACTAATTGAACAATTTAAAGTCCATCCATCTGATTTCATATTGAAAAAAAAAAAAAAAAAAGAGGTTTTTCTTGTCCAAGTAGACTTAGCCTTATCAGATACCGTCCTCATAATGCTTCCCTATATCCCTGAAATCAGTCGTCATACTCTTGCTCCCAGCTTTGCCCACATCTGCCTTTAGCAATTTAAGTCTCATTCCTTCTGTGAAACAGGCAATAAATCACATCCATGCTATTGAGTGAAAAATAAATCATAAACTTTGAAAAACAACCAGAAGTTTGTGAAAGAATTTTAAAAAGTATTGTCTCTGATTTGTAAAGTAAGGGAAAAATAAAGCATTTTGAAGGGGCTGGTGTCTGTTTATGCCATCAAAGGGCTCCCTAAATAGGTCCCAGTAAGATTCTCATGCTTAAATGCACATACAGATGTGTCCCAAGGAAACAAAGTCTGCCCTTACTTATCTTTGACATTTAAATATGACTTCAACTTTTATTTCTCGGACTTCTCTGTTTCTTCTCTACAAATGAAAATTAAAAGGATTTCTAATTCCTTAATATCTGCACACTTTGGAAATATTTTTTAAATTGTTTTGGCTGCCTGTGAGTTCTTCGACTTTTAAAGCTCTAAGAAAACTTCAATATGCATAACTGATCTCTAAAATGGAATATATCTGTAGAGCAGAAATGTCTTTTAATCTTAAGTATAACTGGTCAGTGTTCCTCCTGCATCAAAACCCTGAAACTGTGACTCCATGTTATTGTTCCTTTAGACCAAGAGACCATCAGGAACCCATATCTAAATACATGCAGAGAGAATGATTTCCAAAGTTTGAGAGAAGACATTCTATCCTTTAGTTTCATGAAGTGCTCAGACTGTTGCTATAGATTTCTTCTAATTATGCTATCTTCTCATATATCCTCCTACATCTTTTAAAATATTTGAACATTAAAAAAAATCTGAAATTAATCTTCTCTCCCCAAAATACAAAGAGTTATAATTTTTATTAAAGGATCCCATATTGTACCAAATATGGGTAATACTGGGAAGACAGTTTGAAGTCAGAAACTGAACAAGCAGAACACATTCTCTAAAGCAAATTTTTGTTTTCTAAGCTTGTCTTTGTTTTTCACAAAAACCTCCCAAATATTAGGAGGGGGGGGGAATTGTCTTTGCCTAAAAACCCTTTGAAAAAATGGAAGTGAATTCATCTAATAAAATTCAGTGGGGACTAAAGCAGGCTGATATCAATAAATATGTACAGCATGTACAGTATAGGTTATTATATTTATATAATGTGTGTTTGTTGTGGATCTAGTTTTCATTTTACACCTTCAGAAGTACTGTAAGGAAAACACAATATGTAATTTTACAATAAATACTTTTGTGTTTAAGTGTAGTTTTTAAAATGGAATTTGCAACTGTTATTCTGACTTAGCACCCCTTTTAGAATCCATCTGTAAGGCTACAGATAGGAGTGACATTTTTTCTAAGATTATTAAAAAATTAAAAAGCCAGTAGAGTACTATGTTTAAAAATTCTATTTGCATTTTATCTGTCACTGAATTTGCCCTAATTGTCCACTATTGTGATAATGTCTAAGTTGAAGACTGTATGTCTGTATGTATGTTAGCACCCAGCAATTAACTCAGCAATAATTATATACTATTTCTGACCTCTTTGTGCAGCTGGCAGAGGGTGTGGGTTTTTTAAAACACGTCTTCTGCAACTTTAAGTAATTTTAAAAATAGAAAAATAGAGTTTAAGAACTACAGGAAACAATTGTTAGCTTTGCAAATAGTCCCTTATATACTCAAAGACTTGGAGAAGTCACATACACATTGTAAGTACATGCAATAAGCTTGATAACCTCTGTTCCTTTTACAGCACATTGTATGATTTCATAACTGACCCTGTAAGATCTATGAGTGACACTGATTTTTATTTTTTTCGTAAAGCAACTGTTTATTAAAAGCATTTCTATAATTAGACACAGTATTTAAATGTTTTTAGCCTTGCACTGGGTTTCTTCACTAAAATACCTTTCTTCACTATAACATCAAATGACAGAGACACAATGTTGTCTACCTCAAGAAGTTGGAATAGGACTAAGAAATTACAGGTAACACATCTATCATCCCTGTACCGGTTTGGTCCTGTGCTTATTCCTCTGTTATTTTACCAGTTTCTCAAATGACAGATGTTCCATGATTAGATATATTTATAAATTAAGAGATCCAATTTCTCCTGTGGGTATGTGCAAGTAAGACTCATCAAAGTTAAATGTCAAAAAGAATTAAATATAAAATACGGATTCTAGCAAAATTCTAAAACTTCTATATTTGCATCTCTCTATATGCAAGCCATGTGTAGTTCATTAACATTATATGTCAGTAAGGTTGCAGGTCAATTTAGAAATCCGATTGCAAATCAAGAGAAAACTACTTTCAAATGACATCTGGCTTGACCTTCAAACCCTAATAATCTAGAGCAAATCAGATCATTAAATTATAAACCGAAATTAAGTTTATGATTAATAGAGTTCAGAAAATGAATTGCAATGGATAACTGGGCTTTATCTGGCCCACAGACTATTCATGAGCAGATCATAGCTCCATGGGATTTCTCGATGTAATGTTTTTAACATCATCTTAAGCGTCTTCATTCCTCACAGAATCTGAAGTCCAGATGTGGTAAGAGAGCTCCTACTGCCACAATACTCGTTTGCTGAGCAATGGAACAGGGAAGGACTTCTAACTCAGGTGCATACATGGAAGTCAATTCAGGTGTCAGACTGAGGAGAAAAATGAAACGTGTTTCCATGCGCCACCACTGAGACCTACGGCTTGGTGCAGTTTCAGACATGTTCATGGGTGGGACCTGTGAAGCGTCTACCTGAACTGTGAGATGTACATACTGTAGATGAGATTTTCATCTCTGTTCCAGTGCTTGTGACACAGAAAAAAACCCCTTAAAACTTCTATTTTCTGTGAGGAAGAGGACTTTGCTGATCAAGTATGAGACAACAAGTAGGCAATTCTAGGTAAGGCCCGAGGATTCTCCTTTTCAAAGCAAGCACAAGTGAAATTAGCCAAAACCATGATCGATATCTGCGCTAAACAGAATTTATAGTTACAACATGGCATTCTGCTAACTTGTCAGCATTAGCAATAATCCTTTACGAGAGATTATTACTATATATCAAACTATTGACAGCACTGCAAAAGGACATGACTGAATTTTTAAAAATAATTATTCCACTTTCCATGGAAAAACCAACCAACAAACCCACACATCATATAGTAGAGCAGACTGCATACCAGTTTGAGATAGTAATGAACAAACTCTTACGCTGTACCTGTAAGTCTTCCAGACACAAAGTCTGGATAACCTGAAACAAAATAACACTACCATGTGGCTGCTTTAGAAAACAAAAAATTATGTAGACTGAATAAAACACAAATGGTAAGCAGATGTTTCCTGTAGGCTTGTATTAAGATAATGGTAGAAATTCTCTAATATGTAGAAAAACCTTGTCAGCTTTTGGCTCTTAACTCGTATCACTATCATAGCAGATGTCATTTTACTCCATATGTTAATCTTTCTACATACTTATATAGCATTTATCACCCAAGTACCTGCACAATTTCTATTCCCTTGAGGCTTCAGTCTCACAACATGTGAAAGAAGAATGGGCAGTTTACAAACAAGCAGCAGAGACGCAAACTGAGCCTGGAGACTTGGACAGTTTGTAGCTGAACTCATGATTTAGAGGAGGATTTTTAGAAATCAATCCCCATCATTAGCTGTAACACCTTTTACTCAAAGCCATACAGGGCCTGCATTTAAGGACACAGGTTAAAAAGCACATGATAAGCACAAATCAGACTGTCAGGTCTGTACCGAACAATTTAAGAGTTAGTTTATATTCACTGTTGGGAAGTGACCTGTTTTAGGATACACGCTTTAGTTCAGCCTGAAGCCTGAGATATAATGATGTTGCCACCTCATCCTACACAGCAGAGTGCCCTAATTTCAGGAAGATTTAGAGAAGCTTGCGGTGTTCAAACAATAGAAAACCTTTTTAATCCAAGTCTTTGGTATCTTCATACTACAGTACGTATTATCAATGTTTTTTAATTGCAAATTGCTGCAGCAATTCTACAGGCTTATGAGGATGCCCATATGCCGATTATTCCAATGAATAGATTTTAAGGCAAGAAGAGACTTTTAGAATCATCCCTCAAAGGGCTTAGAATCATCCCCCATTTTAGGGTTTGCTTTTGTGTAAACTCCAAAATTTAAAAATAACAATGTAGAGGAGTTAGGTTTACCAGAAAAGTCTCCCATGGTTACAGATATACCAGGAGAGCACAGCAAGTAAACTCTTATTCTCTACCTCTGCATCCTCTCCCACAAACACTCACAAGACAGCTAGTAGACTTAGCTGTGCAGCATTGGGACTTCTCTCCAGAAATCCTCAAGACCTGCTAGAAGGGGCAGCAGGGGGCAGCAAGAGGGTGTGACCCCTGCATCCCCCTGCACTGCAGCCAGGCCGCCCCAGGGAGAGGGATGCTCCTCTTCACAAGGGTGATGGAGCTGAGCTTGCCCTGCCCTGCTCAAAGGGTCACCTTTGAATTTAATACCTTATGGGCCATCATAAGCCAGAAAGCAGAAAGGCCCTGCTCTTTAGAAACTTCCTCCTCTACATAAATAGCAGGTTAAGATTTAGCTGGTGAAGATTGTGATGGTATGTGGCAGTGCACTGTTCCTTTAACGCTGGACGAAACCTCCCATCCCTTCAACTAGGAATGAAACTTCTCTCACAGAAAACAAAGTCATCTAAGCTGTTTCTCAGACCTCCGTTTATAAAATAGTGTTATCTTACTTCCTATTGTTTTATAGGCATTATTATAGCAAAGAGACGAGACAATAAGCAAGGAAACACTCAAGTGCAAATTAAAAAGTAAATGTTTAAAATGTCACAGACGTTCTTGATTAATGCATAGTATCACTTAAATGCTTTATGCATTTATCAGTTTCAGAACTGAAAGTAGCACTTTTACAGTTGCCGTTTGACAAAGACCTTTATTCAAGATCCATCTCTCTCATTAAAGAGCACTGTAAAAATCTTCTTTAGGTTAAAAAGCATTTAACTGGGCTGGGAAAGATGGAGTCCTGGCACTAAGCACCTAGAAAAGGAAAATTGCAATGTGAAAGTTTATTAAGGCCAGTTCTCTCTTTTATTTTCCTGGCATTGGATATGACAGCACACACAGAGTCAATATGGATAGGCACACAGGAGAGTGCATACTGTGACTAATACAGCCATGTCTACTTCTCAGTAGCAGAGTGCAACTGTAGAAAGGCATATTGTTTCTGTGTTTCATCCCACTGCTCAGCTTTGGCACTAGTTAATCAAGTGTACAGTATCATTTTATTGTCTAAAATAGCATATGATAGCAATTTAGACTCAGAAGGAAACTATGAGGAAAGCAGAATAATCCCATCAGTGGCATGGATTACTGTGTGCACCTGTGTGCTTCCCTACATCTCCGCTCTCAAATAAATCAGTGTTTTCCATCACCTTGTCCAAAACAGCTGAGTGGAAGAGAACATGATTGTTGATGGGCCTCTCAAAAAACACAGGAAAAAATCCTAACAGAATGCATGGATAACTTGCCCTCCCTGAAGAACTTTAAACAGCAGTCCAAGGCTAAAATATCGTAAGGTGTAGTATTGTAAGAGTAGACAGACATGATGGATCAGATAAATTGTTGTCATGTGTCAAACATTCCATCTGCTCAAGAGTTGTTTATTATCTTTAGAACAGAGGAATTTCAAAAGACTTTTACATTTTTTAATTTTAACTGATCAAATATTACTTCATACATACATTTATTATATATAAAATCATGTTTTCTTGTTGGGTAATTAGAGATTTTTGAGGTATTAAAAATTTTCTCACCTATCAAAAATTAAATTTACTTTTTTATGAATAATAGCAAAATCCCCACACAGAGAATTGTACACATCCTCATCTAGATTTTTTATTTTTATTTCCCTTTTTCCCTCTTCTGAGGGAAGGAGAGCAATGAATTTCTTGTGGAGTAAAAGTTCAAATATTCTAAATGCATGTATTCTGACAACTGGTAAACATAATGTACTTACATACAGTGATAGGCACTAATACTCAACTTCACTATATATCTGAAAAAGAATGCATATTTAATTTAATATTCCTTAAAAGTTCACAAAACCCCCAGGCATTATGTGCCTAATTTAATAGTAATCTTCTGGGTTAAAAGTTAAGAAAAGAAAGTGGTTTTTACCAGCTTTGATAGTTCAGGGGAATACTGCAATGCCAGAAAGCTAACAGCTGTCCCGCTCCATCCCTTCCCTTCCAGCTGAGCAGTACTGAGGGCAATGAGCCGTACCAGGCTTGGATGTGCTCCCGGTTGACCCTACCAGGGCTGCGCTCATGGGCAGCAGCAAACAACCAAATGTGACAGTGCCGGGGCCACGGGAGAAGGTGCTGAGGGCAAGATCTGGCTGCTGATCTAAATACTAGCTCATGACAAGAATCCCAGGCAAAAATACGAGCAGGGGATTTAAGCAAGCTGAAGTGAAGGCTTTCACCAGGTTAAATTTGGAAATCCATGATTCCTCTGGAGTCAGTACTAGCTGACACCAAGTTGTCTGTCCCAGGAGGTATCCACTCACAATCAAATCTGAAAAGAACAGTAGCAATAAATGCAGCCAATAATGAGTATAAGCTCTAAAGCCACTGCATTTATTTACCACAGATACCCATTAGCAAACTGAAAATTTGTAGTAAATTAAAAATTTCCCACATGTCAAGATATTGTGCTTCTACAGTTAGCAAAACTTGCTGGCGTACAGCATAGTTTATTTTAAACAAAGATTAATTTATTTTTTAAAATTATCTTTACTTTTCTGTTCCTATGCAGAAGACTACTTTAATACACACGTTTGCCTCTCCAAAAGAGTCTGGAGTCCTTAGTTTGCTTGCAATATATTATAAGTAACAGCAGGAATCATTCTTATTATTATTTGTACTTAAAATAGTAATCACAGTTTAGCAACCCAGACTGGTGCTATATTGTGCAAAGCAGCAGTAAAACCAGAAAGATCAAGAATCCACCCCAAAAACCCTAGCAGTTCTCATCATTTGCATGAGAAGTCTAAATTAAGACCCTGGTAGCCCAAATTTCCTTTTGTAATCAACAATGAGAGAAGGACCCTGCTGGGGCACTACTCAGATCTCCAGCAGGTTGAACTGCTCTGTGCAAGTCTCCGTGATCACAAGGCAGCAACTCCAAAGCTATTTTTCAGAAGGATAGCACGCTTTTTGCCTTTTCTACACTCATACTATTTCCCACCCACGTCCCAAACTTCTGCTACCATTTCAGCCCTTTCAGCCCTGTTTTCTGCAAAGCTCCATGCTTGGCACTGTCTTTTCAATGCCAGACCAATGGTGGGTCTGTCTTGCCCACCCATAATAGGCTTAAGTTGTTATTTTCCTTTGCCTTCCTACCTCCTCTCCTCTCCTTCCTGTTTCTCCTTTCTCTTTTCCTTTTCCTTTTGCCTTCCTTCCCTTCCTTCTCCGTTTTCCCTTTCTTTTTCATTTTCTTTCTATTTTCCTTTTGCCTTCCATCCCTTCCCTTTCACCTTCCATCCCTTCCCTTTCCTCTCCCATTTTCCCTTTCCTTTTCATTTTCCTTTCTAGTTTCCTTTTGCCTTCCTTCCCTTCCCATTCCTCTACTTTTACTTTCCTTTCCATTTCCCTTTTGCCCTCCTTCTCTTCCCTTTCCTCTCCATTTTCTCTTTCTTTTTCCTTTACTTTCAGTGTTCCATTTCTTTTTGCCTCCCTTCCCTCTCCTCTCCATTTTCCCTTTCCTTTCCCTTTCCATTTTCCTTTTCTCTCTGCTTTCCTTTCCCTTTCTTTTCCATTTTCCCTTTCATTTCCGTTTCCTTTTGCCTTGCTTTCCCTTCCCTACAAGGGCTTACAACTGCATTTCTCATTGCAATTATTTACCCCAGACTAATTGACCACTGGCAGAAACCTGCACTCCTCCTGCAGATGTCCCCCACTGGGTTTGCTTGCAGAGCCACAGGCTTTCAGAGGGGTAGCCTGGCCTTCCGCAGGAGACCGGCATGGCTTCTCTGGACAGTTGGAAATGATACAATGCTGCTAAACCCTACAAAAAAAAGCATAGGCGTTGTTCTGAGGGCTGAACGAACAATGCAAGCATATGGCTCCTAATGCTAATTAATTATCCTATGGGTAAAGGGGGACACTGAAATAATAATGCTAAATGAGATTGGAAAGATACTTCCTGTGAGTTTAATTAGGACAGTATCTCTCTGATTTCAAGCAGCACAATGTAACTCCAGAGGACCCTGTCCTATCCTCACAAAGGTCAAATGCCATAATTTAATCTGCCATAGTAAAATAATTAATACAAACATTAACGATGACTTTCTCAACGATGGGCTAAGCACAAATTCGACTTTATAAATAGACAACAACAAATCGGTTCACACATCTGAAACCTTTCCTTACAAAAATACTGCTTGTCTACACGGATTTTACAGAAACTCTCATTACTTTTTCTTCCACGTATGTTGGATTATCAACTACTCTCTCTTTAATTTGAAGTGGTGAATAATTTTATTGAGCACAATAAAAAGATTCAGTTATGCTTGATTTATCCCAACTTTCAGACACATCGCTTACTGCAATTAAACTACAACTGGGTGGCTTTTTTTACATTCAAATGAACAAATTCCAAAGAAAGAGTTTTAATTGTGGCTCATGACTTGTAATTTATGAACTTTTCTATTTTCTTGGGTATTTTTTGCACAGATTGCCTTTCATCTCCCACCAGTGTGACTATTTGAGGATAACCACACTCTCTAGAATGGCTTTAAAGGTACAACGAGATAAGACTTTGTTCCAGAGGAATAAACGTTTGGGTTTCGTGAAAAAGAAGAGCAGTTCACATTTAAACACTTACAGCTCTTGTAAGGAAGTTTTCCCCATTTATTAACTGGTCACTGTCAGCAAGAAAATCACATTAAGTTCAAGAACAATCGTAATTAGCATTGTCAATCAAAATAGTACAATAATAGGCACATTAACACAATAACATGTTGATGTATGAAGAAGTGAGGTTCATGTTGCCTAAGGTAATGCTTTAGTCTGAAAAGAATAATTGCCAACTACTTCAAAGTGCTATAGTGAATTACGTTTGTTTATAGCATAATTAGAGAGTAAAAATGAAGATCTGTGTGTGCCAGATTTCAAATTGGCTATTTTCTACCTGCAGTGCTCAGAATTTTCAAATGCCTTCTGCAATACATTGTACCTTATTGTTTTCAGGCACTATATCAAGTTGCATCATGTCACATCCTATTATACTAAATGATGTAACAATTCTATTGAGTTCACCCTGAGGTATCACAATGCTAGAAAAGTAAAGGAAAGAAAAATACACTCAGAGGAAGAGTTATTGAAATAACACTTAAAAAAATATCATTCTGTTAATCAGATTTAGAAGTGTAGGTTACATAATTAATTTAGTTTCTTGATGTGTATTCTTTCATCTCATTCTCCCATTCTTTCCAAGGTATAAGAATGATGAAGAGAGGTCTAATGGAAGGGACACACCACAAAGAGAAGATGATGAGAAAGTGCAAGACACTTTTTAGAAACTGAAAACTTTTACTGTTTCCAAGGATCCTTTTTAAAAAATAAGATTTCTTTTACAGATGAGATTCGGGTTACTATAGGGAGAATTCTTGCTGAAACATATTGCATAGTCTCAGAGTATCTTTCCAAAGTTTCTTTCTCTTTTTCTTTCATAGCAGCTTTGAGGCAACTTTCTAGGTAGAAGACTGATATCTATTACCTTCACAATGTCCAAAGAGAGTTAATTATTTAAAGCCAGTACTTTGCACCAAGCACAAATGAAGGATTTCCATTAGCTTTAACTGTGAGGAGACATTAAAGAACCTGCATCTCTCCACAAGTGAGAACATTTCAAAAACAACTAAAAAAAGTCTGACAGATGGCAGAAACTCTTAAAGCGCTTATTTAAAAGTAAATGTTAGGTCAATATAATTAAGAGATTCAGTAGCAAATGCATCCTTAGTATTTTTTTTTAAATCAAATATCATCATTATCGGAAGAACATGCTGTATAGTTAATGCATAAATAAGGAGCGTTGAGTCACTGGTTTTAGTGGTAATGGACAATGTAATCTTTACCATGACAATATAACTATCATATCTTAACACATAATAATATAGAGGTCAAGCCTGGTTTCGTTGTTTGTTTGATTGTTTGGGTTTTTTTAAAAAGGCTGCTTTAGAACCCTATTATTTTGAGAGCCTTGCACTTAACAAAGATACACCTGGATTCCCACCCCTAACCATAAAGATGACAAACTACTTTTAAAAAGGGAAAATATAACCCCCGCATATATAGAAAAAATGAAAAGAACACAATGCCTTTACAGAGGTGCTGGGAGATTCGGGACTGAAAGTGAGGCAAGTTATGAGCATGAAAATGAGCACCTGATTACAGAAACACTGCAATAGTCAGCAGCAAGCAGAAAGGAAGCTGTAGTGAAGGTTCAGCAGTTCTCCATAGCACACCCACAGCCACATTAATTTTGAAATCTTTTGAAATACTATTCCACATTCCCATGCAATCTAGCAGCAGTTGTGAAAACATCTTTCAATCATTTATAATAGCTTTAAAATTGTATAGCACCTTTCATATAAATGGATCTGAAAATGGGTTTCTAGCTTTATTCACTAATTTTAGAATTTATAGTGCTTAAAACAAAGAACTCCGTTAGCTAACTTATAAATAGGGTAATTATCATAATGTGACCCAACTACAGTAAGTTGCCTAGACAGCAAAATATACAACTTTAAAAATGCAAATCACCTGATTCTTTCCTTTCTAAGAATCTGAGTTCAGATACTTGCAGAAACATAAAGGAGCAAATGTAGTGAATTTCCAAATGAGGTCTCATTATAGCTAATTCAAAATTCTCTATTAAAAGGAGTATTTTTCAGATTCATCAGAACTGCAGATTCTAAGAAGATGGGCACTACCTAGAAGCAGCAGAAAACCAGAAGGATCCTTCCTGCTTTCACAGCCAACCACATCACCTTCCTACCACCTTCAGGAAGTAGAAGCTCCATTAAAGCATTCATTTTTTGCCTAATTAATGACTGTATGAGCCATCCCTTCATCTGTCCTTATACAACACGCCCAGGGAAGGTGAAGACTTGGTTTACCAAGGCACAAGAGACAGTCCTGTCTCAAGGTCTATAGCCAGGGGGAACAGGGAGGGAAACGGACACCTGCACACCTCAGTCTTGATGCTGATGGCTCAGCTGCTTCCTCCAGCAGTCAAACATGCCTCACCAGGAGGCTTGGCCCTCTTGCTGGCAGATTCTCCAGCAACTAAGCTTTGCCATATTTTAAATTACTACTGAAGGTAGCAGTTGAAGTTCAAGTGGCACAGTATTAAAGAAGACTATAAATTTTAGGCACTTTTTTTTTATATATACTTTTGAAAATCATCACTCTTCACTTTTACTGTATCCTTACCAAAGCCAGTCTCATTCCTCTTCCTGTTATGTTTGTCATCTCGATGGGAAACAAAGTTAAAATAGGAACTGTTGCTTTTATTGCCTATGTTCACAAGGCCTAGGACAAGTGAGATTTCCATTGCTAATAAACTGCATATCTAAATAAAATCTCTTCAACAGCTCTTTTTCATTATTTGAAAGCATCCTAGGATCAGAGAAATGACTGATAAAATATAGTTATATCTGAGTAGGTCTTAACACCAGCATGGCTCATGTGTTTTTCCTTTGCACAACACGTACATTGTTTTGAAATACAAAATGTAAAATTAAGTCAGTAGCAAAAGTCCTTTAGTAGCATACTCATTCAGTTAGAGATCGTGGGACCCAGGGTGGGTATGCAGCTGAGCGCAGAAACTATTATATTAACTGCTAGCAGAGACTGTACAATCTTAAACGAATCTATCACTATAAATGCAGAATGTGCAAATTAATGTGTGTCTCAGCCAAATTAAAATACAGCCTTGTTTTTCTGCAAGATAAAATACTCGGCTTAATAAACAATGTTTCAAATAGTCATGTTAGTAAATAACATTGGCTATGGAAGTAAGAAAAGTGCACTGACCACAGCAAGGACTATTAAAGATTAAAAAAAAAAAAAATAAAAAAATTCAAGGTATGTGAAGGGTTGAAAAGTAATAAGATCTGAATGACTTAGTGATGGCTGTCATAAAAATCTGGCAGGGTATTCTATTTACAATATGTAATAAAACTGTCACACACAGAATTTATAAAAGCATTTGCCCTAGAAAACTAAATCTTTTTTTGCCAAGGGCAAGTTAATAACCTCTGCAGTTCATTTGAATATATGGGCAAAGAGATGTTTTGACTAATAGAGCATCACAAGGTGAGCGCTAGGCAATCTAAGAGATATCGCAAGAATGGGATGGCCCAAAGATGACAACAACCTGTTAGAATACCGCTGAAAGATCTTTTGATTTTTATATCCATTGTATGCTGTGCATGTATGTGTAAAGGCATGGGTTTTACTGGTTGGGATTACATATGCAGCAATTCCATGTTAGCTGACGTTAAAATAATTCCTCCTCAACTACTCAGAGAAGATGCTGACTTGTGAAGTAGCAAATTGAATGCAGAGCTATTGCTCTTAAGATTATGTGGGGCTTAGTGGTTTGAGAGATTTAAGTCACCAGCAGATCAGTTGACATCCGGAACTTTTCCCTCACAAAAATCCACACTTTTAAATTAACATATTTTTAAATTGGAGCTTCAAAAAAATGTCTAAATCTAAGTTGAAGCAGTGTCCCATACTATAAATACACCTAGGAAAATGGTTATTACTTAGAGAACAAAGCTGTGTGCAAATTCATGGGGAATGAACAAGTATCTCCCATTTTTATAAAGGGGAAAAAACATATTCAGTATGATAATAATCACTAGTTTAGAAAATACATTATTTTTTTTTTCCCAAGAAGTAGGCAGATTGTTCCGCCCTGAGCTCTGTTGCCACAGACTAGTATTTATACCTGAGTTAGCTAATATAAAACTATCTTTGGTTATCTGTAAAATATGCTGCTGTCACTGCCATGACTTCAATTTAGGCAGACTCTGCAATAAACCCATTTTATTTCCCCAAATATATTGGTTGTGGAGCTTTGCTGAGGAAAAAAACCAAAAACAACAAAAACCCAACCAGGATAGATTCCGTTACACCTACATGAATTAAACCCTGCTGCCAGGTATTTCTCTGCAAAGCACTTGGCGCTTCGCCAAAAGGGACAGGGTCCAACTGAATGAGATGAGCTTCAGATAAAGCTTCAGTCATCATCCCAACAGACATATTGAGGCAGCGGCTAAGAAGAGCTTGTGCCTCTGGCTGCTGGCTGGCCTATCCCCACAACACACACAGAATTTTCCCTGTCCTGCTAATGAAGTGCTGCGCCTGTGCACATGGTTGTGCAGGTTTTACTAACCGTGCTCTGTACTGGAGCAATGTTATTTTACCTTCAAATGTAGAGCCTTTGCACCAGAAAGCAATTCAAAAGTTCAGCTTTTATAAATGCCATTAACATGTCATAAAAAATTCACAAAACTAGAATGAGATAGGTCTCCGTTCCTGCAGTTGAAATTACCTGAATTATATTTTACTTGTACTCTTATGGGAGAGACTGATATCCAGGTGCCTGATGAGCATTTTGAGTTGAAATGATACTAATAATCTCCCTGTCTCTTTCACTCCCATCCTCAATTATGACTGACTGAGAAACAATTATAATTGATTTTATTTTATTCTTTTACTTTCGTACTGGTATGCCACTGCACAAAGGACTCTCAGAGAGGACTATGTCAAATTTCCTTAAAATTTACTCTGGAAAAGTGACAACACACGTGGTCATTCAAATCTCCTGAACATCCAGCTTCAGCCTCTCACCTAGGTGAATCTATAGCTGTTTTTCTGGGAATGTAATCGTCCAGGACAGTTAATGGTAACAGAGGAAGAGGCAATGCCTCAGAGTGATAAGGCAGTCCTAAAGAAGCCATGATTTGGCACAGAAAGATTAAGCAGTACACTCATTTGTGAAGTGATGCTGAGTGATGATTCTGTTACTATCAGGTTGTAACATATGTTCAGGTCAGCAGCATACATATTGCATCTTCAATTTCAAAATTAATTTTTTGGAAAAAGATCAGCGCTCAATTTCTGAAGACCAAAATTTCAGCTGTTTGAGTTACAGAAGCTGGCTCAGGTTAGAGGAGATTAGAAGTAATGTCTGTTCTGGCGTGTCTGCTGCTACTTATTAGCTGTCTCGTAATATACCCTGTCACGCAAGTTTAGGAGGGAGCACAGCTGATGCTAGAGGCACTCTGTGGTCCCTGCCCTTGCTGCGTCCTTGTAACTCCACACACACCCCCCCATGTACACATGCTTCCTAAGCAAGCTCTGATTTTTGTTACCACTCAGTAATAGCCAAGGCAAAGTGCCTATTCACCCAGCAGAGTCTGCTCTACCCCCGACAGGTAATGGTGTCAACTACACATCACTGCTTTACATGCGCTTCGTATTACATCTACTGTTGTTGTAGCAGCATCGGTGATGAGTTGTGTGTGACCATCTTTTGGCAGCTTGTTTGTAATCAATCATCCCTCTGTAGCCTGCTTTCAACTTGCTGCTTTTGGCCTACTGCCTTGTTACCACACGGCTTCTTTGGCTACCTCATACCTTCACTGAGAACGGTAGCTGTGGTCCCAGAAAATTACCCTTATTTTTCTCTACTCAGGGAATATGGATTTCTCTGCTGGCTGGCTGCTGCTGGCCACATGCTCTCCTCACTGGTTAGGTGATCATTCCCTCACACAGATTACAGATCTGGCCCCAGAGAAGTAGAGGGCTGTCTGCCTGCAGGGATGCAAAACCCAGCAGTTTTGCTGTTCATTCTGTAATGCGTGGAATGATCTAAGAAGTGACCCAAAATGCTCTAGAATGGAAAAAGAACACAAATCTTAGGCTTATTTTGCATTTTTAGCAATATGCTAGGGCTGTCCAACACAGGCATACCCTTTATGTCCCAAACAAAAGGACTGAGCTAAATGTAATTTGTTGACGAATGTGAATGAATGAGGTCAAAGATGTCTTGTCATATCATGCAACTACCCAAAATAGACCCAGAGATGCCTCTACTATGTAATGGTTACTGGGGGATTGTTAGGGTTGCTAAAGTAGTTGCCATAGTGTCCAGCCATTGCATAAAGTGATAAATACGCTACACAGCTTTTTTTTGTGTACTAATGCAATATTCTGGGGACATACTGCCAAGGAACAAGGGAATTCCCTACTGCATCAGTTTCACCTTATTCTTGATTAAAGGTTCAAAGTGCAGTAAATTAAGAAACTATCTTAATATTGCGAAAAAAACACAAACCAAACAAAACAACCCCACCTCCCCCAAACCACAAAACCCCACCAAATTTAAACGTTCGCCTTAGGCCAAATCTAAGGTTGGAGGAAGATGGCATCATTACCCAAAAGTCAATAGAACCAACAGCCGGCCTAGGTGCACCACCAGTAACTGCATCAAGGAATGTAAAGTATTTGAAAAGATACGAGGGTAGGAGAGTAAAATATTACACTCAGTTGCAGCAGTTTTCAATTCTGAGAGCTACTCACTTTTGCTGTTACTATTGAAAGTTCATAGTAGCTACAAGAATAAAATTACATCCATCCAATGCTCTCTTTGATGAACAGAATAGCTCAAACTGAAGAAAAGGACTACATACACCGAACACTCAAACACCAGTCTGCTTGACTAAAAGATTTTAATTAAATGATCATAGTAATAGAGGGAAGGAAAGGCACAATTACCCCACAAGCCATCATTCAGATGGCAGAAAGGCGATTCCTTCTGTCAGTGGGACTGCAGGTCCAAAAAACCCAAGAAAAATGTTCTCTGTAATGGGCAAGGGAGCAGGTAAGTCCTAGCTCCACATACAGTCCCCCACTTGATAACCAGAGCAGGACATCAGTATACAGCAAAAAAAAAAGGCATCTGCCCCATGAAAAGATCAGTTAAAAGCTTTTTCTCAGGGGAAAGAAGAGCAGGAAGTGAAGTCATTTACCCTAGAAAAAAAAATTAATGAGAAGAATGAAGTGAGCACTCCTTTTGTGGGCTTTTAAAACAATAAAACGTACATTTATTTTTTTGGTTTAGGTTCAAGAAAAGGAAACCTGGAACCAACTCTGGTTCAACATCTGGTTCACTACCAAGCTTTACTTGCTTTTGTCATTTATTACAAGTGTGTCAGAAAGGATGGACAGGAGCACCTTTTGTCCTAATTATTGATACAGAAATGCACAGCCTATATTTTCAAATAGCAAAAAGAATATAAATGATATAAACTATGAACTTGTAAACTGAATTGCCAGATTACAATCCCATAAAAGAGAAATAGTAACTGTGTATCGCTTGGGATTTCATGAGGTGAGCATGGCAAACTAGGCACGTTGAAGATGCTTGAAGAGCATCAGGTAAGATTCCTGTAGCAACAATAGTGACTGCATGTCTATGAGTGTTCATGGAAGTGACCTCATATACAATCATCATATAAAATAATTAACTCTCCATCATTTTGGGTAATGGGACAGGAAGCAGAATCTGGAATAATGTAACTGAGCCCAGACCTACAGAAACATCAACACCCAGTTAGAAAAACTCCCTCCCAACTGGTGCACATGCACCAGTTAACTCCCATGGACTAATTCAAATGCAGGTATCTGCACTGTAGGCATCCAGAGTAACATGGTGAATACTCCTGCCAGGGTCTCTGCAATCCTGTGAAACAAGGTAAACCGTCTGTATGGAGTAAGTACTCCAGATGGCAAGCTTTGTTACTGGCTTAATTCATTAATGCTTACACCATCTTTTCTGCTGATACAGGACGTAAAAGGAAAAGGATCTGACATTAGATTGGACTAGACTGCTTCCGGACATTGCTACGCTACAAAACATCAGAGAGCATCTTCTCAGAAGTCGCATGTGAAAAATGCAGGGCAAAAGGTAAGCCTGAGCTGTTGCTGTGCAACAGGAGGCACTCTATAGCTGAGGTAGAAATCTAACTCAAATTTTATGACTCTCTGCTTGCATTTTAGTGTAATTTAAAAGCATTTGTACCCAACTATTCTAAATTATCATCTAGCTGTACATTAATGAGATTTTTCCTCAAAATTTGATATTTATTGGTAGGAATCCCTGCATCAAAAACTATTTCTAAACAACATATTTAAATGGACCTAGAAGTTATTACTAATATATAAAGCTCTACAGCTTTTCCCTTTTCAGGAATTACTTCAGGGTCATTTCTAGGCAATATGTGAAATCATAACAAGCTTTTATTTTATTTCTAGGACACAGGCAGGAAAGACACTTGAAAAAAATCTCCTAAGTCCCAACCTTGAAATTATTAACTTCTGTATTTCTTACTCTTACATATTTTGTTTCTACTCCTAGTACTACAGTTGAGTCAGAATTGCCTTTTGCTGTTTTCCTAGCATAAATGCCAAAAATAAGAGAAAAAAAAAAAAAAGAAAAAAAAAAAACCTGGATATTCAAAGCAGAATTCTGTTCTTTGAGGCAAGGAGACAGTAGAAAATATTTCTTTCACCCTCTTTTTTTTTTTTTTTTAATTTGTTTTTGCTCTGCATTTCAAGTAATGAAATAGAGGCAAATACTTTGTTTCATGCAAAATGCAAAACCTTCCCTCAAGCAGGGCTGGGCACATGGATGAATGACTCTCTTATTTATGCTTCTCTGATTCTGATACTTTTCAATGTCCTGTTTCCAATCCCTTAAAGTCGCATAGCAGAATTCCCACTTGTTTTGGTGGGAGCTGCACGGTGCAACAGGATTAGTCTTCCTATTTCAATTTGTGACCAAGGAAATGAAATTCCAAAACATGACCTTGAACCCACATTTGCAGCAATACCTGGGTCAAAACCAACTGGCAAGTTGGTTTGGATTTTTTAATAATTTTTATAACTTGATATATGTTTCTGAAACGACGTTTAACCCATCCTACAAAGGCTAAATGTAATAAAAGTCACATAAATCATTTAGTGTTAGACACATATCAGTTCCAGCTATGTACACACACAGAGAAAATACTAGGCTTTGAGACCCAAGAGTCTTATGAGACATGTGCTTGTTCTTGAGTTTTAGAAAACTACGTTAACTTTTTATATTCTCATTATATTGTGATTTGTCGTATTTCCTAAGATTACAAAGAATGACACAATTGGATTTTGCCACATGCCTTGTCCAGCATTTCAAAAGTATTCAAGATCATTACAAATTAAATGACACAATAACATGGTCAATATTTCATTTGCTGCTTCCCAGCTGTTCGAAGGTGTGTCTCTGATCTTAAACGCGAGAGAGACAACCAAATCTCATGAGTGCCATTCAGAAAGACCCTATCTGTCCGTTACAATGGCTGCAGATTATTCCAACATATATACCTTATTACAAAAAGATATTTTGATCCTTTGACTTCCTATCATTTGGATGCAATCCAATCTTTCACAAAAATAAACAGTTGGCAGCTATTTTCAAGGATAATTTCATATTTTTTTTTTGCACTGATTCTCTTAGATAGTGATTCGGTTTACTCCTAGTACTACATGCCTTCCTGAAAATACTGCATAGGATCTCACTCAGAATTCCCTTTGTACTGAACAGTCCTATTAAATCATATTTGATGATTAAACACACATTATCTAACCACAATACTTTTTTCCCCCAAAATAAAACATAAAGCGATTTTCAATGAGTTCATACCAATATTTCATCTTTAAATATTTCATCTTTAAAACTTATTTCTGTGAGGGAAACGGAAACTGTATGTGCTTGAAGAACAGGTGCCATAATATGGGCCTACCTTTGTTCCTGTGAGCTGAACCACTGCCAGGCAATCCTGGGCTGGAACGAACAGGAATGACCCTGTACCTCTGGAGTTGCACATACATACTCCTGCACCTCATCACTGAATTGTCAAGTATTACACCAAACCAACATGTTAGAATGTGCAAAATGTAAAATTTCCTGAAGTATATTAATATTTCATAAATGTCCGTGACACAAAAGTATTACTAAGGCTAGAGAAAAGAAAGCTAATGCAAAAGTTCCTTAGTATCCTATTTGAATAAAAAGATAATCAAATCCCAACATCTGAATGCACTTTTGAAATAAAAAAATGGATTTGACAATATCTGTACAAGTATTCATAGGCATAGACACCTACCCATCCATGGAATCTTCGTTGTAGTTATTGCTATAATAATCTGACATGTCGCACTAAATCAGTACTTTTCTGCTCTCTGTCTTGCAGACTTTACTGATTTGCTGTGACAGTTCCAGCACCTCTTAAATAGCCTTCTAATCTTTTTGCACTTTGAATCACACATGAAAATTTAATTATGTGCAATTCTTCTATCAAAGTTGTCCTAATCTACTGCAGCCAATAATATAATATTGTAAAAGGAAAAACCATTAAATTTTACAAGATGGATATTCAAGCAATCATTTTTTTTTCCCTCTGAGATATTGAATCATTATTTTGAACTCATATAACTATCTGACATTGAACAGAAAGCAGCAACATCATATTGAATCATCCACTTAAAAAAACACAGAGGCTAGTAATGTAGCTGATCGCGTAAATATCCAACCTTATGAGAATCTGCTCTCCCATGAAATACATTAGCAGGTAATCTAGAACCTGGGCTGATCAGACAGCTGCATTTTACAACGGAAACCTCTTTCAAGAGCATCCCACAGTATTTATCTTAATTGAGAAACATACAGAAAGCAATGGCTACAGAAATCTCTATTTTTATTTCAAACCTAATCTCCTCTCCTTAAAAGTGGTATTTTGACTAATGCAGCCACTTTAAGCAAAATACACCAATAAATTGGATTACAAGGTTTTGATGGTGTCTTTCAGCTCCTGATCCAAGCCAACATGAAGTGTTACATGAACATAATTGATAGGAAATAGGAAAAAGGTTACATTAACAAAGATAACTGTGCAAGTGCGCATTCCTATCTGCATATGCGTTCTTTCACAATAGTATTTGCTGATGCTACAACACTGACAACAAGGGCAGGGTTTGTACTGTCATATCATCACATTCCACTTTCCTCCAGCTAAGGAGAAAAACCTTTTTCTCCCTATGTTAGCAAATACAAGGAAAGGTATAGAAAAACAGGGATTTGAATCCCTTTCTATGAGGAAGTAGAAGATGATTTGAATCAGTTTTCTAAGACAATTTGTTCATCAGGAAAAAAAAATTGTATTTATTACTAAATAAAATTCACAAAGCTGTTAACTGCATTTCCTCTCCTGACGTGTACTCTCAAAATGCAATGGGCAAGCTGTGGCACTCCAGCCACACAGCCAGCAACCAGCAGAGAAGAGCGAAATCTTCCTTCATCGTGGTCCCCTCTAACAGTCAAATACCTGCAGCAACAAGGACCAGGAGCAATTACAAGGGTGCCAGCTGCACGCAATTGTGACTGGCCAAGGCATGGTGATACTCCACATAATTAGGAAAAATTTTAACTTGAGCATTTTAAACCTACATTGTTTTCTTCTGTATACAGTTCCCTCTAACACAAAAGAAGGCAGAGCATGCAAATGATCACACTGAGGTACGTCAAATAAATTTTTTCCTAGCATACTATAAGGACTTTGGTGCAACGGGAATATAGATCAAAATCTGCTCTACTGGTTATTAAGATTAATATGCAGACTGTGGGACATTCATTTGCCTCTCTCTCTGGTAACAGATTGCAGTAGGACATTGAGTAGAGAGTTCCCCTGTGGAGACACCTTACATTACATTTTTAGAAGTCTGGACAAAGGCTATTTTATACAGAGTTATATTAAGAAACAGAGCAGCTTTATGAGAAAAGACGATCTGAGGCAGCAGCAAGTAGCAGAGAAAAATCAAGTTACCTACCAATCTGTACAGTTAAAAATACTGGTGTGTATATAGTACTGTCTAATGTTGTCTTCTTCATAGGCAAATAATTTTGTTATCCTGATTCAGTTAATGCTAAACAAGAACAGTTTTCATAAGCTTTTTTCTTTTTAAGAAGTTGTCCACTCGTATTGCACTTG
This sequence comes from Pedionomus torquatus, assembly GCA_013398155.1. Lineage (NCBI taxonomy): Eukaryota > Metazoa > Chordata > Aves > Charadriiformes > Pedionomidae > Pedionomus > Pedionomus torquatus. Next base: position 549,405 of record VZRU01011696.1, read on the forward strand.
TAAAATTCATTTTTTAACATCAGTTACAAGATTCTAGCATCAGAGACAATGATTCAAACTAAAATGTTTTAAAAATACTTCTAGTCACCAAGCACTTTATAACATTTTAACTTTATAACATTTTCTACTATTGAGAACATTTTTAAGCATGTACTTCCATAATATAAGTGATAGATTAGGGTATGGTATCTATCTCACATGCCAGATTTTTTACACTTCCTATATCCTTCAATAATGAATTAACTTTTTGCTTAATGACTAAAAGTTTAATTAATTTACTGAAAACAGGCACAACTAACTATTCTTTTAATTAAGAAAATTCATTAAAATAAACCATTATCTTTGAAACTCTTTGATGTTTAAAATGTTATAATATTATTTTATAAATGTCACCTTAATAAAGTTTAAGAAAAATGACACAGCATTAAGTTAAAAATGACAGAGAAGTAATTTCAGGGTTTCTTTTATGAGATGAACATGGTACTTTAGCTCTCTTGTATTTCCCAAGAGATATCTGGATTCAATACATCCAAGATTAATACCATTAATTAAAAGCAGGCACTATTTACCAGTCACGAATTTGGGCAGATCCTGTTTAGTTTTTTTCCAAAGTTTCTTACATATACAGGAAAGGGTTGGCGGGAAATAAGGCTCACATTCATACATATACTAAGTAAAAATTAAGCATGTTCACTTGGATGAAGTTCATGTTTACTGAGCACATTAAAACTGTTCATGAACAGAGGAGTACATTTCACATCCTTTGATTTTCATTAGTAACTCAGATTTCATGTTCCATAATTTGCCTCCTCTCATTCCCAGATACCTTCATTTTCTTCTAACATAACAAAGGGACTAAACCCAAGAAAACTAAAGGATGATTCCTGTTATGTAGGCATATTAAGATCTTGAGGTTAGCTTCCTATCTGCTACCATGAGGTTACCATTTGCCAATTTACTGATCTCAGAGTAGCGTTGACTCTACTGAAGTTAAACAGAAGCACTTCAGTTACAACAGAAGCTTAAGGCTTCAAATGGAAAACCTTTTCCAAGCCTATAAATGCAATGATTTTTTTCCCCACCTAACTACTACGAAAAATCCCAATATCTTTCAGTTACACTTGAGCTACACAGCTACTGCTCTATTAATGTGAAACATAAACGCTTTTGTCCTGAAGCTTGAAAATAGTGGAGGAAACATTGAAACCAGAGAAGCTTTAGTAGTCTACTAGATTAGTAGCTTTATCTGTCTACTCATCTTTGCCACAGTAAGATCCCTGACACTTCAAAAACATGAGTGAACAAACATAATTTTCAGACCCTCTTGAGTTCTGGTCTGACGTAAAGAGCTTGAGGGCAGTGTGAAAAATAACCTCATTTAATAGTCTCAGCAATGATATGTTAGAAGATACTTTTTTGTCCAGTTTTCAAGTGATCATAGAGACATTCCCAAAAGAAAATACTACTGGTTAAAAGCACCATGACAGAGTAATTTAGAAATAGACCTGAAATAACACTAGGTGCCTGCCACTTGCAGAATGCGAGATGCTTCATCTATGAAAATATAGTGTGAAAAGACAAAAAATCTCATTTTATATGAAAATACTGTTCAATAATATTCCCTGAATTGTACATACAAACATGTTGTTGAAAAATATTCAAAAATTACCTGTAAGATGGGGAAAAGTAAGATTACAAAGTTACCTATGGCTACCTAATTATATTAAGTGTCAATATAGCCAAGGGCTATCTGCAGAGACTGGCTCAGCATTAACGTAGTAGATGATAATCACTGTAGAGTAACACCTGACTTCAGTTAGGCATTGGAGAAAAACACTCAACAGTGGAGAAGCCTGGTTCTGTTCATTTGTTTAATCGGTCTTTGATAAAAGAAAGCATTTGTAATGTTGGAATTTGTTAAGAAAGCACAGAGGACAAAAGAGGAGCTGCGGTTGTGACAGTGTACAGGAGTCAGAATGCAGCCATATCTTGGATGCAGGGCACGTTTCTTTTCTCTCCATTCTTAAGAAGATGTATGTACAGAAAATATAAAGCAAAGGTAATGTGGATGACAAAAGCTAATCTTTATGGATTGAGCAGCTACAGTGTGAAGAACGACAAAAAACTCTGGCAACCTTTAGCTTGGAAAACAGATTATGAGATGTAGAGTTGATAGCAGTGAACATAAGTCATGAATGACGAGGAGGAGGACAGCAACTGTTCATTGAGTCCTTCTTTCAACAGAGGAAAAAACCAGGGGCATTAGATGAAACCACCAAAAAATAAGTTCAAACCCAAAGGTATGATTCTCCACACATTGGAGATCTCAGCTGTGACCTGGATAGCTAACTGGTATCACTGCGTTTTACAATTTTAAAGTAACTGAAGGTATTCTTGGAAGAAGAATAATACATCAAAAGGCAGGTATTTAAATTCCTGAGCTGTAAATTGATAGAGACAGAGAAAAAACACTGGACAGGTATTTTTACTAGAAAAAGGACAATGTGTTAGATCAATCTGTGGCCTGCCTGCATATTCTCTGTGGTCTTATAATAATTGTAACTATACTCATAAATGAGATGCATTTAATCATAACTGTGGGCTAATTTACTCATGAGATTCATTGTTGCATCAGGATTCAGTTATCTAAAATCATGAAATGCCTAAGCATGCAAAGAAGCATTGAAAAACTCATAAACCTAAGATTAGCCAAATTCTTTGACACAATTGAAGCTGCAATAAGCAGATGGTTTTCGAATGGGAATGTTTATAATCTAGTGTAATCTGAAGTGCTAGCTTGGAGAGTTACTTTTTTTTAATAAAAAAACATATTTCCATAAAATATAAACTTTTAGAAATTATAAAGCAAAGGCCAGCTGCATGGATGTGCAAAATTAACAATATAAACTCAAAAATTGAGTCAGCCGTTTTCTTTTTTTCCCTTGTAAAGCATAATGCAATGCTATAAATTTAAATCCATTTGGAGTTCTGTTTCTTTACCAAAAGATCTGTATCTGCATGAATTCCATAGGTTGCCATGCTATTTTGTTGGATTAATGACAAAAAAACCCATGCATGTATAATCAGGGTAACATGGTAGTACATTTCAGCTTCTTCAGGTCATTTATAATTTATGTAATTTGTTCCCTCTTTTTTAATGGCAACATTTTTCATTCAAAGTTGTGCTTCCCTCAGCTGCAAAATGGAGAGTCATTCATTTAATGTATGCAGATGGAAAACAGAAAGAAGGTCAAACAAATTGCAGTCCTGTATTTTGCAATAAAAGTATAATTCTACACCCTTCCTGAAGAAAACTCAGAAATACACTTCAAAATATTGTTTAGAACTACAGCAAAAGGAAGACAGTAGAAATATTTATGCTATCATTATGTTGAAATAGCTTGAAAAATAGTGCCATTTTCTTAAAAGATGTGATTTTCCAATGTCCATTCTGCTTATTTAGCACTAATTTTGGTATGAAAAGGGAGAAGTAAAATATGAAAGCTACATTCACGGTAAACAACAAAAAATGAAAGTCCCAAATCTCAAAACGATGTATGTTTCACAGTTATGAAATACATTTTCGGGAAAAGTATCAAAGATCCTCTAACTAAAGATGATTTAAATTAAAATAGGCCCAGGTAGTTTATGGACAACCAAATTTTTTCCTCCTCTAATTTTTAAGACTAGTTCAATACTATAGAAAACGAACTAACTGTTAAGTTACTTGGTTTGACTTCTCTATTTCTGTCTATATAAAGTATTTAGGCTGATATTATGCTCAATCATAATATATCATTCAAAAGATCAGTAACAGATTGGTTTGGATTTTTTTACTAATTTATAATGGGTTTATCAGAACTAAGAATTGGTAAACAAAATTAGTTGGATACCTTTTTACATTAATATGTGACCAATATGAAGGGGAGGATATCTGTTTCCCTAAAGTATTTTTCAAAAAGCTTATTTTAAAATTTTAAATGGAATCCAGACAGTTCCATTTCACCAAAAAATAATAATCTCCAGTTGTATATTTATCCATTAATATAAGCAAAAGAGAGATAATTGCTACTTTTTTTTTTTTTTTTCCTTAATAAAGCATAACTTTGCAATATTGAAAAGCCAATTCTGTAAGTCTTTCTGTGTGATTTGTTATGCGGTAGAACACACTGAAAGTACTACAGGGTAAATCCCTGTCACCATTTAGAGCCAAGTTCCTCAGTCTCCTTCCAGAGAGTAGTGTTTCTTAACACAGTTTCTTTATCTATAGGCATTGGATCAGATTTTGGAAATCCAGTGGTTGGATGAAGTTAGTGACCTTTTGAAAGAAAGGCATATACAAGCCTTCAGTAGAAAAGTTACTCACTGTTTCAGTGTATCTCATTCAATTCCAGGGAGATAAAGAAACAAAGGCCCCAAAAAATTATCCTGAAAGAAATGTCTTCATTAGACAGCTGAAGTTTCTGCATTCTATTTTTAGAACAGTGTATTCTTAAATGTAAAAATTCTAAAAAAGAGGTTCTCTCTACTAAATCTATACTGTAAAAACCATTAAGCAGTTGGAAGAGCTAAAATTATGATCGAATTTATGTATTTTCTAGCACAGCTCTATTGGGCTCTAGTCAGCAAAACTTTTCCTGTCAAAATCTTGAATATAGCCCCTTTAAATCTCATTGGATGTTTTCTATATTAATCAACATTTTTGGATTACAGTTCTTGAGTGGTGGTTAATACAACAGTAAAGTAACTTCATTTAAAGGTCAAAGCTAAATTTCTGGGCTTAACAGGTTGCTGCTAAGCTGTATATCATCAACATTATCATGGTAAGGAAACACCTTTCATCAATTCCTCACCATACCTTTAAAACCATCTGATTTCCTGAAAAAGTGCAATTCAAGTTGATTTGCTAAGTGGTTCAATGAGCACAAAGAGAAGAAAAGTATTAGCAACGTTGAAAAAATTCTAGGATGGATTACATCAACAGGCACAAGGGCTCTGGAAGGCTATTTGCAACAAGGCCACCAAGGCTCTTTAACACTGGGGGTCTGTACTCACTGGAAAAATACGACAAGTGGATCAAATTCTCTTTCTACCTACTTGAGAGTAGCAGCTTACAAGAAAATTACCTCTGTCTTAGGCAAGTGTAGCAGTACTAGCCACCATTATCTGTGGTGGTCACTTGTATAACACTATGATGCAATGAAGACTTCCTAAGTATTCCTGTTGCATTTTATGAAAAATATTCACATCAGATTTCATTTTCAGTGAGTTTAACCGCTAGACTAAACATGTCTTTCCCTGTGTCCTATAAGCATGTAAGTCACAAGCACCAGGAGCTGAAGAATGTCCCTTAGCAAGTGCATCTACTTTTTCAATATTTTAAAGATGTTTCCAAGGAATATTGTCACATACCGAATTTTGTTTTCTGTTGTTCTGGTAAAAATTTCTTGACATTATGTTACTTTTCAGAACCATGCAAGACTATCTCATTCAAATGGAAAGCCTAGCTTTCTACGTGCTCTTATTCGTGAATGGGGTGAGATGCTTTTTTTCTGTTACCTTACTACTACATATTTGGAGAATCTGATAAAAAACGTATGTTTTCCCTTTGAAATAGCTGTAATTATGGGACATAAGATGGGTCCTTGAGAGAACAGAATGGCTGTGTTGAAATGCCTGGATCTGAAGGGATCCTGGGTTTCCAGTTCTTCAAATTCAAAGAATCAGCAGAGTCATTAACATTGCTATCAGGCAGCAAGGAGATAACGTATTCTGTGAAAAGCTCATCTCCTGCAGAGTATAATGTATGTATTCTGGACTGGAAGATAAAAAATGTGTAGTAGACTGATGGAGTGAATGTCAGAATTCATTTGCTTTGCCATAGGCAGAACTGTTGAACGATCAAAAGGAGTAATTCTGAAGTCAAGCCTCTAATGGACGCTGTACTACAGGGGCAGCTGGACTAGTAACATTGTGCCAGAGAAATCTGGAAATCTATAAAGCTGAGTTCCCAGCTTCTTCCTCTTCAAAGCAGGAAAGTATATTGAAAGGAATTAAAACAAGAATAGGCAGATGTGGATGTCAGAGGTGTCGAAGGGAGGAGCTGGAAGCTCTTCCTCCCACAGAAGAGGAATCTCTGTGATTTCTTGAAATGGCAAAATATCTTTAATTCAACAAGTAACTGATAGCACACAAAGAAACTATGAAGATTGATCTGATATGACTGACTGACGTTTGGATCTGCTGATTGAGATCAATGGTTGATTAAATATTCACAATGTTAGTTGTAGGTTGAATTGAGCGTCTTAACAGTAAGCTCAATTCATTAACTATACTAATGAGGCTACATAATTGTTAACAGGATAAACAGAGTTCATTTGAGAAGATATTAATGCAGCAAAATATTTAAGTTAGCTGTTTATAGCAGCAGTTAAGGGGCTGGGGATTTATTTTTTTTTTTTTAAGTTCCAATATTAAGTTTAACTCCATTTTATTACATGCTAGTTCCTGTGATTTAGTACACATATCAGTATGTTCTTTTGGAAGTAGGTAATGACTACAGTTCTACATTACAAAATAATATCCCATTGTCCATGTACAATATTTTCTAAATGTTTCACAGTCTCTTTTGTGAAGCATGTCTCCTTACCATATTGCATTAGGCCTCTTAACTACATTTCCGCTTACAAAATATACTGACATTTTGTTCATTTTTGACAAGTTTAGCATGATCTTTGCTTTCATAATCTGTGTGTCGCTTAAGAGGATGTGTGTGTGCATTAAACACATTGCTTGAGTTCACTGCGCATCACGCCCAATGGATATTGGAAACTTAGGTCACCTTACCACCAAAGGCCCCAAGGGACCTTTGGGACAGCTGTAAAACACCTTAAAACACTGTTTCTGGCAGTAAGAAAGAGTCTGGCAAAGGGCTGCAAGAAAGGCTGCAAGTGTATTGTTACACAACGGTTATCCTGGTAAATGCCAATATTTTTCACGTCCTCTTGCAGAACAAGAAACACAAAGTGGCTGTGTTGGAAAGATAAAGACATTTCACGGTCTTGGTGCATTCTGAGAGATTTTTTCCCAGTCAACCAATATTTCTAACAATTATTTCAGTTGTCTGCAAAGCTAAACTCCTCACTTGTCCCAGGTTTTTATTATTATTATTACTACTACACTAATAAAGAAAGACACATATCATAGGAATTATTCTTAAGACTAAATCCAAAAACTGAGTATTCCAGATGTATGATTCAAAGAAAGATAGAGTTGTTCCACTAATTTAGTGATGAGACCTCACGTTCATCTGCAAGGGCAAGTTTTCATTAGTTTCTACCTGTATCAGTAGGGTGATTTCAGAACAAAATCCCATGCAATTGTACCACGTTTTTTAGAATTTGTCATTAATTAATTTTGAATTAAACCACCACAGGTAACAGTATTATATTTATCAAGTCAATCATTGATTATATTCATATTTATAAAATACTTAAATGCATTTCTGTTGAGTGAGTTCATACATAAGGTAGAGGAATGAAAATATTTGAGTAGTAGCATTTCTCATCTAAATGGTAAAGTATTCTAATGGTAGGTAATTCATTGCTATATCTATACCCTTTTGTATGCTGATACTCTGTCTTGTTATGTGCGGGTATTAAAAAAACAGGTAAAAGCTTTTTTGTTTTTTTGTAAAAAATTATGATGTTCCTGACATTCATACTCTGGCTAAATAAAGTGGAAATTTGAATGTGGGTTGCTAAACTGTAGATTTAAGCATGATATAACAGAACAGTTACTTCTTTCTTGCCAGTGTAGCGTAAAAGTTTCATGAAGCCAGGGCAATGGATAGGAGTTTCTTCCACATCAATTCTTTGGTTTTTCTTTACTTGTCATTTTTATGAAGAAAGAAAAAGGAGAAACAAGATTGTCAGCAGTTCATTATTATAATTAAATTAATAATACATTTTATCCTTAAAAGTAACCATAATTCTAAACTTTACTATTCTACAAGTACACTTCATTTTGAATAAAGGAGGGAAAAAAAATGAAACGAAGCAAGAATTTGCTTCTTTTAAGAGTACAATCACCACTTTGGAAATATAAATGCTTTAGGTTCTAACTGCTGGAAAAGCATAGACATAGGATAAAAAAAAGGAAATAATAAAATATTTTTACTTATTGCAACTCCAATGAAAGTTGGGCTATCATATGGAGTACCATCATATGAAACTATAGGCTTTTCTCCTTGCTTTACAAAAAAAGTTTCAGAGGATTTTTTTTTTTTTTAAAGACATAAATTGGTTGGGACTTTGCATATTCTTTACTTGCTGTAGACTTCGTATTTGTTCAACACTAACCTTCAGAAAACCTGTGTTACTTTTTTAACATTCCCCCTCAGGGAGCAATGTCTAAGAGTAAAAGTTTATCTCATGGGAAGGGTACCCATGTTATCTACTGATCGTTACACAAAGGTTATCATTACACAACTGGTCAAAATAGTACATAGTACTGTGTACATTACACAACTGGTCAAAATAGACATCTCCTAGCTTCTGAGATACTCAGAGTTGCTAACAAGCAACTTGGAACTTTCTATATGCATATGATATAGGCCTGCCAGAAGAATCCAAGAGCTGCTAATCTGTTACTTATAAAAATTGGAGGGCACCTCTTCCTTTAACCTTTTAAGAATGCACATCTTTAGTACTTGTAAGGGTTATCTTCAAACCGTTTTTCTGAAATTGTGATTCTTTTATCAAGCACTGCATTTCAGAATCACTTTCACATTCAAATACAGAGTTAGTAAAATTTACCTACATGCTTAGATTTGAGTCGTCTTTGAATTTTTCTAGCTTTCCTAAGTATACTGTGAAAGCTTAAAAATATACATGTATTTTAAACCAATATTTAAATATTTAACCAATATTTACATGCTGTGTAATAAGCTATAGAAAAAAAAATTCTATCTAAAATTTAAGATTAATTATACTTTAAAACCTTACTTAAAATTCCATTATCCTTACAAATCTTCCTATATAGACTGAAAAGCAATACTTTTATAATTTTCCTACTATGCTTAGGCATTGACTCATTATATGGACCTTGGGTATCATTTCCATTTCCTTCTCTTTACCATAATCTAGAGCTAGGTACTAAAACTTGAAATTACACAAAATAAATCAACACATATTTTCCACTATTTTATCATGCTGTTATCACAGATATCAAGTTAATTAAATATAAGGGAGTGGGATGCAAATCACTACTTAGTTTCCTAAAGAAGGATAAAAAAACCCTGAACTGCCTGTTATCTAACTGGAAGCAGAACATATGAAATAAAAATTACGCTCTTTTCTTCCTAAACTCTAAGAATGAATTGTAAGTCCAGTAGGGGAAAAAATCTCATATTAATTGACCTATATTACATTTTTATAGTTGGGGCCCCAACCCACTACTTCCCATAGCATGAAAGCAATTTATTTAAGGCAATTCATTATCTTTACCATCTAAACTAAATCCCTGTTTTATTTTATTAAAAAAAAAAGGCAAAACATTAGTCAAAGACTCATAAGAACACTTCACTGTAGGAACAATACAAAATATATGGTATTAATCCAGCAAAGTTTAGTCCTGATGCTAAAAATGTTAAAAAGCCTGCAAATTTCATTTATTTCAGTGAAACAACTCACAAAAATTAAAAGGAACATTTTTGTGTTTACAGTGCTTTGATTCCACATTCTTATACGCAATTTTCTCTGTTTAAGCCACCTGATTTTAATATTTGTTTCTGAGGAACAGGGGAAAGATAAATCAGTATTAGAGTGATCGTGCAAGGGCTTTACACCAATACATGATAAATATGAAAATGTCCAATGTAAAGGCATCTTCATGCATGTCAATTTAGTATGTATCCTAAGTGGAACAAAATGAAAATTAAGCATCAAAAAAATAAAAATCGTCAATATATTTTGAGACAGGCATGCTGTGAAGCTGTCAAACAAATTATGCTAATTACAGACCATCTCTAATTTTTAGAGCAGAGATTTCTCCTACATGCCTCTTATATATACACTTTCCTCAGTAACATCAAAGGGTAATCACAGAGCTAAACTGTAAAAAATATTTCAGATGAGAGTAAAATTGGGATACGGTGTGAAATTTAACTGTATGTCTATTAGCATGAGGGAAGCAGAGTGGTTGTTTAGGGCACTGAACTAGCTTGAAGATAGCTCTCTATTTCCTCTCAAACTTGCTCTCTCCTCCTCACTTTCCTATCATTGTCCTGCAGATCTAGGGCCTTGAGTCTTCCAAAATGCACTTCAGTTGGCATGCAGAGTGACAATGTTATGCCAAGGACTGGATGTAGCTGTACTTATTCAAATTTTTAGCTAGGGCTAGCTTCAGGAATATCCTTAATAAATCCCCCAAATACCAAAAAACCCCCGAACCCAGTACTTATTTGCCATGCAGTTACCAAGTGCTAAAGCAACACACAGAAGATATTGAACAACAAACCAAAACAAAATTTTAAAAAAAAAAAAAAAGGACCACAAATAAATACTTAAATTCCTTAAAAGAGAAAGCACGCACAGAAGAGAGGCAAGGCCAGCAGGCACAGAGGTCATGTTGCACACACCTGCTGTGCCAAAGGAGACAGGGACCCGGTTGCCTTTCAGGGCAGCCTGCTCGGTCAGCCCTGCGTCCCACTTGCCCTGTTCCTCCTCCTCACCTCAGATCCACCGAGGGCAGGCAGCGAACGTAGTGGGTGACAAACATCACAAACACTCATTTGGTTTAGGTAGCTCTGTTCCCAGCATTACATATAACAGCAGCTGCTGTAAGTATGGTGCTTTCGGGACAGCATAGGAACTAAATACAATCTTATAAATTGCATATTATAATTTTATTTTCAAGAAAAAAATTCAGCCCAAAGCATCTGTTGCTAGCTTACTAACACCCACCCTGTCATACTCATTAGCAGAACAATAAAAAATACCGCGCGATAGAGTAAGTGATCTGCAGAAATACATGTTTGGCTCTATCGCTAAAAATTACTAAAAAAAAAGTATTGCATCTTCTTTCGCATCCTTCAGCACCCTGGCAGATGAAAAGCATGTCTGAAATTCATTTGAAGCTACATTAACAAAGCAGACGCTCATCAGCAGAAGGGAGGAGGGCCCTTCCAGCACAGTAGGCTATATCCTCAACCACTGAAGGTCAGTAGGAAAGTGCTATGTCCTGATTTACGCCAGCTGGAGATTTGACTCAGCATGTACAGAATTAGCCATCCTGCTCCCTGTCACAGGTTGACTAAGACAATAATTCTTGGTTCATATCAACGCATGCTTTTCTTAGTATGACTCTTTAAGTCCTTTTAAAATAGATTTTGCTTTTCTTCTGCTGTGGGAAATTTCCTTTGACCTATAAAAAAGTGCATTGGCCTCTTAGACTTAGTCTTCTTGTTCTTAATAGCAAACATCAAATACATCACTCAACAATTGAAAGGCATTTGCTCCTGTGTTCATAATCCCATTGTTCAGTTGACTAGAGGGGTAATAGATTTTTTGTTTCCTTCCCCTAGTATCTAGCTATTATAGTAGCTCACAAGAAAACAACTCATTTGGAAAATAAGTAGAGCATAATAATTCCAAACTCCTCTCTTTTCCTTTAGCTCTGTCTTTTCACTACATAGTAATATCAACAATATTAAATTGATTTTTACCCCATTTTTTAAAGCAAAAGAAACAATCAAGCAAATCCCACAGAACTATATCAACTGTAATGAAATCCACATGCAAACTGTGGAATCCATACAATTACATACAGAATTTTCTAAAGACCTCCTTGGCAGTCTTTTAAGGGCTCTAATACATTTTCTATATGGCCTCATCAACAGATTAAAGAGGCTTTTTGAGTAGGAAGGAGCTTTTTGGCTTTAACGTAGCATAAATATGCCATATAATATTTCTTTCCTGCACATGATTTTTGAACCCTCCCCTCAGAACTGAGGCAAGTCCACAGTAAGTATGTTGGGATACCTACAGAACATCTATGTTTTGGTATAAAGGCGAGAGATCTTCAGTTTGCTCCAGTGTGCCTGGTTTCCAAGACCACAGGTTCCATTTTTGTCTATACTGGAAGTTAAGCCTGTGCTGGCTGCAAACCGCCCTGTGTATCCACCAGCACGCACAGAGCGCTAGCTGCTGGAGGACGCTGCATCCATATAGTTTCATCCTTTTTCCACCTGAAAGAACCACACCTCAAGCACATGCAGTGTGCTCAGCTGAGGACTGCAAGGTTCCAGGGCCAGATACAAAGCAAATCTGTACCCTTTAGCAAACCAAACTGCTAATGTAGATAAATTCTTCATGCGTCAGTGAATGGATTAAAGTCTAATATCTTATGATGCTAAAATGCCTAGAAGAGAAGTGTCAATAGTAGCTCAATCCTACAAATATTCAACAAATGTTCAATAGCTCATTGTGTAATAATAATGAGGTAACATTTAATATTCGTTTACTGTTAGCTATGCACATTCAAACATGAGGTAGAAAAGATTTTGTACGAGAAGTTCATTGTAAATAACTTTTCACTGTTCCATGTTTACTAGTACCTTAGCTAACCAGTCGTTATTCTTCACACAAGAGGTTAGTAAATATGAACACATTCCGGCTTCCATCAGCTATTGCTGAAACTCTAATCACAGTTGAGATGTCTCAAAAAACTCAATAGCACCCTGTCCGTACTGACTGGAAACTTAGATAAGAAAGAAGCAACCCTTAGTACCTCACTGTATGGCTCTGCCTCATGTATTTATAGATAAATAATGTCCTTGTTAGTAATTCTGCTTTACTTTCTGCTCTTCAGGGAAACTACTCTACAGATGGTCATGAAAGGTAGAGAGCAACGTCATCCTGTAGTCTGGAACTGTTTCCAAAAGGAAAGTCAAGGTTTTGTTCAATTACTTCTCCTGTCAACTATTCAGAGCACATCACTATGAAAGAAAAGGAGGGGGCTCAGATTCTGTAACCTACTGATCTTTCTCTTCCTGATTGCCACAAGGTGAAAGAGCCCAAAAAGGAGAGTAAATCAAGGTGCTATTACACCTTTTATTTTAGAGACACATCCATCTGCTAATTAGTAAGTGAACAAGCAAAGATTTTGCCTCTTAGGAATCCATATCGTTCATTTGATTGGTATATGCTAATTTAAATTACTTACCCGTTCACTGAATACTAGTATATATGCTGAAATATATATATAATAAAAATAATAGGGTCTTCACACTGAGATCTCACTATAGCAGGGGCTTCTTGAATCTTTGATGTGAAGTGTAGAGAGAAAACCGTATACGTGTAAGAACAGCCCAATCCTGCTGCATTATTTACCGACACTTTTTTATATTATTATCAGTGCAAAACCGGCTGAACAATGAAGTTATACAGAAGCTACACTATACAGAAGCTATACACTGCTGGAAAGCAGTATAGGCCCTCAGTGTCAAAGGTAATACTATGCCATTTTATGGTCAAATTATATTAGGCATCATCCACCTTATTTTAGCAAGCGCTTTTTTTTTCCAAATTAGAGAACTTTTACAATTGCTTACTGGAGCAACAAATTACAAAATCTGAATAAGATTTTGTTTTATCCAAAGGAAGTCAATTCCTGCATGTTTGCATTCTAATGAGGTGGTAACACGCTGAGCCACCCAAAAACTGCGAAGAATCGCTGAATGATAAATGTTTCCCTACGTCTTCCTCCTTCACTTACTGCAATGCATTTAGCTCACGTTTTACTGCTGTGTATTCTCAACGAGCTACAGGACAGGAGTTCAAAAGAAACCGTGGTCCCTTAAATCTTTCTGCTGTCATCTCTCCTTGCATTCTATGATGGCAAAGGTCCATAGGTAAGTGTGTGTAAGTGTATTTCTAGTGAATTACTTGACCCTCCTCCTCCCAAATTGTTCTCTACCGGCACATCTTTCAAAGCATTAATTCCCTTTGTAGCAAAGCGAACTTCAAGTACTACCTGTTCAGCATTTAAACTTTAAAAAGTGCAATGCGAACACCTGTTTAAGTTGATAGCCATCTGTTTTCTGAAGAAATCAAAACCTTAATAACACGGAATTAACAGATGGAAAGCATGGCCTAGACTCTGAGTGGGTTACTGCATGCCTGGAGTTAACACAAAAAGTGGTATTTTTAATGAATCATTCAAACTCTCCATTATTCCATTCCCATCTATCTGAACTGATAACCCATCAGCGTTCATTTGCTCCTTATGGGACTTGCCATTCAAAGGCAATTGAAGATCTTTTAGGATTTGGCCCATTCTAAATGGATACTTAACTATTGAGAATGCTGCCTGAAGTAGGCAATTTCAGCTAATTCCCTGTGGCCAAATTCTAAAACTGATTACACAAAGATTTTAGCAGAAGCTCAAAATTGCATGGAAAGAAGGATGTGTTAAAGAAAAAGAAAAAATTAAATACCCTAATTTGACAAGGTGCCGCAACTGTATTTCCAAAAGAAATACCTTCAAATCTGTCAGCATCATAAGAAAAACTTACAGGGAGACATCTCTATTGTAAAAAAACCCAGAGATGTTATGAAAGCCTTCAGTATTTTCTTCTATATTTGTCACTGCTTCCATGGCACAATAGCCTCAACGTTAGACAAAGAGTTTTAATTATCAGGACTAGAGCTACATGTGCTGGGGACACAAGAAGTCTACGACTGACATGACAAGAGTAGCCTATGCACAGTGTAGGTCAGTGGTGAGAGGCACACTGCCAGTCCCACCAGACACATGCGGGATCCCTTCCTCAGTGTGGGACCATGTCCAGACACTCATACAGCTGAAGTCCAACCAACCAGTTCAATTCTCCCTGTTCCCTCAGAGTGAATTAAAGTGCCTTCATAAAAGCTGCTTTTAAAAAGGAATTTGAGGAAAGTATTAATGTGCCTTTTCTGGATGCCTACACAAATGCTAAATAAATTGGAGCAGCTGACAGGATAGGCAGAAAACATGACAATCTTGAATCCTGCCCTAAAATTGTTCTCACAGTGGTCCCTACAGCAAGATTCTACGGAAAATATTTCAAATTTTTAGGTATTTTGATAATTATTTTCTATCAAGAGAATGGAAATACAACTTTCTCTATAAAGCTAGGTCAGCTGAAACAAACACATTTCCAGTTTGTTGAACTGAACCAAAGTATTTTCTTTCCAAAATGCTGTGAACCCCAAATTGCTTTTTGGTACTTGACTGCCTACTACTGTTGCTACTGTCGTCTAAGTTCCTTCATCCAGGTAAGCCTCTAAATTCTTTGTAACACATAAAACCAGCAGTTATCAACCCAGAAAACTGGGTTATGGAAAAAAAAAAAAAAAAAAAAAAAAAAAAAAAAAAAAAAGACATATCTAAAGACCACTCTCAAATACACTTTATCTCTTCCCCCCCGCCCCCGATTTAAAACACCTCCAGCAAAATGACTCTCCTTATCCTAGCAGCGCTTTTACTTTCAAGAAAACTGGGTAATTCACGCATTCTAAAACAATTTGCAGATTTCTAGTGGCGAATATTTCTAAATTATCCATTTCATTTTTGTTCATTTACGTGCTTGCTGAATTTCACTTTGCCCTAATCTGTTGGGCCTGTAGTCTATATTTAGTCATTAACACCATTTAACAGTTGTTAAATAGTATGATCGCCTGTTGTTATCTTGATGTAGATTCAATTCCAGTGTTAATTGCTCTCAATGTGCTGCTAATAAAACCATCCCATGCTATATTCTGTATGCTCTATTTGGAAAAAAGCTAAAGTGAAATGGACTGTATTGTACCTCAGTAGAAAAATTCAATTTAATGAAAAAAGCTATATACTTAGGAGAGTTATGAACTGAATATTGATGTGGTCTCATTTTGAAACTTCAGAAGAATTACAAGGCAGATTTGGGGTGACTGTTCAGAGCAGAAGCCAGCAATAAAACTGCTCATCTGCTTTTCAATGATCTGTTAAGAGGTGAGCACATTCCCATTCCTTCAGTTCAGGAAGTGAACAGTTTGAACTATAAATGTTTAATTTTGCATTTTTAATTTCTTCATTATTTGAATGCCTGCATGACATCAGCAGGTTGCTGCTCTTATTGATGGTTAAAACGGTGGTGGGTCAGTGCCTGCTTGCTGGAGTCCAACACCAATCCTCCACCACTACAAGGAGTAGCTGCACAAGCGCTTCAACAGCAAAACTCCTGAAAGGAAGTGCAAAGCTACCATGTGAACAGAAAAAATAAATACATATAAAAATACTTTTTTTTTTTTTTTTTGCATGCTCTCGTTCTCTGAATTTTGACAGGTAAATGGGAATTAAGACTAAAGCTCTGAAGCTCTGTTTTTGTGTTGTGTGTCACACACACAACCCCCACTCCCCCTTTTTTTATTAAGAAACAAACTTTCTTCTCATCCTTCACAGTCTTTCAGGGAAGTCACTGCTGCCACCACACTTCCCACTTGTGCCATCAGGCAGTTTTGATGCAGGAGTCTGCAAAAGATGCAGTACATGCCTGTAAGATTGAAAGAAGTGCTGATGGTCTCTTGGGACACACATCTTCCAAATGGGCTAATGCAAAGGGCATGAAGTTCAAACAAGCTAAGTGCAAGGTCCTGCAGCTGGGACGTGGCAATCCCCGGCACAAATACAGGTTGGGCAGAGAATGGCTGGAGAGCAGCCCTGAGGAGAAGGCCTTGGGAGTGCTCATGGATGAGAAGCTCAACATGAGCTGGCAGTGTGTGCTGGCAGCCCAGAAAGTCAACCGTGTCCTGGGCTGCATCAAAAGAAGCATGACCAGCAGGTCACAGGAGGCGATTCTGCCCCTCTACTCTGCACTTGTGAGACCCCACCTGGAGTCCTGTGTCCAGCTCTGGAGTCCTCAACAGAGAAAGGACATAGAACTGTTAGAACGGGTCCAGCGGAGGGCCACAAAGATGATTAGAGGGATGGAGCACCTCTCCTATGAGGCTGAGGGAGCTGGGGCTGTTCAGCCTGGAGAAGAGAAGGCTCCAGGGAGACCTTCTAGCAGCCTTCCAGTATCTGAAGGGAGCCTACAGGAGAGCTGGAGAGGGACTCTTTGTTAGGAAGTGTAGTGATAGGACCAAGGGGTAATGGTTTTAAACTGGAAGAGGGGAGATTTAGATTGGATATTAGGAAGAAATTCTTTGCTGTGAGGGTGGTGAGGCACTGGAACAGGCTGCCCAGAGAAGTTGTGGCTGCCCCATTCCTGGAGGTGTTTAAGGCCAGGCTGGACAGGGCTTTGAGTAACTGGTCTAGTGGGAGGTGTCCCTGCCCATGGCAGGGGGGTTGGAACTCGATGATCTTCAAGGTCCCTTCCAACTCTAACCATTCTATGATTCTAAAATTAATTTCAAAAATGGGGACAATAATGTAATTTTTTGTGTATCCTTCTATTTTGAGAACAATAATGCAACATTTGTAAATAAATGAATTTATATATGTGTCATGCCATTCTTGTATTCAGTTTCTAAAAAAAACCACCCAAAACACTTTTGTATACCAAATGATTCTACAGGAGAATCCATTCAAATCTTTTACAGGACATACACGTGTAGCAGATTTAAGAAATAGATGGAGTGCTGGGCTGCTTCCATCTACAATTTGCAGTAATAAACATATGCTATTAAAATAACGATCATCTGTACATATCTTCTAAATAGCTACATTTTCCAGACCAATAAAATGGAGGTATCTTCACAAGTAAATGTCTAGCCCCATATTAAACACATATCATTCAAAGCATCGACGTATTGATTTGAAATAATCTACTGCTCTAGATAATTGCAAACCTAGATTCCAAGTTGCCAATAACAGCCGAGTAATGCATTTTAAAATTCTTGTATAATCAAACTATCTATTGTTTTAGCTTCAATTCTACTCATTAAAGGAACTGAAAAAAATCCACACATCATTTTTACTGCTCCATACTGCAGGAAGAAAAGAGGCTTTGTTACTTTTCAAACTGTTATGTCAATATTTCCTTAAAAGAAGTTTACAGTTGTCAAGAGAGTCTTTGAAGTGGTGTCCAGAACTCAGAAATTGGAAACCTTATTGCTCAGTGAATCTCTTGTTAGTCATATCCTAGATTCCTGCAGACATTCCAGTTTCGTTAGGAGAGCCAACAATGATATGGGATGCTGTGAGATGAGATAATGGTCTCTTACTCACAGAAATACTGAAGGGAAGCAGAAGCAGCATTTGAAAGAGAAAATGGTTTCTAATTATCCTGTGACAGCCTTTTTCACTAATGATTTGCTGACTGTTATCCAAAAGCAAAAACAAACAAAAACCTCACTTAACAATATGACAATAGCGTCTTCTCAAGTTTTATATATCATTAAACATGGAGGAAAGCATAGGAAATATATTTCTTTGTTATACGGATTTCCTATTATTATTTATATTAATATTACAAATAAGTGTATTTAGCAAAGCAACAATGAGGCTATTGATACATGCAGGGTTCGCAAGGTTTAAAAGAATATTACATAGCTTTAGACAACTGACTTTTAACTGATGAGGTGAAATTCTCATTCCCACGAAGAGTAAGAATCATCCAATATTCTTTGCATGCATCTTTGAGATTTTATCTACAGACCTGTCCATTCAAAATGCTAAGTGACTATAATTTCTGGCTGGATACTGCCACCTTCTTGCATGGAACAATCTACAAAGTTTCTGTATCCTTTGTAAAGCCTGGCTGCTGGGTGTCCAGAAATCATTGTAGGCTTGCAAACATTTCTGCGTCCACTGACAGAACTCACAGCGTCGCAGATGTGTTTGAGATGTGTAGGCAACGCAGGCTCAATCTACACAGTTGTGTTGGTCCTGCAGCTTTTGGAACTGCTGTTATCCCCGTTGAGTGCATTTGTTGAACCACAAAGTGCCAGCTACAAATTCAAAGTTCATGGGTACTCATGAGCAGTGTGACTGGCTCTAAAGTTAAACAGTATTTTTGGTCTGCCAGTTGTAGGAGCATTAAAGAATATCCTAGTTCTAGTCTGCAGATGTACAGTTTCACATGCTCATTGTTGCAATGACATTTTTCATTTCGTGTCAGCAGTGCTAATTTAGGCTTCTGTAGACAATGTTAGACAAATCAGACTTTGTACAGGTTGTTTAAAGACCTAAAGCCTTTCCAGGTCCCAGAAAGACTGAAACTGCAATATAGCTTTTCCATATCTGCTTTACCTTTGTTCTTCTGCCCACAATTTATGAGCTACTGATGTACCTAATAGTAACTTTGACACCCGCCTTCTAGCTTTGCCTAGGTGTCCACCATACCAGCTAGAAAGTGTTAGGTGGAAAAATCTCACAGCCATTATTATTCATAATTTACAGCAAACAAGTACTGATGTAGTTACATGAAACGTGTTTTCAGACTCACACAGAATGACAGACGTGGTTCAACCCCCTGTTCAGACTATGCTTAACCACAGTGGGATGATCAGGTCTGTATCCAGTTGGGTTTTAACTCAAGGATGTAAGATCTACAACCTCTCTTAGCAACCTTACTAGTGTCTGACCACCTTCACAGTAGAAAAATGTTCTCTTATGTTTAGGTGGAATGTCCTGTATTTCAGATTGTGCTTGCTTCCCCTGTTGTCCCATCATTGAGTACCACAGACAAGAGCCTGGCTTCCTCTTCTTTACAGCCCCCATCAGATATTTGTACATAAGGATCGGATCCCCTGAGCCTTCTCTGCTCCAGGATGGAGAGCCACAGTTCTCTCAGCCTCTCCTCATATAACAGATGCTCCAGTCCCTGGATCATCTTTGTGGTCTTCCCCTAGACTCTCTGCATTATGTCCCCATCTCTCTCATACAGGGAACCCCAGGACTCGAGGTGTGTTTCACAAGGGGAGGAGAAGGATCACCTCCCTTGACCTGCTGTTAACATTCTTCCAAATGCAGCTCAGGAGGTTGTTGATGATCTTTGCCATAAGGCCACATTGCTGGCTCATGGTCACCTTGGAGTTCATCTTCTAGTCCTCGGAAATATCTCCTGTGGCACTGCACGTACTTTCTCCCATGCAACATAGATATTTGTGAGCCTTGCTCTCAGACACCTCTTGTCCTGGCAGTGGTTTTATTTAAATATTCATCGTAGGTAGAAGATGAGAGAAGGAAGCAGAATTTGCATAAGAACCTCTGAAAAGCATCCTTATTCAGATGCTGGAATAAACCAGAGCAAAACACCCAAACCCTGCAGTGGACCTGACAGCAGGGAATACTGGAGCAGCCTGGCATGCTGCTGGGTGGAAATACCCACCTGGGCTCTCCCTCAGCCCAATGCCTTGCATGGCAAACACTGCCTTGTTCTCTACAGCCATACAGCCACTGGCAGCTGGCATGCAGCTGGTGAAAAACACACAAGCCTATAGTCACTTCCAGATGTCACTCCTCCCGAGTCCATAGCTCCGTGCTCAGGGAGATGATAAACTGGAATGGAAAATTCCTGCTTAAGGACTAATGACTGCAATCCCCAACAGCTTCCTGTGCCCTAGTAACCTTAGTGAAATAAACCTGAATAAGGCACATTTAATTTTTCCATCATTGACTTCTTGTCTGAGACACAGTCGTGACATCAAGTGGTGAGAACAACTCTTTTTATAACCAAACCACAGCAATGAATGTTTCCAAAAGTAATACTGGGGTAACACCCAGATCCCCCTTTCTGATTGCTCCAGCTTTTCCCCTTTATTACATAGCTCCTTATTCTAAGATGTGCTGTTTTCCATCTCTTACCACAGACATGATTTTGTGGAATGAAAATTTACACAAAACGTTTTACATGAAACACATCATTCTCCTGATGTAATGCAATTTTTGGGTGTATTTCCAATACACATACATGTGTATTTACTGCTTATTTCTACTGGAATAAAATGACACTGTATGCCATCTAACAGACAAGTAATAGGTAATATACTCTGAGAATGCAATACTGTCCAAACTTTACATTTGTACATTCAAATACCATAAGAATAAGATTTGTTTCTCTTTTCACAGAACATCAAAGACTTTAACTTCAAAATCCTCTGCCACAATAATCGATTCTGCTAGAAATTCTTTCAGGAGACTCCATAAAAACAGCAGCATCAGGTTTTTTTTTTTTTGCTGCAAGGTCCATGCTGAACATGGACATCACCAATACAAAAGGAAAGCAAAAGGAAATTATCACACCAACTTAAACATATACATACATTTAAAAAAAAAAAAAAAAAAGCCAAGGATTTATATTTCCTTTTTTTCCTCCAACTTTCCCACCATGTTATTAATTTCTATTCTTCTTTCCTCCATACACCAAACAAAACCTGTTACCCTTTTAAATGGAATCGCAATCCTGGTATATGGAGAAGGATTGATCAGCACTGTTAAACAATCTTTGTATTGCACAGATGTGGTTCACATTTTATAACACCTAGTTTATGAGACTGTTGATCAAAAATTTAACAACTTGAGCACTCTTTCTGGTTGCATTCTGAGAACTTACTGTTGATTTATTTCCATATTGTGTTGCTGAACTCTATTTTAGGTGTATTGGATTAATCTTTTTTATTCCTTTTCAGCTGTGGCTTTTAGATGCACTACATAGATGCACTGTGATATCTAAACTGTTGGATCCCCACCCCCAAACACCACACATCTCTTTTTTAAAGGTTTTCCATCAAGCTGAGAATGAAAGACAGAGACATAGACAAAATGAAGCAGAACTACTGTCAAGACACTGACAGTGCAGAGAAACATAGACAGATAGATAACAGATAGTGGGGTACTAAGTACCCTACAATTTATTGAAGCAAATAGAGGAGAGTTGAGTGGCAAATTACCTACACTGTTCACAAACCAGCAGGCTACCCTGTTTGCCAGCCATCCAAATTGTTTCTGGGTAATTTGGCACATTTCTACTTTGTTGTGCTGTTTTTTATGGAGTGACTTTGAGTTTTGATCATTCCCTGTTGTGCAAGATCTTTCCAAAAGCTAGCAAAGCTTCTAAGAACGATGGTAGGAACAAATGAATATATGAAAGTCATTAGCTGATCAAGCAATCATTTAAAGTAATATGTACTCAGACAGACAGGTAACTGTTTTTAAAGGAATTAAAAATGTCCTAAGTATCAAATGAAACAAAACACACAAGAACCCCAACAGACAAAATTTTCCTCTACCAATGCTGAGAAAAGATTCCTGTCTTAAAGAACAGAGCATAAGAAATTTGTCAGGAAAATTATATGAAAAACAAATACTTCTTTTGCATACTGAATAAGATAATCGTGAAGTAAAACATCAAAGATGCAAGGATCATAAAGTACAGTTTCTTTTTGAGGTGTTGTCTTCTTTCTTCTTGAAAGCATAAAAGGTCACTTCTTTAAAATTGCAGCAAGGACACTGCTGTTCACAAAGTCAGGAATCCAGGAGAAGGAATTTGATAGCACGAGTAATTTTAAACCTGCTGATAATTCTCAGCACTAACCTGACATGCAGTTTTGCTCTGAGAAATGACAGGAAACTGTAGCATATAAAGCAAGCTCTAGTTTAATTCTGTGTCTGATTCATTTCTGTGCCTGATACAATGTGTGCATATATCTACACGGGTATATGCACACATTATATATGTACATATGTTCAGTATGTGTATGTATTATAATTAGTTAAGTCCTTCCATAGCAGAGAAAGCATCAGCCACACCAACAGCCCAGACAGCAAAGTGGCAGTGATTGTAGCATGCTAAGAGAGATCAATGAGGCCAGGAAAACTGAACAGCAATGGGAAACCTCAGTTATCCCCCACCTGGTCTGTGCAATTATCACATTCATTTGTGATGCTGAGACTGAATTTCTAGCTGCCTTGGATGAGAAATACATGAAGAAAGCAGAGTCTGGGGCATCACAAGAGGAGAAGCACCTCTGGGCACTGGTCTAACGTCCAGCATGCAGGACCTGTTTCAAAGCACACCTGAAGATCCACTTGGTACCTGTGACAATAACATGCCTGTAAGTCTGTATCTTACAAGTGCAGTAAGCAAGAAAATAAAGTGTAGTGGTGGTTTAATGCAGGGGGGGGGTGGGGGGGGAAAGAAGTACACAAAAATAACAGCTCTCTTCAAAAGATAAAAAGCCATCTAAAAGATGAAACTACCCAGACACCAAACAGATTCTATTTATAGACACTGTACTGTAGGCCCAATGGAAATGCATTTCACCTGTCTAAAAAGGTTTACAAATACAATAAAAGATACTCTCTCTGAAAAGCCAGGTAAGAAAGCTTTGGGAAGTAAGAAGGCTATCTTGCAGAGGATGAAGTTATACCTAAATCAAGTACTAGGAAGGATTATAAATTTTAATATCTTATATGTAAACACTAGGCTGGCCCAAAGGGATTGAGAAGCAACTTTAAGATGACAGGAAAATTAGTAAACAACCATTTTTCTCAAGAAAACAATGTCATTAGAAAGGATGAACAGGTGATAAAACTCGAAGTGAAAAAAAAAGAACTATCAGAGGAGACAGAATACAGAAGAAAACCTAAAGAATTTTCTCATATATGTATTTATCAAGCAGACTGCTCACATGCCAAATTTTTATTATTTTTTTTTTAAAAGCATGTGTTGAGAGGAATTGTTTGAAATTAAGACATCAGTATAAATACTTGTAGAACAAACTAACAGGTTGGACAGTGACTAATCACTGTTATTTGCCTAAGTTCTAAAAGAACTCAGGGATAAAATATCCAAATTACTAATTCTATCAGTAACATAGCTATTAAATTGCCTTGATGGAAAATACATAGCAATTTTTAATGGCTCCAGGTTAGACACAGGAATAAGGAATGCCCTAAATAAACTGATATAGATTGATACAATAATTAAGGAAGAGTGTGTTTTCTGTAAAGGGAAGTCACACTCCAAAATCTATTTCTCTGAAAGAGTCAATGAGCAAATAGAAAAAGGAAAGTAAATTATGTATTCTACTTCTATTTCCAAAGGACGTGCAGTAAAGTCCCTTGTTGACACTCATCAAAGAACTAAGTAGCTTTACAAGCACAAAAGCAAGCCATATCTGGTCAGTCTAAATGTCTACGTGTCATATGATGCATGTCTGTCGTGAGCTGATTCTGTGCCACAAGGCTGATATTTTTCATCATTAGTTTCAATGCTTATTTAGCAATTCTCCTGACTATTGTGACTTGACATTTGTCATAAAAAAATAGATAGAACTTATATAATTTTTTTCATCTTCTATTTCTTTCTAACGAAATGTATGCCTTCCCTTAGCACTTCTCCAGCTTGACTGTCATCCTCAGCTATGCACCAATGTTCCAGAATCCAAACTCAGTCATCTGCACAGGTGTATACCATAACTACCCAAGAGTTTGGCAAAGGGGAATAATGTCCACAAGACATTGTAAAAAAACAGTAGAAAATTAGAAACTCATCAACTGAATAAAAGTAACTTGCTGAATGACAAGAACCAAAAGGCTATAACAAACAACATATGCAACACATTACTAAAACCTAGCACTGATTAAATTAATCTGCCTAGGTAAAAGTATGGCTTTGGATCTGAGAAATATGGAAATTACTTGCCCAGAATAAAGTAGCCAGATAAATCAGACAATAATTTTACCATATTCCTAAAGACTTCAGGATGAGACCTGCTGGCTAAAGGAGTATATCAGCAGCCAATTAAAGAACCAGCTACTATTTTATTTGCAAATAGAACTGAGATACTTCCAGTGCAACCCTGTCAGTATGCGCAGGAAGTATACACAAACCATTCATTTAAGTTAAGAGACACACTAGGAAATGAGGTGTTCAAGCAGTGTCATCTCAGGTGGAACCTAGCCAAAGCAGCCAACCTCCCACCAAAAATGATACTAATGTCAGTTAAACATGCTTCTGTTGGCAACAGAAAATTTGGATCACAGTTGAATTAGCTGTTCTTCAAAATGACTAGCTTTGAACAAGTTCAATCTTTTGTATCAAAAGCCAAACCAAGCACACATGGACTTTTCCTTTCCATTTAGCATTCTTAAAACACCTTCTGCCAAATCATATTTTTCAGGACTCTCAAATTAAAACTTGCTCTTTCTTGAGCAGTTCATCATTATACCACTTCATTTCTAGAAATTATTTTTTTTTTCACACTAAAAAACTCAGCTTTAAAATTTTTATAAATCTGGATCAAGACTTTTAGTATGGTGTTAAGTAAACACATAATTTTCTCCTACATTAAAGAACACAGATGCAGAAATTATGGTTCCATCCCTTTTATGTTACTTCTTGTAGTCCGTCACAACAGAAACATAGATGGACAATTTTATATATATATTCACTCATAAGTTTCCAATAGAACATCGTATTGACTATAATGTAGACTGAATAGTGATATTATATGCTTTACCTACATATATATTTAACCATATATATTTTAACTACTATAAAGGAGTACAACCCAGATATTACTTTAAAGCTCTATAATTTAAAACAGACCATCAGCCCACAAACAAAGGGGGGGAAAAAATCACTGGGAGAAAACCTGTTTAATTATCTGGTCAATCTCTCTGCTTTAAGAAATGAGCAACTCTGCCTAATCGATTCCTGAAAGATGCAACCATAACTTTTTCTAAAATTCTCCTGTACTGGAAACACTTCAACCTCCTCAAACTTTTCACTGCCCTTGTGGTCAAAAACTGTTTGCTGATGTTTAATATGGATATTTTTGGCTTCAGTGTAAACCTATTACTTCTTACCCCTTGCTCAGTATAAAAAAGAACAATTATTTCCTTCCACTTTTTCAACCATCGCAGGGGAAATATTTCAAGAGTTACTAACTTCACATCAATCATCCCTCCAGGTGAAACAAGCCCTTTTGCTACAACATTTCTTATGGTCAATTTTCTAAACAGGTATTTCTTTGTAGACTTCTCCATTCCATACAGATGTAGAACCCAAAACTAGGACAAGACTCTTTCAGCTTAGAAGTACTGAACACAAGAGAGAAATTATTTCTTGTGAGATGCAAGTAATGTTCCTCTGAAACATTGATAGCTATTCTCTAGAAACAGTTTTATATTAATCTATTTTTCTGAGAACAGACTTTGGTGAGACATTGATTATCAAGAATTTTCTACTATTTCAAATATTTCAGTAAGCATTACAAGCGCATAACTACATTGATAACAAGATAGATTGCTATTATTTTCATATTTCCACTGGGTTTAAGATTCCCAGTTAGAGACTAAGACCCTGATATTTTAGGTGTTATACAAGTATAGAACAAAGAAGAAAGAATTAAAATAAGAGAACACATGAATACAGAAAGATGCATGGGGAATAAAGAGCGAGCAATTATTCCTGTAACAGACAGTTGTTTCACTGTATGAATGACCTAGGACGGTTGTGAAGTCTGTTGAAATAAAGGAGGATGCTGGATTACCAGTCATAAAATCCAGATATTAGAATTATTTTCACATTTTCCATGCAAGGATGACATGTCTAAACTACTCTGAAGAATTGTGTTTAAATATGTCATAGTTGACTTTTTTTTAAATTTATGGGTCCTGTTAATTACTTTCAGACACTCTCCATCATAAGGTAACATGGGTTTCAATATATTTTTTCATAAATGACTTCAAATCAGACCAACACATTTAGAAAAGGTTAAAGAAGGATATCTTAATCTTTTATTTCTTCTCATTCTGGCTTGCTTTTAACTTCTGTGACATTCTGACTCTGCAGCCAAAAAAACCCCTTGCCATGAGCATAAAAGTTTTCACCCCTCTTTCTCTTAAGATTATGGAAAACAGATGATATCATTTATACAACAGATTCTGACATCTACAAAAGTCAGAATATTTGGACATTTTCCTCAGAAAAGAGACTAAACCATTGTAACTGCCTATTTCTGTGTTAAGTAAATATTCACATGTTATATTATTACATGTCTTTCAGAAAGAGGGAATACGAAGCACTTTCAGGTATCATCTTCTGAACTAACCAATCTAGAACAAGGAAAATGTTACCTAGTTTAGCCACTGATTTTCTTACCTATTTCTCTCCATGATTTGTGGCAAGTCATTATTCTCACTGACAAGTCTGTAGGATGAACTGTTCAAATATCACGTGACATATAAGTTTCATATGTGCAACATCAGAAGTGATACAATCCTCTGTTATTGACTCGTCTATGTTGCATTAATAGGTTTGCTTACAGTCAAGCAAACCAGCTAAGCTCTCACCTGGGGAAAAGAGCATCCTAAATGCAGCAGCAACCAAATTGTTTCAGACAGTTCAGTTCAAGGGCAGAAAGAAGGTGATATTTTTATGAGAACTTGGGCTGCAAGTTTATAAGACGTCCTTAAAGAACACATTTACAGCTGACAGAAACCTTGGCTAGAGCAGATCGTTGTCCAATACCAGCATCTCTCCCTTTCTACCCAAGAGCACAGAGGTTGTCCAAAGGACAAGCTCTCAGAAGCACCTGAACTGTTCACGATGCAAGCTAACGGCTCACAGGAGCCACGCTGACTCCAGAAAAGAGCATAAGCCCTTTTCAGGACAGGCTGCTGTTCAAGCCACTGCCCTGCCTTATCCTCATGCTGCAGGATTTCTTTGTTTAAATTTCTACTGACCAAGACCTCTTGCACAAAAGACAGCTGCCAGTTTGGAGGCCAGTCGCACAAGCTCTTCATTGGTGACAAAAGCCAATTATCTGCTTCTTTGTGCAAGGGGGAGGCAGGGAAAGAACAGTCCAGAAATTGAAAAGGACAATTAAAACACAATTGAAAATGGATGTTTGGACAGGTTAGTCACCCACTCAAAATACATAGGAAGTTTGTTTGGACAAGTGATTTAAGATAAATCCTTGTTTTAGAGTAAACACTCCTGGATCTTTAATGTCCACACAAGAAAGTCACATGTTTTTATGTTATCATCGGAAAAGTTTTCATGTACCATGAAAATCTAACTATACCTCCAGAAGACAAAAGTTGTTGATAGCACTCAATGCAAAGAAAGCAAAAACCTGTACTCATTACAGTTCAAACCTATCGTTTCACCTCAAGATTCTTACCTCATGCTTACAAAATGCTTGGAAACGGTCTGTGGAAATCTAAATTATGCAGCCTTTCTAACTCTCATTGGGGTAACTAGTCTGTACTAGTTACAATTAGCCTAGCAATCTGAAAATGACCGCTGTGCAGCTCTAATATGGACATGTAGCATTTCCTCAGCTATTTTATTCTGTGCCTTCCTACTACACCTACCAAAGAACTTTTCAATTTATAATCCCCTTCTTTCTAAGGCTGATATAGGTACTGTACTGTTGTTTGGATCCTGAAGCACTGTAAGTGCCCTGCCAAATTCTAATGGTAATTAGACTCTTTCATTTATCCATTAGGACTTTTCTCTGAGAGTCTACACCATCCGCTTTTCCAAAATCATCTGAGACCATTGCTATGTACTAGGCCTGAACTTCCATCATTTCAAATCCCCACATTTAGTTTTAGTGAAGTGAGGTTTCTGATATATCCACAAGATTGAATGTAAGTCTTTCATGTAACCTCACTAAAGGAAACTTTTGGCTGTATGTATGCTTAAATTATTATTTGTTTCCTTCAGTGTATTTTCAGGAATTTGTGTACATCTATTCACATTTTTTCAGTGAATTTTCTTGGGGGAAAGCTCACATACCTAGCTTTTGTCTACATATTAGCTGAAAACACACTGACAACAATTTTAGACTGAACAATATACTATTAATGTCTTATCTCTGCCTTTTCTACCTACAAGAGCTAATTTGACATCCGTTCATACAGATCTGTTTCGGATGCTCCCTCTTTTCTCGCTCTGCACTGGGGGCCTTCTTCATATCAAGAACGGACAAATTCTCAGCAAGTGTAAAATCAATGCAACCTACAAAAGGTACAATGCTGCAGATTTCTAGCTATGCCTGATCAATAGAAACATCAAAAGACAGTTTGGGGTTATCTGATGTACCTGAGGCAGCTCGTACTTCTCAAGAACGCTCTGAAAACCACTTGCCTCTTTTTTGGCATCACTTAACATTGATGCATTTCACAGAAATATCGTCCTATCCTTGCCTTCCAGCACATACAGAAAGGCCCTGCATGCATGCATGGTTTGGTTTGTACCAGAATCTCTTCATGCAGAGGCCGCTGTGGTAAAAATCAAAGCAATGGTATCAAGACATATGTGTATACATCCACAATAAATTTTATAAAAAGGTACTATTTCTTAATTTTTCTGCAAGGGTATGTTAGATTTCTAAACTTTTTGACATAAAATGTTCGTTTGTGAAGATATAAAAAGACTGTCAATTGGTATTCACCAAGAAAAAATTCAGCTTTATTTGTAACCATCAGACTCCAAACCTTTATAACTTCAAAAAGACAAGAAAGAAGATCTTTGAGATTTTCTAGCTCGGGAACAACAACCAAGAATTTGGAATCAAGTCATTTAATACTCAGGGTTCAGGATTTTTCAGTTTCCTTCATTCTGGTATTTATCTGGAACAACAGTTCAACTAAGAGACATGGCAAAATCATCCAAAGTATTTTTATTAAGATCTATTTTTATTAAAGATTAGTACTGAACTGTCTCTTCTGCTGCTATGATAGAGCACTCTTTAGATAAACGACATTTTAAACTCCTTGCTTCATATAATTTTAAACTCCACAAAATCACTGACTGACTACCACATTTCACAGTCCTGTTATAGTCTCTTACAGTTTTCATTTTATAGAGCTCTTGAATACTATTTCTTACATTTATGTGTTTCTATCACATGGACTTTGCTCTGAACTGGTAGATCCTCACTTCTGGGACTATTTCATGTGGTTCTATTAGGTTCACCTTTGGAAAAAGTAATCCTAAAGGACTTATTTGGCTAGAACAAATTGCAAAATACAGCCAGAAAAGACTGTCAGATAGGAAATGTAGAGCCTGAAAGTACTAATAAGCTAGTGGAGGCAACAGAGTCTAATATCCAGCTTTACTAGTAAAATCAATATGCCCTTTATCTTGTGCTTAAATGCAGCTCTATATCACAGCATATTAAAATAACTACTTTAAAAAATCACATTTGCCAAGCTGCTTTTTTGGACAGGAAGAATAAATAATGACAATATTTATTAATTGGAAAAACCCTGTTTCTATGCATATTTCTCTTTTTTTTGTGATCTGCTATAATTTTCAGCTGAGGTTGCTGTTAGTCAATTACTTATTTTATACACACACAAATTCACATAAACAGAGATTTTTAACAATTTACATTTGTTCATCATGTAGATCAATTTAAAGCAGGGATGGGGTGGGGTAAAATCCATGTCACTCAACCATCCTCCGGGCATTTTGTAGCTATTTTAACACTTTATTTGATCTTCTCTTTCAATTATGAATCTGAAGTTTCTTTAAAACCTCAGCTTCCTGAAAAATAATATATGTTTCAACCGTTCATACAAGTTTCGTGGGTTTAGCTTATCTGGTAAAAATCACAGGGAATATAACCATCTATTGTAAGTTAGGCTACTAAATTACAGTTAGATAGATTTATACCTGCTATACATTTAGCCAAAGAAGTTCAAAAACCTCTTGCAGAGAAAAACATATACTGTAGAAAAATACAATGAGCCTGATACAGTTCATTAACTTTATTTGAGCTATTACACACTTCAATTATAATAAAAGACTAAGTGATTAGGACAAACAGTTGACGCACCCACTAAGGGGTCCACATAGCTCTTCATTTTACAAGATGCTGCCTGTGTACGCGTGTGCGCTACAGCATCCTTCCGAAAAGAGTTACCTTTACCCAACTACACTCAAACTTCAAAAAGAATATACCTTGCAAAGTTAAAATTTTATTTTATACCTTAAGACCTTGCCACCTTTTCCTTTTACCTTTGCAAAATGCATAAAATACACATGAACGCACACATACCCACATACACACTCAAACTAATGCCTTCATACTTTGAACATTCTTATCAATGGCTTGAAGACAAGGTTATGTAAACTTAATTTTACTTAATTTTAATTTTTAAATTTAGAAAGAGCAGCGAAATGCAGATGATACAGAGACACAAACGAATGTGTCTTTTGTATTGTAAGGGACAGAAATTTCAAAGGTTAGCAAATAGCATGTGTGTCTGTATGGAGATGAGGCGAGGGGGGATTTCAGTTTGATTTCACTATATTCACCCCAGTCCTCCAGTATATGAAAATCTAATATTCTAAATAAAGAATATGTACATATTATTGTAACTTTGATGCAAAGTTTGTCAATAAAAGAGAAAAAATTCAAGCAAATGCAACTATACAAACCCAAATAACAGAAATCCATTTTGGTCCATCTCCATCCCAACAGATGTGTAAAGTGTCCCATGTTGCAACAATAATCTAGAAGTTATTCTGTTATTCTGTAGCAGCATATCTCCAATAAGGAAATCTGCCCTATTCATCTAACAAGTTACATTTTTTTATCAAGCTTTTTAATTTTTTCTCTTTGGGATGCAGGATAGTTGCAACACATTACCTTTATTTAGATACCTAACACATGCATTGAACCATCTTCACCCCCCAGCAAGCATCTCTATCATAACAAAGAAATAATGGAAAATGTTGATGAAAAATGGATTGCAGTTGAAATAAATTCTAAAAATCCTAACAGCCAGAAATAATTTATATTAGTTCTCTAGTGATCTTCTGTATATAATGAATCGCACCAGAAAACTTAAGGGAGGAAGTGAACAGACACTCCTAACATGAGAATCACAAGCTGTGAATGCAAGTTATGAAGATTCTAACAAAATCATTCAGTAACTGCAGGTCAATGGACCATTTGTACAAAGATTGTGCGAAGTTCCATGTCTCTCAAAAATAAAGCATTTCTACAGAGGTACTACTACAATCACAGGGTCCCAACTGCAATGCTCAAATCTTCCACGTACAACAGACACTACAGCCAAAATGAAGACGTAACCTTTACTTTCTTAACAGCTATACATTTCTGCAGCTCCAGGCCCTGTACATTGTGCAGTTGCCTGGTAAAACCAGATCCTGAGCCAGACAAAAGTTTAAGCTCTAGAGTCTCCCACAGACTGAACTAACCAAAGTAGATCTGAAAGCTTTTGAAATAAAAACAAAGCAAAACAAATACACAAAAAAACCAACCAACCAAAAAAAAAAAAAAAAAAAACCACCAAAAAACACCCCACCCCCAAACCAACCAACCAAGCAGCAAAAAAAGACACCCGAGACCCCACAAAGGTTTAGTGGATTATTAATTAGAATAACTACCATTTCAATGAGCGAGACCTTGCAGAACCAGGGCAGACCCTTGTTTCTAAACCCATTTTTTCCTAAGTTTTAGTAATCCCTGCCTATGCCTCTCTGGTCCATACAAATCTATTGCCATCTCCTCTGTGGCCTGAAGGGCTGCTCCTCACTCCTTTCTGCACTTTATGCCCTTGCACCTTAGGCTCCTGCTTCCCTGGCTTTTTTACACCCCATGGTCCCTCTTTCCCTGGAGCCAGCTCAGCAACGAGCGGACTTCACCCACCAGGGGACTCTCTTTTTAGTAATTCAGCCAAGCGATCTCTTAAATGTGTACCAGAAACTTAAACAGATAAAATAGACATCATCCATCATGCAATGTTGAAACCTTTCAGCCTGTGAATCTGAATTTTTCCAGGAAATCCTTGATGCCAAAACTAGTAGCGTCCATCTTCTGAAGAAGAATTCTCTGCATCAGCTTATGAAGGGCTGTCCATGTAGTTCACAGCCTTCTCCAGGCAGTCATCTTTTTCATGGGATGTGAAGAGAAATTGAAGATTACAAATAGGTGCTGCACAACCAATTCAGCCTCTCACACCACTACGTGAAGCCATACAGTGGGAAGGAACTGCTGTCTTCAGCTCTCTACTGCTGCTGCAGAGTAAGATGTAACACTGCTGCTGCAGAGCAGGCAGAATTTTCTTTCTCCTGCAGTTCTTTCCCTGGCCCTTCATCTCAGGACAACGTTCTTACATGTTCAGCCAGTTTCTAGCCTTCTAAAATATTTTATTAAACCTCTGAAGGCACTGTCATGAACTTAACAGAATTAGCACTTAGTCATGCTGTCCACTTTCTCCTCCGCTTTACCTTAGAAGGACAGACTTTCACCTTTCAAAAATAATTACATTTGCTGCTAGCACTGTGAGGGGTCTTTTATTGTTATTATTCTGTAAAGGCTGACTGCCTGTAGGCTGCCTAAAGACTAGGCTGTTGGGCTGCTTGGATTACTCTTTCTTTCACAAATGCATCTAATTGAGAAGCAGATTACAAAAGAAGGATTCAATATTTTTAATAGTCAGAATTAGATGTGGATATACGGGATTATAAGAAAATATTTTGCCATGAGGCACGTGCAAGTACCAATGTTGCTGCTAAACACTCTTTACTCCTCAGTTTGGAGCAAATGACCTATGAATTGCAAACTGAAGAAATCCTTGCAAGCACCCTTCTGTCCTACCTACTCTCTTTCATGAGCAAGAACAGCAAGTGTCCGTGGGCTGGAAACAGATCTACTGACACTGCTGATGACCTGCAGTATGGTACCATATGATGGAAATACTTCCTAACAAATTAGCAAACTACATGCCAAGGCCCACCACGTGGCCATGCATTTCTGTCCACACACTTAATACTGTAGGACTAGGTCAATATTATTGTGTCCTGCTAGAAAAGGCTGTAAGAGTCAGTCACCCATTAGGAATCCCACAACTACCACGTGGTTCATTGTTTTTTACAGTTTCAATCAATAGCCAGAAATGTCCTATGTGAGTTAATCCCTTTAGATGGTAATCTCAATGCTCTCGTCAATATGTAGGTTGATGCATAAGGTTCAATGGATAGAGACATTTCACCTTGACCTGTACACACCAACTCCAAAAAGGGGAAGGACAAATAGGCAAATAGACAAAACCAGTTGATAAAACACATACGTTAAATTAATGGACACATTCCATTCTGCAGCTTCGATTATTTTCATACCTATTATCAATAAGGCGCTTTGTGGGACAAAAGTTTCTGTCAGCTGTCATGTGTAAAAGAGGTTTTTCTCTGCAGCTTCATGTCTTGTCTGTGCTTCTGATGCTACAGTCTTTACAATTATACAACTATTTTTTTAACTGCTAACTCATTTTCCAGGGGGAATAAAATTGTCTTGGAATAAATCAGAGCTGTGTAGCAATAAAGGCATACACCATCAACCTTCTTTCCTATTAAGAAAGATGACTAGTCCTGCTGAGAATGGTAGTTACAAGCAAAGAGAAATTGTAAAATTGAAGAGAAGGAAGAAAAAGATACCCATGGTTAAAACAGGTGAAGGATACCTTTGAAAACTGAATTCTGTTCTCTTTTGATTAGAGTCCCCTGTGTAAAGCTAGGAAAGCCACTGAAATAAATTGGAAAAAATGGCCATTATTTCTTCATTTGCTTTGTGGCTAAAACCTTGATGACCAGCTGTTTAACCTTCTCACCACAAAGCTGTGTTATCGCCAGATGATTTCTGATTGACGTACTGGGTGTCTTACAATGCAAAGTATGCTGAGATGTGGTCACATTTTCAGTGATTCAAAATGGATACCCACAAAATTATATACATTCAACTTTTGCTCTTATTGCCTCACACAACTGACACCAAAACACACATAATTATACTACTTTGACTCATTAAGTTCCTGTGAGAAATAAAATAAAAAATTTTTGAAGTGGTCATATATTAGAAACAACAGATACAGCATCAATAAAGAATCCTGAAGAAATTTGAACTTCCACCTTCAGAGCAAGATTTGAACAGCAGATTAGAAATAAAAATGAACATACAGAATTAGAAAGAAAACCCAAGAATTCCAAAGAGCTGCTTCTTAAACTGATTTTGTAAAATACAATAGTACTTTAAAAATTGTTTGCATTCTGATACAGAACGCAAACAATTAAGAAAGCCTGAAGTCTTGCTTTGCCTTTTGTGTGCTTAAACTTACATTCTCAGTACAACGTTAATATTCTTTCTCTTGATTTTGTGATTTAATAACAGCATTCCCAGTGGAAAAGCCATGGAATCTGACTACATGATTTTCCTTTGCTTTGGGTACTAATTACCTGCCACCGCTTTACACAGACAGTACAAAGCTGTATATTCAGTGAAACATGCAATTGCCTATACACCAGGTGTCCAGGTACAGGACTACCTTTTCCCTTTATCTCACTAGTCTTGTTTGTGCTTCTTTTTCAGTGCCATTTTGATGTGGTGGTAGAGGGTTAGTAGTTGAGCTGCCCTTGAAACAGGAAGATGTTTCTTGTAAATTCTTCCAAGAGTCAAAGTTTTAATAGATTAATTAAACTTGTCAAACTCTTTAAAAGCATTTTTCCCCAAAGTAATTTATCACCTATGAAGTAATGAACTAAAGTGCAATAGCTAATTACCTGCAGAATGTAAGAAGTACAGAGCATTTCACTGTAGGGTTACCCTGTTGCATTAGCCTATGAATCTGAAAAATAACCCATCATAATGTAGGAGATGCATTAAGGAGAGATTTTAAACTGAGGCGTAGAAGTCTGAAAATAATCAAACTACAAGTTTTAGAAGAAACTCAAATAACTTCTAACAATATAGCTATTTCAAATTTAATTTTATCGCTTATGAGCAGCACTGTGGATAGCATTGAAACTTTAAGTTTGTCTATATACAGTATACACAAACTGTATATATACTGTCTATATACAGTAGGATGTACAGAATGATAAGATCATTATATGTCCACATCTCCAGTACTTTGTGCCAGCTTTAGATCCTTCTGAGGAACCATAAGATTTCTAAACATGTTCGTTGTTGCTTTTTTTTTCTTAACTTACTCCTGGAACAAAAACTTGAGCATTGGAAATCAGACTAGTGCTAGGTGGTATTTGAATTTGAGCTATGAAATTTTGCTCCAGAAAATAACAGAAAAGCCATCAGATTGAAAGACTGCAAACAAGAAAGACAGGGCACAACATTCCTACCAATACTGTTGACAATCAAATAATTCCATTTAAACCAGCCACACTATTTCAGGGACTGGTTTAGTCCATACCATTAACACAGAGTACACAGCTAAGCTTTTCTTCTCGTTGAATAATATTTATGCATGGTTGAAGACATCAATAGGTTTAAAGATAAAAAGAAGCATAAAGTACACCTCATTAAGGATTTAGTTAAAGAGTAAAAAGTCAAGAATCATCTGTCAAGATCACCTGCTTCTCTCTCATTAAATGTAATGTCAAATGATGGGTATGTCACATAGGCTTGGTAGTATAAAATAAGAAGATCCATCACTTTTCATATTTTTGCTTTGACGTGAACCAGCAATCAAACGAAAATTAAATCTATTAGAGATTTTATTTTTTAACTTCATTTTTATAACTATGTCAAAAGTGCATTTTTTTTTCTGAAAGAGCTATTTCAGTGATACTAAACCTATTCATGTAAGTGATATGCATTTTACATGGTACAATTAAAAAAATTGCTCCTAAAGTAGCTGCTTCATTCTTCATATCTCCCTACATTTCTGATTTCACTAGTATCAAATTATTGCCAAGAAAAATATTAAAATTTGATATGAAGTTCTGCTCTGGATTACAGAATGTACCTGTGAGAGAGATTTTTTTTTTATTAAAATGTCTGTTTTAACATAGTATCCTGTACAAAAGAAAGAAATGTTTGAACAATACACATTTTCTTACCTTGGTGCCTTATTTCATCTCATACCTACTGATGTTTCTTTGAGTGCTATTTTTAGTATCTGTTGTAGTCTTCTGCCCTATAAATTTGCTCATGCTTTGCTATATGGTGGCAAGTCTTCCACATCGTTTAAGCCCCAAACTAATTTTTCTGGAAAAAATAATACTTGATAATTGTTTCCTTATGAAGATTGATTATGATTGTTGTCAATGCCAGGAATAAAAAAGCACAGTGTACATCATGCTGCTGAGTAAGTTTTAAGTGTAACAGTTTAAAGAAGCTCTCTCTAATATCAAGTAACTCTGCTTGAGTTAAAGTTATAATCTCATGTAATGTTATTTAGAATAAACATTGGTTTTACTGTAGGATATCTGGCAATATTTGCAATTTTTAATACAAAGCAGCTTAATCCAATTAACCAAGTTCATGTAAAGTTTTCAGGTCCTTTACCAATAAGAAAATAATAGTATCTAAAGCAAGCAGGGAACACCAGCATTTCACAAGAAAAAGATAACTCCTGCACACAGCAACAACTCCACCAACTAGAAGAAATGATACTGTTTTTTTTAAACAGTCTATCCAAAAAGTCCCAGGAGCGCAGGAATTTTATGGAGCCAGTCAGAAAAATAGCCCAAAGATATGCTATGATCCAAATGGGAAGCGATTACTGAAAATGGAAACCAAGGGAAATAGAACAGAAATAGTATATCAAAGATGTATAATTTTAAAGAATATACCAAAGGAACAATGGAATATTGGAATGGTCTAAAGAGTTAAGATTAGTAACTTACATGGTTGCAAATGGGTGAGGTTGCACCGTGTCTTTCATGTACACAATTTAATGAAGTAAGTGTGTTGCTATGAATAAACTGGGGCTTCAAGTACAAACCGTTCCAAGGCAGCTATTAGCATCCCATTTCTCTACTTAGCAAGTGAAGAGCTCTTCCCTGAAAGAGCTACACAATGTTTTTATATTGCCTTCGTGAGGAATATGTATTTAGCATAAGGATATCTTCTTTCTACATAGGTTTGTGACCCGAGCGGGTATCAGCCTATCCATTTTGTCAAACTGCTGATCCAGAAATGATTCCACGTATTCTTCAGTATCTTCTACCACTACCCCTCACCTATTCTGTGACAAAAAAAAGACCCCCTGTAAAACAAGTTCAGACCAGATATTTCAGCTCTCCCTTTGGAGCCTGAAGAGCCAGAAAAACTTCCAGATTCAATAAGATAACCTGTTCTCTTAATTTTCCATTTAAAAAGCCACATGAACACTTTAGTTTAGAGATTTAGCCACCACCCCAGGTATTTCTGTCATTAAGATAAACTGGAATTACAGGTGCCAAGGAAAGATGGGGAAGATAAAGGTGGAGAGGGGTGGAGAGGACAGCAAACCATAAATTAGTTAGCTTTTTAGGCACTTATAATTGAGATCAGACAATAAAGCCCACAGAAAGCTGGAATAAACATAAGCAGAAATGGTAAAGCACACTACCAATGGCATTCCACAAAGTGTGAGGACAGGCCCAATGCACTGCAATTGTGTAGAAGACCTTGAAGTGATTTTGTTTTATAAAACTTAATGTTGTTGCTGACATATCAGAAATGTTACTAAAGTTAAAAAGAGAAGAAAAATAACAAAACACATACCCACGAAAAGCAGGAAAAGCCTCTTTGCAAGCCAGAAAATTCATCACAAACTGCTTTTACAAACAAAACTTAATCAATTTAAGTATACATTAAAGAATTAAGATCAGAGTTTATAGTTTCTTTTGGACTGCGTAGGAGATTAAGGAAATTTTTTTACAGACAACAGCTTATTCTCTTGCTTTTTAAGAGTTGTTTTTTCCTTTTTTCTGCTATTGAAGCAAACCAGGATAAGAACAAAACTAAATGGAGAACATGTAATACCTTCACTATATTTGCTTTCATTAAATACCTTCCCTAGGTATTTTTTCTGTTTTAATCTCTTCTCACAAAGAATGAACAAAAGTAAATTAACCTTTTCCAGCCGTACTTGAAAAGTACTTGGTCATTTTTGCATTTATAAAATGCAGTCCAAAATCTGTCCTGCTTTTACAAGGCAGGAGCCTAATGGGAGAGAGAAGGAGGTCATGAAATTGCTGTGCTTTTCCATACAAGTCTGCAGAGACTTGATCTGTCCTCAGCATTCAGATCTCCAAGTGCACAGAGATTTACCCTTATCAGCATTTCTTGCAGACAATCAAATTCAAACCACCTTTTGTAATTACATTATTAAACACTGTAACCTATTTTCTTCCTATCTCCCTCCCCACCATCACACAGACCAGGTTGCCAATGTGAGCACTTCCTTTATGGGGATTTTCCTTATTCATAGCTATCACACTCTCGACACTTGACTATCCTCAAGGACATTAACTGCTCCAAGCAGTCAATTTGGAATTGCACTGGGAAGAAGCTGGCTGGACTGGATGGCATGTAGGCAGGCAAAACATGGCAGTAGGCACAGCAGCTCATTCCCTGCACTTCTGGGTTTGCATCTGCAGAGCAGGGGCACAACAGTACCTGCATTTGCCCAGCATAATGCTGTCCCTCATTACTGTGCTTTGATTCATAGGGTACAATCACAGCAGCAAATGTGACAAAGGCACAGATACTTAAATAATTTGCTAGATGCTTTATTATGCAACGAGGGAAAGATAAGCATGTGCCCAGTTGTGGCAGTTTTGCCATTAGTCACCATCACTTGTATTTATTTAGTATACACACATGCTAGCCACATCTTTGTGGGGACTTTGCAGAACACTATTTCTCCATTTCAATAAAACCTCAAAATTAATCTACTTCTACTCTACACCTCACATGTCTCTTCCTCCT
The DNA here is from genome assembly GCA_013398155.1 of Pedionomus torquatus. NCBI lineage: Eukaryota > Metazoa > Chordata > Aves > Charadriiformes > Pedionomidae > Pedionomus > Pedionomus torquatus. Next base: position 589,130 of record VZRU01011696.1, read on the forward strand.
AAACAGCTAATGAATATCATTAATGTGATGAAAATTACAGGGATGACGTGTGCACACATAACTACTTGACATGAACAAGGACAACTGATAGTATCCAGAAAACATGCAGAAGCTGAGATGTGCAATGTTTTATAATTCTGTACTTTACAAACCTTCACCAAAAGAACACGCAGACACATCCACAAATATAAATGTGCACGTTTTACAGCTACAGCTCACCATTAAGAGTACACGCACACAGCCAATGTGTGAAACATTTACCAAAAATACTCATGAACACAAGGACCGAATTTTATATCACTATTTTGGTACCAAATTTCAATGTGTCTGCTGCTGAGTTACATAAGATTAATGCCATTTCAGGCCCCTAGACCTGTACTTGAGAAAGACGCTTCTGTATATCTTGAAGAAGTTTTACTTCTTTCTCTGAGTCAAGGAAAGCATTTTACATTTGTTGCATTTCCACTCTGAAACACCAGGAAATGGTGCAGATGAGCAATATTAGGAAAGCACCCTGGTGTTAACGCACGGAAAGCTACTGGTGGTGTACACCTGCGTCAGACTGCAACCTGCAGAACTGTGACCTTTTCTTCCTGCCAGGTACTAACAACCAGACAGAGCGAGTGAGTGTGAAAACTGCATACAATTATAAGCGTTGATGGCCTCGGTGGTTCTGCTCTGACACATATCACAAAGCTTCAACACCTGTAAAAGAGGCCAGCCGGGAGAACGATGGGTGTGCCAGCTGTGGAGCTGAAGTCTGTGTGACACAGTGACCCTCCATACTATAAGAAAGGCTAAAAAAGATCAGCTATTATATAACAGATGTTATATTGGTCCTACTGTATAACAGATGTCATATTGCAGAAAGGGTTTGCATAGGTCACGATAAGTAAGCTATTACAATAGATTTTAAAATGAACTCCTCAAAATCACACTGCTTTTTAAACAGCTTAATACATATTAAAGGAGCTAGCTGATTCCTGAATCATTGCTGTATTCTCTTCTTTTTTTTTTTTTTTGACCTTGTCCATCACCCCTTTTCACTGAAGTTTATGACCACATATGTTTTACTTTGTAGGACACTTTTAAAAAAAACACACCACAAACAATGAACTACTGCTGAAAACAGATCAGATTCTTCCTATAAGGGGCATGGATATTTTAAACACTGTATTAATTATATTACCTCTGAGCTATATTCATAGATTATGAATACTGTTGTGATACAAAATTTAATACATAATAACTATAATCACTGTATATTTTATACTGCATGCATTTTATGTAACAATACACATTTTATATATTATATAGCATAATAATGTAATATATACTTCTACTTCATAAAGATTTATTTTAAAAAAAACCCAACTAATAAGTAAATGCAAACAGTTCAAAGCAAACAATTAAAAATATGTATCAAAACACTGGTCAGTAAGAAAAAGGCAGAGTAAATAGCTCCAACATGGAAAAGAATCACTTCTAAGAGCAGCAGCTGAGTGGAGAAAAGACTGTTTTCTATTAGGTCTAACAGCAGGATTTGTTATAATTTAAATACATGGTCTAATACACTTAGTGTTTTGTGCTACATTTAACAAGATTAAGCGATCATACAATGTTTCATCTCAAATCTTTATTGGAAATAAGACGACAAGCCTCATTTCTTGCCAAAACATTGTCCCATGGTTCACGCGTGATGCTAATTCCAGCTGAATGAGTAAACCTGTTTACCCAGGCGTAAGAAGAAAAGTGCTATTTATCAATTAAAGGATTCCCTTAGGAACACCTTTATTTTTTTCCAGACTTCTATCATTTTTCTAAACAGGTAAAACTTTGCACCAAAACCCTAGATTATTAAGTTCTAAGGCATTATTCACTCCTTTGATGTGGATAAAATTGAAAATATTGTTATCGTTAACAGTCAAGGATTTGAAAAATCAAAGTACTTTCTAGAAAGTACCAATTTGCAGAAGTATAAATTACAAGGGAACTTTTTTAAAAAAAATTGTCTAAATGAAGATTAGCAGGTGGGAAGACTAGCAATGTAAAAGGGCTGAAGGCAGAGAGCTTCGAAGGGCAACTGAATGATGTATGTACTAAACTTGAAAATAATAAAAGCCTCCTGATACATGGATGTGTGCCAACTCCTAAATTATATCAAGAGGTGGTATAGGTAGGAATGGGACTCCATTTTTCAGATTCTCCTGCCTGCTGAAAAGAAATTCTACAGATATGACACCAGGAAGTAATTCATTACTTTTAGTGTATCTTTAAGCTAATACATCTTATAAAACAGTTTCTGCCCTACAAAGCGTTACTGACCTGCTTTGGCTGTACCTGTACTTACTTATAAAGACAAAGAAGGCTCTTCAGTTTCTAGTCTAGATACTAGAGGTTTTTGAGCCTCGCTTCTTGCTGTATATTATATTCTGTTTAGTTACAGATTTTATGCCAATTTGCTTAAAGATCCAGTTGCACCAGTAAATTACGCAGGCACGCATGGGAGCTGGCAACATGGATCTCTTTGGAAAAACCAACATCCACAACCAACATTAGCCAGGATTTTTTTGCCAGCATACTTTAAATGAGGACATTAGTTTGCAGATAAACAACAGTTAAATGTCTTTCATACTCCCAATGCAAGTGATATTAGAAGCTAAGTAATTATTTTGTTCTGTTAAGGAGGAACAGTGTAAAAAATACACTATGCTCTCTGAAAGTAAAATTCAAGTTGGAGTAATTCAACTTCAGCTGGTGTCATTACTTGGACTCTAACATGTAGAAGATCTAAATATGAAATTCGTGTTTCTCAAGGATAAACATAAATCAATGTTTAAAAATATCTCACGTCAGCATGCTGTTATCAGTGCTTTAAAAGTCAGCTCCCAGTCATGCTTTTAATGAAGGCAAAGCACATTTAAACTTGGGTATCATACATTCAAGAAGAATTTCCTAATCTCCAATATTTAGTTTATTCCAAGTGCATTTTCAGGACAGTAACCTGAAAAATGGACTCCAGCCACTGCTGAAATATTCACTTACTATGCGAAGGGATACTACAGACATTCAGAATAACAAATTGTCTGATGATTTTAGCATCTTATTTAGATGAGAGAATGATGCAGGACCCCAGCAGCAGGGAAGGTAATGGAATTTGCTTTCTGCCAATCTGTGTGAGCACGCTCATTTCCACACTGTTGCATTAAAGGGCAATGACACAGCAGACTCGTGAACGTGGTCTGCTCTTGCTGTGTATCAGGCTGGAACTGCTACTGTGCCCAGAAGATTTCATTTCATTCAAACCCCAAACATTTTACATTTACTACAGTTTGAACCACACTTTTTCCTATTCAATCTAGCTTAACTAAAAATATAAATTTAAACAAAACAAAACACAAGTTGGCGGGGTGGTGGTGGTGGTTTTATGAGGTTTTGTTGTTGTTGCTGTTAGTGGGGACGGTTTTGTTTGTGTTTGGAGATTCTGAGGTTTGTTTGTTTGTTTTCCTTCAATATGAATTAAATGCTGGATCTCTGAATCTGTCCTCCCACACCTTTCAACCAGATAAAAACCAAAGTTCCAACAGCAATAAAGGAAACCTTTAGAAGCAGCTATCACATAAATAGCTGTGGCTGATATTCCAGCCTCACTTTGGATGAGTTTTTCTCTTTTTCTGAAAAGCAGGCACAGCACTAGGATATTTCCTGTTATTTTCAGCTTTTTCTGCAGTCTGAACAGACCTCCTGGTAACGCTCATTTGCCAGGCTATCAACCTCTCGGTTCTTTAACATGTTTCCTGCTAACATTTTGGAGAACTCTTCAGAGCCAGTTTATTTTGCAAGGTATTTTTCCATAGTTTTTACTGTTATATTTTTTAATTAAATGAATTATATTAATCAGAGCTACAAAGTGTTCTTTGAGGAGTTTTATGACCTCTTAAATCATCAAATTATGTTCTTCATTTAACAGCAAGGTTTCTCCCAGTAGTCTTACATTTTTATATTATTCTTACTGTTAAAGTGTTTGTTAAACATTGTTTTCAGCCTATGCCCCTAAAATTTCTCTCAACAAACTGATGTCTAGTTTGAATTAATTCCTTTTCTAGCTTGAGGACCTAGGATGGAGAAGTGCTCGGGGTTAAAACATATGACCTTCCCTGCATCAAATCATTCATAACCCCAATCATTAGTCTGCAGAAGTTCACGTTGCAAAACTCTCTCAACGTGAGAAGTAGTTCCTCTGAACACTTTCCAACGGATTATTTCCCTGGGATCTGTTTCAGGAGGTAAATCAAAACTGTTCTCCATGCTCCCAAGAGTCACTGACAGCAGGCTTCAAGCTGCATATTAGCATTCTCCTCTTGGTGCTGGTGCTCTCCTCCCTATTGTTTCTCCACACTGGTCTTCTCTTCAGTCCCTGCAACCACGTACTGTATTTCTGTCCTACGCACTTACCTAACTGTCAATATTACACTGGATTTTCTACAATGTTACTTTTGTTCCCTTTTCCTACACCTGCATCTTGATTGTTAATTCATTTTAAGTCTGAGACAGTCACTTGCTTAATTTTGTAAGGCATTTCTACATACATTTGATATGGAAAACAGCAGAATTAAGCATAACTAAGATTTTACTGTTTTCTTTGGTTCTTTTGTGCTTTGTTAGGGTTTGTTTGTTTGTTTGTTTTTTCCTTGGTGGAGGTGGTGTTTTTTACCAGGCTGTATTATGAAACAAAATATGATATTTTGTTTTGTCCAGAAGTCCGCAACAGTGGCCTGCCATACATGTGACCCACCTGTCTAGAAAAACACCAGAAAAGAAGGACGTTTCTATTGTTTCCTAATGCATAGGTTTTGGAATCATAACAACCAAAGGCCCATTTCTGTGCCACAGTTACTTAAAGAGCTATTTTCTATTTCATATAAATATTTCTATTTTTCTATTTCATAAAAACACATAAACATACAAAACCACATTAAAAAAAATGTGTTAAGAAGCAGACAAAAACTAACAAAACTAAATAAAGTACCTCAATTTTAACTTTGGAGTCCTCACGGAATTAAAAAGGAAATTTAGAACTGAAAGTATGTGTACTAGAAAAAAAAAAGGGGTTTTGAATCCCTGAAGACAAACCAACCACTGAATATATGTTACTGAATAGGATTTCTCATTTTATAAGTCCACATTTGGAAGTATAATTTAAGATGCAGAGAAAGCACTAAACAGAAATGGTCAAAATGAAGCTAAAACATTTAGAAACACCAGGAATAATCTTTTTATTTACTTAGACCATTTCTGAAGACTAAATTGGTCACAAGCATAATGCAATTTAAATTTCCCAGGTTTAAAATTGAGTTTACCTTCCCCCTAGTGAAATTCCTAAAATTCCTCAAAGTTCAAAAAAATGCTTTCTCTCTTTCATTATTGTCTCTTTAACAGAAAGAAATCTTGCACCAAACTGCTGTGAGGATGAGTCAGGAGGAATTCACGTTATACTTCAAATAACAACTGATTTTTCCTTCACTGAGGGTAAAACAACCCTCTCTAATGGCGCAGCACGCGCAAACTCTGCCACAATCTGTCCAATTAGAAAGGATTACCTTCAAAATTATTGTTTTATTTAGAAAGACTGAAATACAAAGATCTTTTTGGTCAATGAAAAGATTTCAACTTTGTTAATTTCAACTTAGGTTTGAGTAAGACCCATAATATCATTCCATAGTACACCTCTGGATGTCTGTGTCTCTCAGCTACCAAGCACTTAAATGTGAAGAAGCAATTGTTCTTCCTGAAACAAGGCAATCTAAAAGCCATCAAACTCAGATTTCATCTTCTGCACAATTTACTTTTTTCCTCTTGTAATGTGAAAACTACAGCAAAAGTAAGCAACATATTCTTCAACTCAAGTTAGAATTGATTACTTACGACTGAGAAATACAGCGTAGATAATATTTCACAGAGCAGCAACAAGACTACTTCTTCCTAGTAGAAGTATGAAATTATGAGTGCAAATGTCCCCTGAGACCATATTTGCTGTTTCACTGCATCTGTGGAGCCTCTCGTTCGTACAAAAAGGGATCTGTTGCTTCACAGCAGAGTGATAAAATGCATGGTGTACTTTGGCAGCAAGGGTGCTGAACAACGACACCTAGCAAATTTAGCTGCACTAGAGAAAGATATTATCGCCTTCAGCTGCCTTTTTTTTTTTTTTCTCCCGCAAGAGCATAAGCTAGTGGAAAACACACCTGCCTACATGGGTGCAAAACCTGGCGTTAGCTCCAACTCCAACAGGAGAGGTGCAGGCTCACAGCCAGCTCTGCTAACAGCTTGGGGAGACGTAACGGGAGCCAGGGTCCTGAGCTGTACCTGTCAGCAGAGCTGGTATAGTTGTCTCCATCCTACGGACCAGCTTCCTGGTAAAAATTTGCAAGGGCAAAGGATGACAGGTTTTAAGATGTTTTCCATCTGCAGACCTTTCATATGAAACAGTAATTAAGAAATTTCTTTTTTTTGTGAACATTCCCCAGATAAACATTTCTTTTCATGAACAGGTCATGTTGACAAGGTGGCAAAATAGAAGAATCTTAAAGTTAATGACTTTTTAATATACATTAGCATATATATGAGTATTTCCTTAGTATCAGATTAAGCCTAATGAAGTCAAAGCTAATCAGATCTGAGTTTCATTTCTGTTATTCTCAAAAATCAAATATTGTCCCTCTGTTTTATTATTCTATAACTATAGTATACGCACTATGAATTTCTGTATCTGATGAAAAGAAACATGTCTATAACTATATTTGAACTTTCTTGGTGAGTTTCTAATGCAAACTCCTATCAGTACCAATGGGGAAAAGTGAGAACTACCTAAATTAAAGACCTCTGTCACTTTTCCTACAGAAAAATATTTTGCTAAACATGAAGCAAGGTTAATTTCTACATGAAATATACAGCTGATCAAACACCCTATTTACCACAGAAACCAAACTTCAACAAACACTTGCCTACAAGATACCTTGTCAGATATGTATGTGATATTAAAGAAACAACGTAACACATACTTAATTAGTGATTGTTAATCAATAAATGGATTAAGTCACTCAACAAATTTCACAAGTGGGTTTTTGAATAACTTTCTCCCTAGAGGACCTATGGCACCCACTCTCGCCCCTACACACACACACATAAATTGTATGAACAGAAGAGCAATGGCTATACCACTGTGCTAGGTGGCTGCTTATATTTGGTGCTTAACTATTCAAAAATGCAATGATAGTGTAGACATATTAAAAGGAAATAAAATAGACTTTTCATAAATATTTATTTTTCATATCTTTATAAATGTTCTCCCTCTCTTCCTGGAAGAGCAAGTTTGCAAATCAGCTTGTATCTAGTTGATTGGATCCTTCGAGCAGCTAAGAGAAGCTATAGCTATATCTGCTAGAGACTCCCCTGAAATTCTTTTTGAAGTTGAAAACATGTTTACTATAGAATTGAAATAACGTCATGGGGCTGAGAGCAAAGATTTATCTATTATCTCAAATGGATGCAATCCTAAGTAGCACTTTGCTTCACATCATTCATGTTGTTTATATCTCGCTTAATGCCTGAGAGAGATGCAGAAGAGCCTTATTTGAAAAGATCCCAGTCTCTCATCCACAGATGATACTTTCAAGAAAGCACGGTCTAGTAGGTACGTATATGTCTATATATCAATAAATACGTATTGTTCTTTCCTAGTGAATTTGAGACTGACTGACAAATGCTCTGCAAGGTGAAGAACAGCGTCACTGAAATTCTCATTTTTATGCAGTGGAAGGCGGGGGCAGATTTTCCAGTGTCCATACAGCCAAGATGGGACTGAAAAATATACCACAAGAAACTAAAAAAAATCCTAGCGTGCAGTGTGAAGACCCAGGTTTGCTAACAGACAGGGAGAAGGCTGCATTACTGCCTTTTTTCAGGCTGTGATTTCTTGGCAGCCACAGGCAGGCTCATAGCTGCTGCTGCAGTTCTGCCTTTTTGTCCCTTCTTGACACTTGTCATCTTCTGCAATGGCCTCTTTCAATTTGATAAGCCAAACAGATAATGTAAAAATATTAGTTTAGGTTAACTTTCTCCCTGTTTGGTGAACTGAAATTGTTTATTCTAGGTCAAAAGACAGGAAAGAGTGAAAGGAGCACAGGTAGCATCAAAGGTCAGCATTTATTCTTGCTTCTGCCATTTTTGGGATGATGGGCCATGTCCTGAGCTAGCACAGGCAGCTGCAGGTTAAATGTGATGGGAGAACCCCATAACACAGCAGATGTAACATAACACACCCCAACATCACTGCTTCTTGGCTATGCTTTTGCTTCAGGTTTCTTCTCGTTATTTTCTTTTAAATTAAAAAAAGAAAAAAAAAGAAGAATTTTCAGGTGCAAAACCTTCAGCTGCACTAGCAATGCTAGACATACCAAACCTAGCCCAACTAACTTCAAGGAGCACTTTTAGGATTAATGGAATTGGAGATTAATAGCCTGGTGCTGGGACCAGAGAATCCCAAGCACCTCTTGTGTGGTGCTGTAAAAGGCAGTCAAACTTACATCAGCACATGACATCCTAATCTGATGCTAGTGACACAGCTCAATAGATTTTTTAGATATTGTGTAGGTAGATGGTTAAAGAGGTTACTAATTAGCATACCTTTTTTTTTTTTTTTCACATCCCAAGTTCTTCTCACTGAAAACGTCTTTTGCTGTCAGTACTGGTTGAAATTCTGCTGGGAACAGAGGAACAAATAGCTACAAAATAAAATATAAAAAAGCACGTAGGTTGTCTCCCCACAGACATTGTGGACATTGCCAGCAACACAAAAATCTCCCTACAGAGAGAAGTTACAAAAGAATTCATGTCACAATTATTATGTGTCCAAACACAGAAAGCTTCCTCTACCACCAGTGCTAAAAGGACTACTGCTCTACGTGAATAATTATTTTGAAAACCTAAAAAAAGTGAGCTGCTTCTGACCTTTTCCATTATTTCAGCTGAAGATCTACAGACAAGGTTACCGCAGGACATCCCAAAGGGCAACACTTCACTAAAGGATCACAACTAAATGCATCTTGCTTACACCCATGCTAATATATACAAGAGGCTTGGGTCTGCTTTCCAGCCTCAAGGTTAACTGGTCCCATGAAACACCGCTCACATCCACTGTGATAAGGTACCTGACCCTCTCCTTACAGCCCCCAGGCATGGGACCACCAGCCACAGTGACCACAGGAGCAGCCTCAGGCTGTGCTATTTCCCAGTGCATGGTCAGGAGGTCTCTGGAAAAGGGTTGCTAGGCCAAGACTGAAATCATGTCACAGATCATCCTAACAATTAAACAAAATGAGCAAATAACTTGCCAGTGCTCAGAATATACTTTAACCCTGCTTAGTTTGCTAATGAGGACACAGCCTTGGTGCCTGCATGCAAAACTCCATTTTGAAAACGTAAAAAACCCTACTTTACTTTTTCCTCCCTGCTCCTCTTCTCTCTGAAAAAAAATAAACATCAAAGAATGTCTTTCCACATTTTAGCCATCTTCAAAAACCTGACACAAAAAGTACCCAGTCAAGTTCCCTCTGTATTTTATTTAATTCATTCCAAATAGTTGAATGTAACCAAATCTGGTGCTTTTACATGCAGCATGATCAAGTTTTTTAAGTCACACGTGAGTGAAAATCACTGACAGGTCACCAAAACTCTGTGAGGTCCTACAGCACTCAGCAATAATTTCAGGGACCAAGATTCACTGAGTGAACGCATTTACCAACATTTAAGAGCATACCAATGGCTATTTTCAAGTACATACTTTGAAGCAACATGCTTGAGCTTCACAAAGATTGTTGGCTTTGATTTCCTACTAGACATACTCATACTCCTCTGTGTAACACCTCTGATCTACGGAAATTTTAGAGAGTCTACTTTGCTGAAATCAGAGATCAATATGAAGCTAGCACTTGAGAAGCAGGTCACACTACAGTTAATTGTAGAGGAGAAATCTAGAGTTCTTTGTAATTGAAATTTAAATAACTATTATTATACTATATTTTGTAGAAAAAAAAATCACAGTAGCCTACAGATGTAAAAAAATACTAGGAATTTTTAATGTTAAGTATTTACTATCCAATCATATTAAGACTCTCATTCTTGTTGTCTTTGGGAAACTCCCTTTCCACACACAAGTTTGATGTTGCTCTTTTGATACCATCTCGTCAAGACACTGTAACAGAATCAATGGGCTGTTCAGAAAAATAATTGAAAATAGTAGGGAGAAAACTACAATAGGATTAAGACTGTCAATTCTGGTACCAGGTGTTCTATAAAAGGTATTATTTTTTACTGGATACAAACAGGGTCAGCTCAGTAACAACAAAACTCTAACCCCCAATCTCCCTCTATTATTGCTCAGCCCAACATCTTTTCCCTCATCAGGCTTATCTCTACCACCATCAATAATAATTTTCTGCACAGCAGAAGTATCATTGGGCTTGTAATCACGGCCAGGCTCCTCTGGCAGAAAAATAGCCTCTCTAAAGCTCTTAGAGAGTGATGACAAGCATGGGGGTGATATGTTGACAAACCATTTTGAAATGTAAAGAGTTGGTTATAGACAAAAAGAAAAAGTCATTTACTTTTTTTGTTTAAAAATACATATTTATTTTTAAAGAAAAAATATTCCTAGCTAAGTTGGTGAAAAAACCCTCTTGTCATCTTTAGGAGAGAAGATAAAGTGATAGAATGTTTGTAGAAAAACGTGTCTAGTACTAAGTGATTTTTCTTAGTGTGTAATACCGATTTTGCAGTAGGGAGGGAGAGAAGTGCAAAATGTAATTTTGAAGAAAAAATATTTGTTTGAGCACTAGAGGTTGAGTTGAGTAGGGGATGGCTTGCTAACTCTACAATGAAAAATACTCCCTTGATCAGCTACCACGCTTCAGGGTCCAGGCGGTGGCTGGATACTGAAACCAATCAATGTGGGTTCCAAACAAGGAACTGAAGGGTATCATAGGCTACAACAGTCACTGCCTTCACTGAGTATTTTATACAGAAGAGGCAAAATAAATATTGCTGTCACAGAGTTTAGATAAATACCACCGAGAAATTTCAGAGTTTGGGAGGAAACATACATCAGTATGTGTGTCCTTTATGTCCCTTTGCATTTTGCCTAAGCCTAAAAAACCCCTCTTATTTCCTCTAAAACAAATAAGAGAAAATATAAAAACTATGATTAGGCAGAAGATCTATTTCTGTGTTAAACCCTTGTAAAGAACAACCATACAAGCATATCCCTTCAGTAACAACGCTGTGAGTCAAGAGGTCTTTGTAGAGCACAGAAGACTGTAACAAGGTTTTGGAGACTAATCACTGGAATAGTTATGGACTTAGCACACAAACTGCACAAAAGCTGGAGCAAGAGTTAAGTACGAAGAGTCCATCTGAGGTTTAACTAGAGCACAATTCACCAACATAGCCAAAACACAAAGGAAGAAAGTCTCTTTATATTTACATATATTCAAAATAGAAGAAAGTATGTTATCTTACATAACTTTCTTGCAAAATACTAAGGAATAAAAAATGGAATAAGTGACTAATCATACCCAGCATGTACAACAAAACTACCTTAACTAAAGATGACTTGGAGGGTTTTGTTATTTTTAAATTATAAAGTATTCTCAAATTCCATTTTCTTTCATGTCAATGGTACAACTAACTCCAAGCTAGAGTAGGTTTTTTGCATCCCTTTTCTTTCTCGCATTCTCACTTTTTAAATTTTTGGTATCCCAGTGGAAGTAGTATAGACCATTCAGAAACTCATTATACCACAATTAAAAAAGCAGTTTTATTACCTATTTCTCACCATATGTTCAAGTAATTACAATTGGTGTTAAAATCTTGCAATTATAGTTTGCACAGAATTGACTGTATGACAGACTTTTCTATGATTATATTTTAGTAATGCTAGTTATTAACTATTTACAGTTCTGCACCGTCTAAAGGCCATTTCAGTACAAAAATACATGTAGCAAAAAGACAGATAATGAGAGTTATCTGTTAAAAAGGGAGTTGTTTTTTTCTTCAGTCTAAGATCAGAGACACCAAGATGTACAATTACTAAAAGCATTAGTAAAGGGTAAAGTTAAATTCCTATATTTCCATGTTTTGCCATACTTCATTTGGATTAACTCTCAATTATCTGTTTTTAATATATAAGACAGTAGAAGGAGTTAGATAATTAAGGTTACTTTAAGAAAGTGCTACCTTTCTCTCTTATTGTCAACTGTTGGCACATTTTTCCTCAGATTAAAGGGATCCATCTCCTTGTATTTTTCACTGTGCTTCTTCACATTCATGTTTATTTTTTTCAAAGAGATATAAATAGAAAAAAAGTGAATTCTCACAATATATATCGCTTAAAGTCTGAACTAGATTATCAAGAAATCAAGCATATTCATAAATATAGTACTGTATTGCACCATATTGACTAAATAAGAGCTTAACTCCAACAAAATTAGAGAGCTGTTCTTATTTTTCCATAAATAAATGGAATTAGCCTCATGGATTCCACAGAAAAATCAAGAATCCACTAATCTTTGTGTAGTGAAATTAACTAGTGGTGGTGGTGTTTTGTTGGGCTTTCTTTTTCACAAAAGCTTTAACAAAGACAAAGCATAAGTGACCACCATGAAGTTGGTTCTTGTTTCTATTTGATGAAGCCTTATGCAGAGAAATTCTTCTGACATTCAGATTTAGGCTTCAGTATCTTTGTTTCATAGAGATGTTTTAAGTAGTAAACTATCACTGTGGATGACATGCTTTTAGCAACACAGCCAGCATCCTCACAAAATCAAGTCCCTCAGAATTTCTAGGTTTTAACACAAAAGAAATTACTTTGTAGATTGAAAACTCATTCTTTTTATTAACTTTACTAACAGTAATTCTAACATCTAATATTAATCGACAGAATCTGCCTCTTTGTTTTTCCCCATAAATGGGTGAGGCATTTCTCTGGGAAAGGCTTGGGGTTTTTTGATTGTTCATGGAGTTTTTTAATGACAAATGACAAGGAAAATATTCTTTAAAAATTGTACTGATATAACAACTTGTCTCACCTATTTAGTAAAGTTATCTTCACACAAACATATAGAAGGTGATAGCAAAACTTAGACTATCATAACCTCTCTGCACAAACCTGAGGAAATTTATCTGCACTTAAAAAAGCTGAAGCACTTTCCAATCTGCTTAGTCTTAGAAAATTATTTCCTACGCTTTAACCATAGATTGACATATTCTTGCACATTTTCCTGTTAATTTTCATCATTACTATTTCTAGCAGACATACTCTTAAAGTTGCATTTATATGTATATATGTGCTTGTATATTAATAAACCCAATCACAGCAGAAAGGAACATCACTTAAAAAATAAAACATGTTCCAATGTTTTTTTTTTCCCTTCTGAAATGAAGATGCTAGCAAAAGCAAGATGAGTTCACTGAACTTTTTGGTACATCTGAAGACACATTATTACCAAAAACTACTCTTAATGACGTATGATAAGTTTTAGTGATGACCTGATTCTGTAATCCTACTGAACTCTGAACTGACAGCACTTCTCAGAAACAATGTTCCTTCTCAGGCATCATAAGAGATCTCTTGAAGACAGTGTAGAAATTGCAGATCATCAACTAAAATTTAAATTCCATCCAACTCAAATGTTCCCCAAACCTAAAAATCTATTTTCTGTTCCTATGCATGTATGCATGCACACAAAAGACACCAAAACCATCTGTCTATAATTTAGTTCCTTTCTTCTGAGATGCTGAATACATGACCCTGGTCTAATGGGTTACCTTATAATTAATTCCTTTCAGTTTTATTCTGAAATTAATAATAATAATTCAACTATTTGAGTTCAAAATTTACACATGCTTGAGATTTTATCTTTTAAATCTTTATTAACTATAATTTTATTTTTTCTTTGGAGTAAACTTTAAAAGCAGTTATAAGTGTTCAGTGCCTCAAAATGGGACTCAAGAGACCCCTCTAAACAAAGCAACATTCAATACTAAAATAAATAGGAAACAAGAACAACATGCCAATCAGGAAGATAACAGTGGTAGTAATACATTAAGAAATGGCACAGGATCACTACATGGTTTCACTCGGAGATGGCCATATTTGAATATGGTCAGTGTCGCAGTTTCAGCCAAACCCACCAAACTCTGAGCGACAGATGCCCCCCACCCCCCTCCCTTTTCCCCCCCTTTGGGTAAAGAGAGGAGANCCTTGGACGTCAGCCATCAAATACGAAGGGGAAAGAAGAGCCAGAAAGAAGAGCCAGAAAGAAGAAGAGGAGCCTTGACCTGTTGATCATTTAGCTTTTATAGGGGGCATGATGCTGATGGGATGGAATACCCCTGTTGGTCAGTCCTGGGTCACCTGTCCTGTCCGCTCCTCCTTGAAGGCGGGACCCTCCGACGGGCGAACGACGAAAATTATCTGACCTTGGTTCTTCCAGCAATAAGTCTAAACAAGGGCCTCTCTGCACCATCCCCCGGTACAATCAGGTCCTATCACTGCAAGATGGAACAGCTCCGCACAATGTGCTGTTAATTTCAGAGCCCAGCTAGCTAGGAGAGGCCTAGCTAAGAAAGCAAAACTGTAAAACAGAAAATTGGTTCATTTTACCTCAAACCAGGACAGTCAGGTCCACTGCAACTTGTGTATGGAAACAGAATTTTCTGTGGCATTGATTTCCCATGCAGAATTTCTCAAGTTTCAGCTTCTATCTTGTGACAGATAATATCTAGTTCGTAAAATCGAAGACATCTCTGAAACTTTGAATCTAGCCTAAAAAAAGCACCACAGATGAAATAAAAATACTGAGCTGCCTAAAACCCCAAGCAGATTCCACTGCTGTGGAGTTTGTCACCTTTCAAGAATAAAATCTGTGACTTGGGCCACTGACATTTTAGGCTTTTCTCTCTTCTTGCCCAAGTAGAATTCACTCTTTGGATATTTGGTCCTCTCATTCTTCAGTGAACTACTTCTCTACTGCATGAAGCCAGGCTGGGAGGAAGCCAAAGCTCAAACCTGAATTGCACCCAGGAAGCTAGGAGTGGGGAGGAAGGCATAGAAAATAGCTGCAAATACAGGCATTGCTGCTGCAGAGCTTCAGCTGTAGGATTTGGTCCCATTGCACACACAGAGCTTTGACCATAAAACCTAAACACAATAGCCTCTCTTAAACTCAGATTTCTAACATATTTTAGTGCATACATATACATTTCACATATAATAATCAATCATAGCCTCACCTACTAGGTATTCCCAAAATCAAAGTGACCTTAGAAAAAATAAAAACTAAGTTGATCCATCATGATGCTATCAAAGCAAATATATTACACAAGTGGTATTGTCATCCAGGTGATGACATCACATTAGGGCTGTATATGATGACTAGGCTGATGATGAGACCTTGGCTACTAGACAGGGTGTGGGAAATTGCTGGAATCTGCCATGCGGACATGGCAAAAAGAAAGCTCATGGACGTGACAGCTCACAACATGAAAAGCTGACAAAAGCTACAGACAGCAACAGGAGGGGTTGCTGGCCTTTGCAAATTGTTATGAGGTTTTCACAGAGAAACGTTCCAATCAAAGAGGGGAGCATTAGGAGGTTGTCCTGTATGGCCAACAGTACATAGGTCACCATTTCAGTGACACCAAAAGGCCAAGATAACCTAGGTAGTTGTGTCAGAAATAGCAAATTTGGGTATGTATTTAGTAAAACTAGCATCAATGAGGGAAAAGTAACTATGGACAGGTTATCTGGGAGAAAACTGGGGTAAAGACAGGGAAATACAAAGGTCATAAAAAGGAAAGTGAAGAAACAGGAAAAAACATGAGCTGTGCAAATATCCCTGTAATCGTGGCTGCCTGGGGATACACAAGGCAGCGCTCTGATGGACATGCAGACTAAATGAGGACAAGCTGCCAAACCTGGTGTTCTGACAATATCACAGGGGCTGAACCCATTTCTGCAGTCAGGAGGACCATCAAGAGGGAATGCTTTCCCTTAAGAGCACCTTAGGGGGCTGACCTAGCATTCCGTTGCCAGCTTTTCTGATGACAGGTATAGTTTTCACAGCAACAAGATCTTTCCAGACATTTTCCAATAAAATTTGAATAAGATACAACAGTGTATGTTTGAAAAGTTGTTGAAAGTTACATTTTCAGAAGGATATTGAGGCTACTGTGGTTAGGTTACAAGTTGCTACTCTGTCATTAAAAAAAATATTATATTTTCCATAGTAGGTTGATTTGACATTCAGAGTATTTTTCTGGCTTTAGTCTATGATGGGATTACTCTCTATAGCATTGTCATTCAATGTGCAACAGATTAATTTACCGATCTAGTTTCATGATCGTTTATTGGGTTATACAGTATTAAGAATACACCATGAATTATATTTGAGTTAATCAACTACCTGCTCTATTAAAACAAGATTTATATTAGGATTTCCAATTTTTCAGAAATGCACTCTGTAAAACTACGAACTTTACTTTTAATTAATTGTGAAATCTTGGCTACTTCTATATTAAGTAAGTCCTTCTTGTATTTAATGGACAATATGGATGGATCTCAATCCTAAAGTTTGCATATGTTTTTCCTTGATTAAACAACCATAGATATGAACAATCTTCTGACTCATTTTGTAAAAGATACAAGGAATTACTTTGTTTTCTGTTGCAGACACTCTTAGGATGACCCTTTCATTCTGGAGTTAACCTATCTGAATTACACACCCATTAAATTAAATGAATTGTCAAAGCTGAATCTGACAATTCTGTTCAAAAAGCCATTCATCAGGAGATTTGTAATGTAACTGGTAGGTGAACAATGAGAACTTAAAGTAGCAATATTAAGGTCTGTAAAAGCAGTGCCAATTAGTGCTGTAATTTTTCTAATGTCATACTGTTGCAGCTCCTAATAGTGCCATTCGTTTAACATCTTAGGCACGACATGGGTTTAACCTGAAAGTTTTATGGCAAACATTATGAGCTTTCAAACAGTTCTGAGAATATTTTTTTCAGTTTGTATTTTTGAAGATTAGCAAATCCTTCTATAAATTGCATGTTCAAATATAGCATCTTACTTAAGCATATAGAGAGAAATCTCCCATAGTTGAATTATCCTTCAATATCCAGCCATAATACAGCCAATTCCCACATAGCTCTGTAGCAATTCTAACGGCACTCATTTCCTCTTCTCCATACTGCCTCTCCCCCAGAACAGAGGGGGAATCTTTAGCCCAAAGATGCATTCAACACCACTTTTCAGTTTATTTGAAATCTGTACGTTAAAAGCAGATGGAAGAAAGAACTCACAACCTTAATTGCTGCTCTTGACTTAGTCACTTTTCAGGCATCAGAAACATCTGCTTATGCAAAATTTTGTTGCTAGCCTCATTGGAGACTGTTCCTCTATCCTCCAGCTGTACAGCAGTTGCTGGCAGTCAAAAACAGTGTATTTATGGTTTGGTCACTGCAACATTTCCCAGGCCTCGGGCAAGGTGACCTTTTCTCATGACATAGACATATGTGGTACCCAGGAATTCTAAACACTCTAACCCACTCTAAACATCTGCATTCTCAACTTCAGTACTGCTTTCATTCCTTTTGGTCCTTCAGAAGATACCAAATATTAAAATATGGTCATAGCTGAAAAAATACAAGGCCATATTATTGAGTGTGTATCTCATTCCTATTGAAAATTCATCCCCGTGACCACAGAGGTCTTCAAAACGGTTATTTAAGAGGAACTGAAATACACGAGAGCACAATCTTGACTCCTGACCATGGTCTGCATACAGATGTGCATGGAAATGATGCTCATGATACAAACTACTAAGAAATTTCTCCCTGGACTATAGTAGCAAGATAGCCTCAAATTTCCCAGAGAAAAGTCGCCACAAGTATTAATAGCCCTGTCTTAATGAACTTCAAGGATCCTACACTCTGTGACTGAGCACACAGTGAAGGAGGAGAGGAAAATAATTCTCAAGATTTAGTCAGGCTACCTTCTTCTTCCTGGTGTTAGTTCATTAATCTTTGCATCTCTTCAAAACTGTCAAAACAGGATTTGTCTTCACAGAATCTTGGAATTCTCAAAGTTGGAAGGGACCTCTAGAGATCATCTAAGTCCAACTCCCCTGCTAAAGCAGGATTGCCCAGAGTACATTAACCAGGACTGCATCCAGGTGAGTCTTGAAGATCTCCATAGAAGAGGACTTCAGAACCTCCCCGTGCAGCCTGTTCTAGTGCTCTGTCACCCTCACCGAAAATAAGTTTTTCCTCCTATTCAAATAGAACTTCCTAAGTTCCAGCTTGTGCCAGTTGCCCTTCATTCTGTTACTGGGAACCACCATCCTCCTTCAACCTACCCTTCAGATACTTACAAGCACTAATAGGGTCTCCCCTCAGCCTCCTCTCTCAGCCTTTCCTCACAAGGGAGATACTCCAATCCCTTTATCATCTTTGAAGCCCTACAATAGACTCTCTCCAGTAGTTCCCTGTCTCTCTTGAACTGTTGATCCCAGAACTGGACACAGTATTCCAGTTGCAGTCTCACCAGTGCAGATTAGAGGGGGAAAATGACCTCCCTTGACCTACTGGCCACACTCTTCCCTATGCAGCCCAGGATTCCATGGATCCTCTTGGCAACAAGGGCACATTGTGGCTCATAAATAGTTTACCATCTACCAGGACCCCCAGAACCTTCTCCTCAGANTCTATATTAAGTAAGTCCTTCTTATATTTAATGGACAATACGCATGGATCTCAATCCTAAAGTTTGCATATGTTTTTCCTTGATTAAACAACCATAGATATGAACAATCTTCTGACTCATTTTGTAAAAGATACAAGGAATTACTTTGTTTTCTGTTGCAGACACTCTTAGGATGACCCTTTCATTCTGGAGTTAACCTATCTGAATTACACACCCATTAAATTAAATGAATTGTCAAAGCTGAATCTGACAATTCTGTTCAAAAAGCCATTCATCAGGAGATTTGTAATGTAACTGGTAGGTGAACAATGAGAACTTAAAGTAGCAATATTAAGGTCTGTAAAAGCAGTGCCAATTAGTGCTGTAATTTTTCTAATGTCATACTGTTGCAGCTCCTAATAGTGCCATTCGTTTAACATCTTAGGCACGACATGGGTTTAACCTGAAAGTTTTATGGCAAACATTATGAGCTTTCAAACAGTTCTGAGAATATTTTTTTCAGTTTGTATTTTTGAAGATTAGCAAATCCTTCTATAAATTGCATGTTCAAATATAGCATCTTACTTAAGCATATAGAGAGAAATCTCCCATAGTTGAATTATCCTTCAATATCCAGCCATAATACAGCCAATTCCCACATAGCTCTGTAGCAATTCTAACGGCACTCATTTCCTCTTCTCCATACTGCCTCTCCCCCAGAACAGAGGGGGAATCTTTAGCCCAAAGATGCATTCAACACCACTTTTCAGTTTATTTGAAATCTGTACGTTAAAAGCAGATGGAAGAAAGAACTCACAACCTTAATTGCTGCTCTTGACTTAGTCACTTTTCAGGCATCAGAAACATCTGCTTATGCAAAATTTTGTTGCTAGCCTCATTGGAGACTGTTCCTCTATCCTCCAGCTGTACAGCAGTTGCTGGCAGTCAAAAACAGTGTATTTATGGTTTGGTCACTGCAACATTTCCCAGGCCTCGGGCAAGGTGACCTTTTCTCATGACATAGACATATGTGGTACCCAGGAATTCTAAACACTCTAACCCACTCTAAACATCTGCATTCTCAACTTCAGTACTGCTTTCATTCCTTTTGGTCCTTCAGAAGATACCAAATATTAAAATATGGTCATAGCTGAAAAAATACAAGGCCATATTATTGAGTGTGTATCTCATTCCTATTGAAAATTCATCCCCGTGACCACAGAGGTCTTCAAAACAGTTATTTAAGAGGAACTGAAATACACGAGAGCACAATCTTGACTCCTGACCATGGTCTGCATACAGATGTGCATGGAAATGATGCTCATGATACAAACTACTAAGAAATTTCTCCCTGGACTATAGTAGCAAGATAGCCTCAAATTTCCCAGAGAAAAGTCGCCACAAGTATTAATAGCCCTGTCTTAATGAACTTCAAGGATCCTACACTCTGTGACTGAGCACACAGTGAAGGAGGAGAGGAAAATAATTCTCAAGATTTAGTCAGGCTACCTTCTTCTTCCTGGTGTTAGTTCATTAATCTTTGCATCTCTTCAAAACTGTCAAAACAGGATTTGTCTTCACAGAATCTTGGAATTCTCAAAGTTGGAAGGGACCTCTAGAGATCATCTAAGTCCAACTCCCCTGCTAAAGCAGGATTGCCCAGAGTACATTAACCAGGACTGCATCCAGGTGAGTCTTGAAGATCTCCAGAGAAGAGGACTTCAGAACCTCCCCATGCAGCCTGTTCCAGTGCTCTGTCACCCTCACCGAAAATAAGTTTTTCCTCCTATTCAAATAGAACTTCCTAAGTTCCAGCTTGTGCCAGTTGCCCTTCATTCTGTTACTGGGAACCACCATCCTCCTTCAACCTACCCTTCAGATACTTACAAGCACTAATAGGGTCTCCCCTCAGCCTCCTCTCTCAGCCTTTCCTCACAAGGGAGATACTCCAATCCCTTTATCATCTTTGAAGCCCTACAATAGACTCTCTCCAGTAGTTCCCTGTCTCTCTTGAACTGTTGATCCCAGAACTGGACACAGTATTCCAGTTGCAGTCTCACCAGTGCAGATTAGAGGGGGAAAATGACCTCCCTTGACCTACTGGCCACACTCTTCCCTATGCAGCCCAGGATTCCATGGATCCTCTTGGCAACAAGGGCACATTGTGGCTCATAAATAGTTTACCATCTACCAGGACCCCCAGAACCTTCTCCTCAGAATTGCTTTCCAACAGGTCTACCCCTAACCCATATTGATGCCTGGAATTCTTCTTCCACAGGTGCAGGACCCTACACTTGCTCTTGTTGAACCTCATTAGGTTCTTCTCTGCCCAGCTCGCCAGCTTGTCCAGGTCATGCTGGATGGCAGCACAGCCCTCTGGAGCGTCAGCTAGGAACTTCTCAACTGTTTATTTGTTTAAAGAATAAAGAGATACGTATAAACCATTATTTTCTTTTTCCCTCCTCTCCCCATCCCACCATGTTTGTCAGGAATATACACAGGTTTTGCTAGATCAGGCTTCAAGGTGTCCTATAATAACTGAACACATGTAAAACCAAGTCATCCAACTAAACTTTACCTTCTACATGGTAGTAAGTTGCTTCAGTAAGCTCAAGCCAAACCAGACAGAAGTAAAATGCTTCAGTCTGCTAAATAATGAAAAATTTAGTTTAATGAAATAACATTCTGAACATTTTATTAATAGTTTTCAGATTTTATTTTTTTTTGCATTCTGAGAAAAAGAAAATATTTACCTTCATATTAGAGTGAAAGAAAAGACAAATTCATGAAAATACCCAAAACAAATTCTACAAAGATATTGTTCTCTGTTGCATTCCCAACAGACTTCAACATGATCTAATATTATGATTTCGTAAAAATATTAACAGAAAAAGTTTTTAAAAGTCAACAATAAAAGCAAATTTTCCTTTTTCTTCCATTCATATTACAGAAAATCTCTGTACCTGTATTATTTACAACTATTATGTTTTTTTTTTTTTTATTATGGGTTATTTTTAAAATAGCATTTGATTTCTTTAAATTCTTAGTTTGGTGAAAAAAAAAAAAAAAGAAACCAGAAATTCTTTTTTTATATCACTAAATTGGTTAAAAACTTGCTGACTTTCTACATAATTTAATATAGAATATTTATAGCTTCAAATGAATTAATCACACAGGCAAATTACAGACATCATTAGTCAATTATGCATACCACCACAGGGTGTGCAAATGCAAGACTCCAATCATACAAGATGTCTTCAAGTGTTACTGAAAAAAGCATTAAAAACCATGGGTTAAAGTCACACTTGTCACGAATACATAAAATTCCTTTAAGTTTATAGGATTCTCCTCAAGTGGAATGAAATAAAATTTGACCGCCTGTAAGCTTTTTAATGATTTTGTTTCTTACACATTGGAACTTTTGTAGAATGTAAACACAATTAGCTCCTCAACTACAGATAGTTTGGGAGACTTGGGCAACAGAAACCTTAGCTGTACATTTGATTAAATAATTATTTCTTCACCTGATGAACATTTCAGTGCAATAGCAGTTCTTCGGAGAAAAGTGACTTTTGTCTCGGAAAGCAGATTCTTTTACAGACCCAGCAGATCTAAGAACTCACATTTAGCTGTGTGTAATTAAAATCTTTATCTAAAGGAAATAATTAAAATTACTTCTGTTACTACAACATTGAATTTGAAAACTGTCATGCATGCAACTTAAAATAGTTATCATTTCTGCAGCATAGCTACACTAAGTATAAATGCTGTATTCCCCCTCAGTCATTTTGGGTCAATAATTCATTTTATCAATACCATAAGGCAAGGAGGAGATTTTGGAACACATTGATAAGATCCAAAGGACTGCAGTGCAGAGATCACACATCCAATTTGGAGCAGACTGGTATGGCTACACAGGACAGCAGCATCGCATAGCAATACTACATCAGGGCCCAAAACCAAGGCCATTTGGCTCTGGCACAGCCTCACACTGATACAGATATACTGCTTCTGAAGCCAATTTTGTCATAGCCAAATTATTTATTTCTGCATCCCGTTCCATGAGTGCTGGCCTATGCAGGATGTCCCATTGCAGGTGACCTGCCCTAGCACCTCATCTTAGAGGGCAACACCTGTACTTCACCCACCACTTATGTGAGGAAAGTCCAGCAGACACACTCTTCTGAAAGCACGTGAGTGGTAAGAATGTAGAGAGCTTCATGAAGCACTTTATATGGAAGAATAAACTACCTGACAAGCAAAGAAATACAATCAACCTCTGCGGGGAAAATATTAACCAAAGCAGGGCCTGGTAGTACAACAGCACTACAAAGAGAGATGATGGAAGAGAGTGAAGCATGATCAAAAAACTAAAGGATACTACAGAATTTAGACTAAATTATTTTTTTAATACTTTTTTTGGTCCTTATGTGACCTTGATGCTATCATTTTGATCCTCACAAAAACATAGTGAAATCTTTCCTGTCTTTTAAGCAAACAAAGCATCAGCTCCATGGGAAAGATGCTGAATCCAGACACGGTAAACTCACATGCCTAAGGTAAGATAGTTAGGTTGCTACTGGTTCAGAAAGTCTAAACTCTAATTGAGACAATACTCATTCTTCGTATTTTTCGTTCAGCTGTTTAGAGCAACACTTTCATAATAAAAGCCATTATACATGTGTTAAGCAACATGCTAGCGTGTCTCAACTCATCAAGAAATACTGATCTGGTTGTGTGAAAATTATTATATAACCTCTTATTCCTCAAATCCTCTCTTGTCTTCATGGAAATCAAGCATAGCTGTTCAAGGAGGTTGAAGTCCACACACTACTAGGTCATTCTGTTCTAATTCATTCTCTAGATTCTGCTTTTTACTTCCTCCCCTCTCCTCAAAACATCCTCCTTCAAATACGAAAGAAAAAAAAAGTTGTATACCCTCATCCTCAACAAATGCAAACATAGGAAATAGGCTGCTTTCCAGACAGGACCTCTTCATGCAGAAGTGTGCACTGGGGCAGTCCAACTGCCCTTACGTGCATCTCCCCAACTACTTCAGGAAGTTTGACTACAAGTTATTCCTCCCCATCAGTACATCTTTTGACTTCAGCACCTCACACTCATTGGCCTTCCTACATTATTTTCAAAGACTATCCACCCCTATTTCTTACTTAAGGAGTATTTTCAGGACCATGCTTCATGAGCCCTATTAAGCAAACAAATACTAATTTTCAATAAAGATTCATGTTGGGTCGCATGAGTAATTTACTTACATTTTTCTTTCTGAAACTGAACTTTCTCCACAAATTTCAAGTGAACAGCAGAGTTTGGCAGTGTTCAAAATGTCACAGCTGGCATCACACAATCTCACTGAAAGAAGATAATCTTTGCTACTAGGAACTCAAGATCTAAATAGATTCCTTTCTTTGGAAACCAACAGAAAAAGTCCTGTTGAGACCAACTTATTGGGTCCACCCAAAACATTCCAGATGACGGCTAAACAGGAAATTTGGCTTGTTCAGAGTCAGATAGGAAATATTTACACACATACACACACATCATTATTTTTTGCCTGGAGACATATATACATACTGTCTCTTAATCTGTAGTGAGGCAACAATCCCAACTCGTAAGGGTTGCTCTGAGTGGGACTGAATTCTTGCCGTTCTGCACAGCACCTGTATTAGCAAGTTATTCTGAGGAAGGGAAATCTCTGGGAATTTTTTTCATATGCCTGGCATGACAAAAAAAGGAGAAGTGATGAGCTTGAAAATAAGCTCCACAGCACTTCCAGAATCTTGCAACTGGAAAGGAAAGTGGTATTTTTCATCTACATTTATGTAATGGCCTTTTAACTTTTTATGTTGCTTCTACTATTCAAAATCGGATGAGTTTTGAAACAGTGTGGGTTTTGGTCTATGGCAACAGTATTGTTATGTTGAAGCCAAAGCACAGAAGCTGCCAATGATACTAAATTCAGTTTTGCATTTAATCAAACTCACGAGATCTACCAAATTTTTTCACCATAGTCTTGCTCTTTCATTTTTCCCCTCCCTTCTTCAGATAAGTTTACTCTTTTTCTTACTATTATTTATAACATCAGCTATTTTTCCAGTCCTATCGCTAAACTTAAAAAGATAAAACAGTGAAGTTAGAAGCTATCTGGTCAGTTTAGCTTTTGTACGAGATACAATCATAAAAATTAGTTAAATTGTCTTTGCTTTAGCTCCTAGAAAAGCAACTAAACATTGCAAGGGAGTTTGCATTTCCTTTGGTCAGCGCACGGAGTTTCTTTTAGGCATTTCAGAATGACCCGACAGAAGTTAACATTGTACATAAACTTGCGACCAAAGAATAACACAGTGACTCTGATGAATTTAAAATTAAAAAAAAAACACCACCAAAAACCAAACCAAAC
>VZRU01011696.1:614390-735362 GCA_013398155.1 Pedionomus torquatus
CAAAACCAAAAACCACAAAAAAACACCACACAAAAAACCCCAGAAAACTACAGAGGCAAAATTACAGCTTTTTCTCTCATTTCATGCATGAGTCAATAAACCATTTAACATTAAAAGTTAGTCAGCCTAACTACGTTGCAAAGGGAGACATTAAATACCACTGCAACAATAAGTGTTAAAAATGAACTTGTTAAAGTTCACAGGGATATGAAATTAAAGATTAATAGCAGTGCTAGTTTTGAGACCCTGCACATATCCACCAGCTTAGAGCACAGCTTAAAACAGACTGTGTAAATGAAATTAGCGTAAGAACTGTGGCAATTGTTTTATGAGGTGCTTTTACAATCTATATTCAAAATGAGGTAAACCTACTCAAAAGACAAGGAGGAAGAGGCAAGTTGTCTTAGTTTTGCATGTTGTACTACTATAGGCTTTGAGGGAAAAAATCACCATCATTCCTGTTTCATTCAAGTTTTCTGAGATTTAACATATTTTAGGCACACTTGAAAACAAAACAGCTAAGAAACAGCTTTTTGTGACATTAATTCAGAGTGGTAGCATTCACTATGGAGCTAAAAGTCACTTTATTACAAACAAAGAACACGGACAGATTACCAAGGAAGCTCAATCAGCTCATAGTCAAACTACGTTATCAGTGACTAAACAGATCTTACCCTGTTGATTCCTCTTAAGCACCAGTGTTGGCAGAAGGAAATAAAGGGAATAAGCCCACTGGTTGGGGAAGAAGGAGAAAGAAGAGAAATTGCTTTAGATCATAAACTAACTTGGGAAAGGTCCCACCAGGCAGCCTTCATTTTCACAACTGCAAAGTACAATAAAAAAAAAACAACTAATTTCAAAATCTAGAAGTGCATATGTTTACAGGCAAGGGGCCTTAATATTTCTATTGAAGTTTGCATATCAAAAATATATACATAGGTAATTAAGTCATGCCAGTCTTTCATGTTAAATTCAATTGAGTCTGACCACAAACACCAATCTGTTTAGTATCTAGGGTCCTACACTGGAAAGCTGAAGCGATTGGGAACCTTAAATCCAGCTTTAGCAATGAAGACCTTGAAAACCTCACTTAAATGTCCGATTTCATTTTCGAGTTCTGTGTTTGATTTAGATATTGACCAGGAGATGGCAGCAGTACCCACTGAATTTATTTACATGACTATGAAATTACTGCATATTAAATTCAAAACAAATATGGAACATATGCAAATTATAAATATGAAATCATAAATCCTGCAGATGCTCTTAAAATATAGATCTTCATCAGAGACATTATATGTGTATTTCTACTTTACTTGCATCATGATCATTTGCTTCTGGGTCACCTTCAGAAATTAATTAAAAATTGATATATTTTCATATGCCATGGCATATTCTTTGCTAGTCAGAAACCAATGATTTATTCCCTTATTTATATATTCAGTAATAATACACTGCAGAACGTATAGTGATCTGTGGGTAGTGGTGGATAAAATTTTTAAAGTGTGATTTACGACTGTAAGGAAATGTCCACAAGTCAAGGATACAGATAGGATATAAGTCCCAGGTATGAGGGTGTTACTAGTCCAAAACAACTGGAACAAGGATGGGAGAGGAAAGGGGGGCTTCACTACTGGAAATGAGGAAAAGAGATCTGGAGAAGCAAAGAGGGAGGAGACTGAAAAGGAGAACAAAGGAGAACCTGTGTAAGCTCTCCAAAAGACAGAAGCTCACGTAAATCCCCAAAAGCTGTTTCAAATCATAACTAGTGCGCAAGCACGCATGAAGGCAAAATAAAATTAAGAAATAGGAAGAGCACAATGGATTTTAAGGTGAAGTTCATTAATGAACGGTGCCATAGGGGAAAACGGTTCCACAATCAAGGAGATGCTTAAGGTTTTTCTACATGTTAACAGTATTACACAGTTTCTTCTGCTTCCACAGGCTGCTTCATCACACCACAGCAATCCTGTCAGCTACTGTATATTCAATAATGTAAGTGTTCTCTTACACTAACAATATTAACATTAATAATAAATTTGAATTGGTTCCAACTGACATTTCATATGTGAAATAAATATTATAATAATTTAACAGTGAAAGAAACTACATCTCAGAGTGCCTCAAAGTTACTCACTGTTTCAGAGTGGAACCAAAACGTGTCCCTGACTAGCTCTACACTTTTTCTAGCAAAGCACATGGATATCTAGCAGAAAACAGGATAAACCACTGTTGTAATGAAACTACTTTTCCAGCATGCACTCAGAGCAGCTGGACAGGTCTCTGAACTTGAAGATACACACAAATACAACATGTAGCCCCAACAGAGGGAATACAGGGTTAAGAATAAAGACTGTCAATTTTCTGAGGAAAATTAAACACATGTCAAATTTACCTTCTTCACAACAGGCAAAGGACGCCTTAGTCATCACTGTTGTGATGCAAGGCAAACTCATCAATAGCACTAAAGTTAAACCATGGTATTGCCTAGACAGGAGACAGAAGTAACTCTGCCAGCAGAGGAGCTTGCAGAGTCTTGGAGAGATCACTTTAGTTCTTCAACAACCAAATAAAGGACAGGAGACAGCTGACAGCAGGCCACGGCTTAGGTCAGGATGTTCCCTAACCAGGAGATTTCTTTCCTGTCCTCAGTAGTCTGCTACCACAGACAGCTGCCAAATTTACCCATCTCTAAGGTGGAATATATTGCATACCAATAGCACAGGCACAAACATATAAGGAACCACAGTAGTGATGAAAATTCCTGCTCCTCAGGTCAGTACTGGTACTGACTAGCAGTATCTTAAAGCCACTAATGATGAATAATACCAAAATGCATGCCATGAGCATAGGGCTCTTACTGTTCTGCTCTCTGTCCAGCTTGAGGGAGCTACTTGTTCAGGGCATAAGGAACAGGAATATTTATAAAGAGACACACCACACACACAAGTGGAGGAACACGCAAAATTATTCTACGCGCTGTATCTTCATTCATCTACATTTGATTATTCCACAAACATTGATCAGCAGACTCAAATGTGATTTTATTTTTCACCTGTGTAGAAAGTTATGCAGTGCAGGCCAATTGGACCAGAAGTGCAACTGCAGCTTCATCACAGCATGAATACAAAACAAACAAATACTGGCAGTATCTAATGTGCCTGTTTACCTGTGCTGCAAAGTAAGTTTAGAAAAGCAATAACAGTATCATAACTGACCAACGGCCTAACCCTAGACAATGCTGGTTTCCCTCTACCACTGGCTGTTAATTGAGAGTTCTGTGGAACTTTTGGGTTCCACATTGTTCTGTGGAACAGAAGTAAAGCTGTCCAGCAAGAAAAAAAGCATACCTTTCAACAATGGTGCAGATCTTCAAAATCTTCAGGCAGCACCCAGCTCACAGAACAAGGATGGTTTCCCAATGATTTCCCATGGATAACATTGCTTTTGTGTACCTTAGCATCTGAACTCTGCTAATTCTGTATATGATTGCTCAAAACATGTTTTTGGTATCAGCCTTTTACCTCTTATTCTACATTTTTTTTACAACCAGTCTTTTCTCTCTTAGAGTAGCTTGTGATAATTAACTTGCTGTTTTGATACACACAATTTATAGGTTCTAGAAAAAAAAAAAATGAAGACCTTTCTTTATTACATGTTGGATTCTGGAGAACATTGGACCAGAAGTCTTCTGCGTGTTACTTGCAGAAACAAAAACATCAAATTACCAGAAAACTTCTGTTCCTTCCTTTCAGGCTTAGGAATCTTTGACTCCTTACTTTAAGGAACTACTAACAACAGAAATGTAAGTTGAGAACACAGAAAGCAACCTTCAACAACTAAGTGATCTCAAATTCTTCAAAATGTAGTTAGCAAGAGTTAGATGTGTCTGACAGCTGTTGAAAGTTTTAGCAATACTTGCAGATGGCACCCAACAAATAATTATGTCTTCAGGAAGAAAAAAAATCATTGGTCATTTGCATTTGATAGCAGTTCTAGACCTCCAGATACTGCAGAATAAAACAATTCCACAATCTGCCATCAAGATTTTTAAAATCTATTTATTTATTTTTAAATGTGAGTGTGCCTGATCTATCATATCTCATAAGGCTGAAAGCTTGTTACATCAATTCATTACTACACAAATGAAGCAAACAAAAGAAGAGCATAATATAACACAGGCTAAAAAACATCAATATTCTGAGTTTTTAAAACCACTTTTTCTCTGGCCTCAAAAGAAGCTGCTTCACTATTCTGGCAGAAATAGAGGCCAGAAGAGGACACAGCTGGCTGACACATAGTCCAGACAACAGGATGGTCATGCTGCTTTGGCAGGTGAAAGCGTTCTGAAGAAGGGACAGAATTTACAACCACCACTTCTTCATGTGAAACTATCTGCCAGTCCATTGGTAAAGCAATGCACGCCTCTCTGTCTGTCAGATTCATCTCAGTTTGCCTGGTCATATGGCACTTTTGCAAGGCAAAGTATCACATGTGTTGTTTCAAGACTAATCAGCTGTGGTGTGTTTGGGATAATCCATAGAACCTGCTCAGATAGTGGAAGGAGAAGCAACCTCACAGCCAACTGCAGCAACAGTTACAAATCTGGCTGCAAAGGCAAGTTCAAGGTCCTAATCACACACAGTGAATCAAAAATGGGCTTTTCAAAACCTGCTTTTTCATGTGAACTAGCAGTGAGCTAGTTTTCACAGAACGCTGAAGCTGAACAAACGTGCGTTTTCCTTTTCACTCAGCTACTCACCCCCACATGTCTTTGCATAATACTGTAATTTAGAATTATCTTATACACCAATGCTGTGAAGAAACAAGAATTCTGAGAATTTTTGCACTCTCAGTTTCTCACCAGAAATAGAACTTTTAAAGTAAAGCTTATCCTCCATAACGTATTTCACAATGTTCTCATCAGAGGATTATAATTACATGATTTCTGACACCTGCTGCTGTTTGACTATTTAGATTTAGGTGAATATTTTCCATTTATAACTCTTTACTGAAATGATCAAACAAAAGAAAATTACCTCCTATTGAAAAAAAAAAAAATTGCCAGTTTATCATTGTACTACTAAAAAAAAGTGGCTACTCTGATTGTCCTAAAATAAGTCTTCAGCAAGTATCACTGCTGCCAAAAGGAGCAGTGATAACAATCAGTTCATAGCTAGTTCTTAATGGCCAGTTTTCATATCAGTGCAGTTAAGGGTGAATTTGAAATTCTACATCTCTGACAACAGATGGAAATATAACGTCACTTTTGTAACTCAAAGATATTTTCCATTTTTAAACTTAAATTTTCTGTTCATTTACCTCCCATTACATATTTGATAGATCAGGAGATCAGCTTCCCATTCACATTAAGCTATCTGTAGAAGGATCTTCCAACCAACATAGGAGCAAAAGTTTTACAACTGACTGCCTGTAATTTTAAATGCCTAAAAGAAATTTTAAATATCTTCTGTTTAACTCTATTACTGAAAACACTTCTTCTGTCCCTTCAAAGACATAATATTTTCTGCCTTTGAAAATATGCTTCCTCTACTAGCTCTCCTGAGGGATTAAAACACATATTCACATATTCTGAATCTTGGCCACTTGATAATACGAATCTACCACATACAATATTAGTAACTGGGGCTGACGCACAGGAAGTATTGAGATTTTTCACTTTGTATTTTTGAAATGTAATACTAAACTCTTTGTCATTAGCTGGTCCTGGCTGGATACCAGATGCCCAAATCCAATTTCTCACTCCCCTCCCACAGCTGGACAAGAGAGAGAAAATGTAACAAAAAGCTCATAGGTCAAGATAAGGACAGGGAGAGATCACTCACCAATTACCATCACAGGCAAAACAGACTCAGCTAGGGAAAATTATCTTAATTTATTACCAATCAAATCAGAGCAGGATAATGAGAAATAAAAACCAAATCTTAAAACTGCTCTCCCCCACACACCCTCCCCGTTTCTTCCCAGGCTCAACTTCACTCCTGAATTCTCTACCTCCTACCCCCGTAGCAGCACAGCGGGACAGGGAATGGGAGTTGTGGTCAATTCATCACATGTTGTCTCTGATGCACCATCCTCCTCAGGGGGGGACTCCTCACACTCTTCTCCTACTCCAGCATGGGTTCCATCCCACAACAGACAGACTTCCACAAACTTCTCCAACGTGAGTCCTTCCTGTGGACTACAGTTCTGCACAAACTGCGTTAGCATGGGTTTCTTTCCATGGGGTCCTTCAGGAACAGACTACTCCAGTATGTGTCCCTCACGAGGTCACAAGTTCTGCCAGCAAGCCTACTCCAGCCTGGCTCATCTCTTCACAGGTCCACTGGTCCTGCCAGAAATCTGCTCTAGTGCAGGCCTCCCACAGAGTCACAGCCTCCTTCAGGCATCCATCTGCTCCAGCATGAGGTCCTCCATGGGCTGCAAGGGAATCCCTGCTCCAGCTCTTCCCTCTCCTTCTTCACTGACCTTGGTGTCTTCATAGTTGTTTCTCTCACATATTCTCACTCCTCTGCGGCTGTTGCTCTATGGGTTTCATGTGTTCTCATCCCCTTAATATATATTATCCACAGAGGAGTTACTACTGTTGCTAATTGGCCAGCAGCAGGTCTCTCTTGAGGCCAGCTGACCTTGGCTCTATTGGACCCAGGGAAAGCTTCTAGCAACTTCTCTCAGAAGCCACCTCTGTAGCCCACCCTCTACCAAAACCTTGCCCTGCAAACCCAGTACAACTCTCCCAAAATAATTTTTCTCTTTTATGCCCTGTGCCTGGGAAGTTGTTTTTTAAAAACACTCATGTGAGAACTTGCTGCTGTTTGGAGCCTCTGCAAACCTTTGGAGCAGTATTCAAACTAACAGTAAACAAAAGTTAGTTTCTTACCATCAGAAGTGCAACACTTGACAATACAAGTATGGATCATGTATTTTTTTGGCCTGTGGAACAGCTATTATAGTAGATTTCTAATAGGAGTTACCTCTCTAATATATAAACTACTTTCTATATTAATATGCAAATATTCAGACTTCTATGCCTGGTCACTTAACAACTTTAGAATCATACACACACAAAAATGCTTGAACTTCTGTCCTAAAAGTACATTTTTCTTTCCTTTCATGATTCTCCCCTCAATAATGAATAAGGCCTATGTTGGTCGTCAGCAGCTTTTGCTTCTACTCTGGTGTAAGAAGCCAAAGATCAGACAGAGGAACTGAAATGGAAAAAATAATTCCACGAAAAACTCAACAAGAAATCAATAACTAGTTATTTTCTTTTCTTAAATAAAATGGCAAGTATCTGATTTATTCAAATGGACAGGTAAGTGATAAAGGAAAAGGTGTGTGTAGAGTGAAACACATCAAGATCTTTCTTTGCTGGGAGGCAACTGCAGTAATAACCAAGTGACACAGCCTCTTGCTAAAAATGCTATTTCCATCTCTGCTTTCCAAAGGAGCTTTCAAAAAGCTTTTTTTGCGGAAAATCTGCACGTCATTCAGCTTTACTGAATGCTGAAATGAAATATAGATGCCCACTGTCATACAGCTATATTGATTATGAGTGAAAACGTGATCATTTTGCATTAACTTGCCCCACAGCACTGAAGTTCCATCAAAGCATCAGAAGGAAATTAATGCTTTCATATAGTGCCTAAGAAAAATATGAGATGTTGTTCACTTTGCCCTCTAGACAAAGAGGTATATGCCAGTAGCTTAGAGGTAATAGCTTTCAGAAAAGAACATGAACTCTAGACTTTTATTAAAATCATTATTTAATGTGCAAAAAATAATGAAGCCACAGCCTTGGCATTTAAAACAGCAATTTGTAGTCATTACATCTTAGATCATGAGGCTTATTTTGTAAAAAGCCAGCCTTTCTCAAATTAAAAATTCATCATCCACTCCCACAGATTATGTAGTACTTCAAATGATGCCATTTCATACAGATTTATTCCAGCTAAACAAAGAGCCAGTAAAGTAGCTGACACAAAATAGATATTTCATCGCTTTCTCTCTAGCAAGACCTTTCTACTCCTTAGACTGTTCACAATCTCACACAAGGGTTGACCAAAGCATCTATATTTTAGTTATTTCACCTTCCAGGGACATTTTAGATCTTAAGTTGCCATACTCCTCACCCCCACTGCATGGATGGTAAAAGAAAAACCTTCATCAGAAGGTTTCTTTCTTCTTTTTTCATACTTAAAACGGCAGCTCACAAAGTGAATGGCAGTAAGAAGACATCAACAGGCCTAAGTGGATCCCTCTAATTGACTAGCATTTAATCCATTATGAAGATTAGATTTTTTTTTGATGGAAAAATAGGCAATGATAATCTTCTCACCAGCAGGAATCTTGTTAAGAACTTGCATGGCGAAGTGATGCAGCCCTACAAAACTGACATTTGCTACTCTGCTTTATATCAAAGACTGTTACGCTTGATTCTCTTTAAGCATGAAATTATTTTTACTATATGAAGTCACATAACACATGTAGATTTTACTGTTTTATCTCAGAAGTCTGTTGGAAGATCACTATGGTCCAACAAGGAGTTGCAAGTTAGCACGTTCATCCTCTGTCTTACTAGTGAGAGATTTTGCTCAGTAACTTGGAGAAACATAAATGAGATTTACATGTGTATCAGCAAGAGAAAAAAAATGCACTGCACGTTTAAGCTCTTTCCTGCTTCAAGACTTTTAATTACCATTTGAGCTATAGCAGTGTCACGAAGTTGGGATCCCTTTTGAAAAGAACATTGAAAGAGAGTCAGTTCCTCCCCCAAATTATTTTAACGTATAGACCTGAATTGTCAGTAACATCACCTGTAATTTAAGTTTTTGTATGTTGAATAGTTATGCTGATTTCAATCCCACTCCTCTTATCAGCAGAAACAGTACATTTAAATTAACATGTTTCACAGTACGTCCTCTACTGTCTTCCAAATGTCTGCACTCAAAATACCTCTCCCACAGAACATTCCTCTTACAATGGTGAAGTAGCTTTTTCTATACCCTTCTGTGATCTCTACACCTACCAGAAAAATTTTTAATTAGAGACTAGCAAGAGGCTAACACTGTTTTATCAAGGGACAAAGACATCGCATATGTTACTGTACTTTCCATCTAACTAAATGGCTTGCTCTTTCGCTACATCTGCCAATAACTCTCTCCAAAACTTATCTCCAAATGCTTTTAGTACATAAACTTTCCATCAACCCTACAAAACAGGCTTACACACAAGTTTTGTAGAATCCTACGTTTTGTGAAAATTCACTGGGAAACAGATCTATACGCAAAGCAAACATACCTTATACTCACTAAGTTGCTGGTTGCCAGAGATTTATGCAAAATTGTGGAATTCGAATTAGAAAATAATTTTAAAATAAAGACAGAAGCTTGTGGAAATCTTGAACAGGATTGCAATACATGCAGGCTTAAATGGTGTAAAAAAAAAAAAAATAATTAAGCACAATGAGCTTCTACACAAAAGCAAGTTGTACTTTTCTTAACAACAACCATTTCAGAAAGTTGACAATTAAGAATAGCCATCTTGACAGGTAGTTAGCTGGAAAGATGATAAAATGATGTGCTTTGTTTTGGTCTCCAATAAATTCCTATACCTAATTAAATTATACCAATACCCATCCAAAACTACAATCTAAAACTCAATCTGATACACATAATGAAATATACTGCTTAAGGGAAAAATAAAGCTTAAGGAATTTAATTAGTGTTGCCAATTGGAAAGATTTATTCTCATACTTTCTGCACATTACTGCAGATTGAAAAGTCTCACAATCAAGTCCACAAAACCATGCACAAGCTCAGAACTATTACTGTACAGGCATCACTGACAGTCTGTATTAGTTTGTTACTCATGAATTTTAGCATCTTTGAAGCAAATAGGAATATCATATTTCTATCTAAGTAACAGAGATTATAGAAAAGTACCTTGATGCTTCAGGAAATTATTAGAGAGTGCTTGAAACCTTAAAGTCTAAATTAATTTCCCTCCCCAAATTGATTTCTATTATTCTGACACTAGTAGAAAATTTGGAATTTGAAGTTGAAGTTATCTGTAGAGTTGAGAAAATATAATGAATGTTGAAACACCACCTGTAGTATTAAAAAAGTAAGCCATCTCAACTAGAAGAGTTCACTGTCTTGCAGAGTGAACAGGCAAACTTGCACCACTATCAGAAAAGTTTTGTGCACCAGTTACGGCTCAACCACAATGTTATTAAGGAAAGATTCAAAATCAAAGCACAATATCTCAGCGTCTCTAACAGTACCAAATCCTCCAACATAAACATCTATTTTCAGCTTTTACATCCTTTTTGTCACATGCGCGTGCTCTTCTTACCTCCAGTTATACAACCCCAGACTGAGGCAGGCAGGCAGCTGTACAAGAAGGTCATTACTATTATTTTTTTTTTAAAAAGAAATATCTTTATGTGTAATCCAAACAACACACAAATGAAGTTCTACTTTCATACTGCATAGGGATTTTTGGGTATTAGTCTCATGTGCTGTCTTTAATGCTTAAATTCAAACAAAATATTCAAATTAACACCTCTTAAACACATAAAGATCTATTGTTGGATGTCTAAGTGCATAGACATGACAACCATTAAAGCAGTTGAGCAGTCTCAAAGGAAAAGTAAAACTATTTTTAAAATCAGAAAAAAAATGTTATTCACTGAAACTAAACACACTGCACTGGGCAGGTGGGGGGTTATAATTTTTTTCCCCATCATATTCTGCCTTCTACATTGTGCTTACCTTTTCTCCCAAAGCCCAGCAAACATTTGAAATGCTTATGTATTCAAGAATGGTGTATTTGCTGAAAGACAGACAAATGCTTCTTTCAGCTTGAAACTCAATTTGTGGTTGAATGATTAATGTCATCTAGGTCTTGCAATTACATAAGTTTGGATGTCACCCAGGGGTTCAGGTTGTCATGCCAGTAGAAGTACACATATTTTTTTCTCAGTTCAGTGCACAACAGGGCATGTTTCCTACATGGAGTACAGGCTCCCTCTATAGTTACAGTCTAGCAACCAACATCGCCTGGTCTGACCATGATGACTTTAATTTAAACTCTTGTTTCTTTATGGTAAAAAAAAGAAAACACAAACAGCTATTCCTGCATAATCTCTCTGTTGCATCATCTGCTTTCCAGGTCCTAATACTACTCACTGATAACCAATCACAAATACTTTTTTGAGGTAGGAAAAGTTGCAAAAAATAATCCAAAAATCTACAACAACAAAAAGTGATTAATCACATACAGAATTTATATTTAGTAACTTTGATCAAGTCTTGCTTCACATTAACAGTTCAGATGAACTCTTCTTTCATCCTATCATCATTAATATTCTGTTAATATCACTGGTCTAAATTAATATGCAGTACATACCATTTGTTCTCCTCCCTACAGTTTAATTTTCACATTTGTGTTTTCACAAAGTAGATAACATACCATTTGCATCTCCCATAACAATCTTATCTTCTCTGTGCAGGTATCGGTCACCTCACTAGTCTCTAAGCCTGTCCCAGGCTAGGATCCCCAGAAACAGCTTCTGTCTACTTTACACCAGGTGTTTGCCTTGCTGCCAGGCTGACTGCTAAGACTGGCTGTGTTTCTAAAAAGCTCGGTCTGAAATTTAGCAAATTGCAGAATAACCTGCCTTAGACTAGCTGTTCTGGAGGGATGAGTTTCCTATCTGCATTTAAGTTCCCCATCCCTGCACTTCAAGTTTGACTTGCTTGAATGCCAAGTGTGAAAGTAAAAGTGATGGATTCATCTGTGCTTATGCCAGCTATGCTCACAGTGAAGAATGCAGAGGGACAGAAGGCTACAAAAATCAGTGAAGAAAAAGTTTCCTCATCCACTTACAGCCCTTAGAGTGTGAGTGCTTCTTGATGCAAAGTCACCCAGATCAGATTAAACCCTTTCTGACACGCTTAAACTCAGTTGTTGGCCTTAGCTCCAAGATGAACTGAAAGTATGTGCTCAGTCAGGAACAGTAAGAACATGTTTCAGAAAACAGCTCCTGATTTCTGTGAACGACAGCATGCACCCTGATGAGAGGTCTCATGAGAATGCTCTTAATCCCTTCCCAGGGCAAAGAAAAGAGATTAGGCCTTTAAAATAAATTCCTTCGTTTTGTCCTAAAGAGGCTTAAAAGTACTCACACACCAAATTACTGGATCTTAGTGAGAAGCCAGAAAATAAACTGGAGATGCACCAAAAAGGAGAAACTTAGATCACCTCCGTTCCTCTCTTCCTCCCAGCTGGCAGCAGGAGTGATTTGGAGCATTGGAGATTTATGCAGATTCCCTGCCAATATAATCTCAGCCCCATCCCAAGTACGCTGTGCCTCTTGATAAGGCATCTGCCACATGTTGAGTGCTGAGGCTGTTAAACCTCAACTCTTGGCCCACTAAGCTGGTAATGTACCGTCTTTGGGGCCACATGCAGAAATAATGCAACACCACAGAGCCTTACAAGACCTACTCACCACCATGCAAAAACCTTACTCTACCACCAAGGCTTTTACACATTACTCTCCTTTCATAAAATCATTCAGGTTGGAAAAGACCCTTGGGTTCATCAGGTCCAACCATTAATCTCACTCTACAAAGTTCTCCCCTGCAACACATTCCCCAACACCACAGCTAAATGACTCCTCAACACATTCAGGGATGGTGACTCAACCACTTCCCTGGACAGCCTATTCCCAGAGTGTCTGACCACTCTTTCTGTGAAGAATTCTTTCCTAATGTCTAATCTAAAGCTATCCTATTGCAGCTTGAAGTCATTTCCTTTTGTTATATCGCTAATTATCCATGAAAATAGGTCAGCACCAGCCTTTCTACAATGTTCTTTCAAGCAGTTGTAGAGGGTGATGAGGTCTCTCCTGAGCCTTCTCTTTCTCAAACTGAACAGGCCCAGCTCCTTCAATAGCTCTTCATAAGATTTATTCTCCAGGCCCTTTGGCAGCTTCGTTTCTCTCCTCTGCACTTGCTCCAGCACCTCAATATCTCTCGTCTATTATACAGCTNAATATCTCTCTTGTCTATTATACAGCTTGTAATGGCACTCAAGATGATCTGTTCCATGACCTTCCCTGGAACTGAGGTCAGACTGAAAGGTCTATAGTTTCCCAGATCCTCCTTTCTGCCTTTCTTGTAGAAAGGTGTTACATTTGCTAACCTCCAGTTCATTGGGACCTCCCCATTTAGCCATGACTTCAGGTAAATAATGGAAGCTTGGCAAGCACATCTGCCAGCTCTTTCAGCACTCTTGGGTGTAAACCCATCTGGTCTCATAGACGTGTGTGCATCCAAGCAGTGTAGCAGGTCACTGATCACTTCCTCTTCAATTGTGATGACCTCATTCTGCTTCCCCTCCCCGTCTCCTAGCTCATGAGGCTGGGTGTCCAGGGAATAGCTAGTTCCATTGCTAAAGACTTTGTCACCTGCCATCTCAACCAATAAATCCCTTTCACACACTGTCTCACAGCAGGCATCTGAACAGACTCGTTCCTGCTTGATAAATCTTACAGAGTTGAAGCACCTTCAGTATTAAACCCATGAGAAAAAACTAACTTCGTGCTCTCCCTGAGGTGTTCATGAGTAAGACATTTTGCATGCCCCAATTAACCCTCTCAAGTCATATCTCCATACTCCAGGAACACCACTAACACAGGCATGTCACATACAGGGAGAAAGCATATAGTAAACTAAGTTTCAGATCCTCAGCAGTATTGTTAAAGGGAAAACTGAACATAGAAATAGATGAAAATAGTTTACAACTGCAATTTAATTTGTTCAGTCACATTAAGGGACAAATAACTATGCTTACAAGTTTATATTAATGGCTATCTTGTATTTACTGGGGATAACTAGTTTCCTGAAACCTGGTTGAGTTTATTGGATCATGCAAAAAATTAACAGAAGCCATAAATTCATCTATGTTCCAAATCCCCTCTCCAACCTGAGGAAAAACAAGCTCCTTGAAGGGAATTAACCAATTCCTTAACAATAATAGGATTTCAACTACTGCAGCACCATAATTTCATGCAAATATGGGAAGTATATCCTGGTTTCTATGAATATATGTCATAGTTGCTTTAAAAAGTCATTTTGAAGTAAAAACCTATATATAGTAACACTAATAACAATAAATATCAAAGTGAAAAAAAATATTTAGAAGTGTTGATATGGGTAATGGATCATTATTGATGCCACACAGCTGAGCTAACAAAATCAATTTATTTTTATTGCCATCATCTATAGGACATCAACAAATAATCACCAAAGAAAATCAGGGTATCTGACCACAAGACCTTAGGCATTTTTATAGCAAAATGTTTAGTGAAGAAAAAAAAAAAGATTTATAATTGTCAATAAGCCATTCTAAAAGCCAAGAGCTGATTAGCAACCAGCAGTCTCAGCCTCAAGGCTGCCTGTTTTCACCCTTTCTGCAGAGACAACAGCTTAATCTTTACACACAAAGCATGACATTTTTACAGACAATGCAAAACTAAGGGGAGTGGCTGATACAACAGAGGGTTCTGTCACCATTCAGAAGGACCTCAGCAGGGTGGAAAGATGGGCTGACAGGAACTGTATGAATTTCACCAATGGGAAATGCAAACCCCATGCACCTGTACAGACTGGGGACTGACCAGCTGAAGAGAAGATACACAGAAAAGGCCCTAGGGATAGAGAGGTTGGTGCTGGTCTCTTCTCGCAGGTAGTTAGTGGTCGAACAAGAGGGAATGGCTTCAAGCTCCAACAGAGTAGGTTTAGACTGAACATTAGGGAAAGAATTTTTCACAGAAGGAGTGGTTGGTCATTGGAATAGGCTGCCCCGGGAGGCAGTTGAGTCACCATCCCTGGATGTGTTTAAGAGTCATTTAGATGTGGTTTCGGGGGTATGGCATAGTGGAGAACTTTGTAGAGTAGGGTAGATGGTTGGACTCGATCCCAATGGTCTTTTCCAACCTAGATGATTCTATGATTCTAACTGACTCCCAGCTGGACACTAACTCAAGCAATCACATTTGGAGCAAAGAACGATAAAGAGCCTCCAGAGCAGCATTAGGAAGAAGGTAGCTAGCAAATTGAGGGGGGTGATCCTTCCCTCTCAGCACTGGTAAGAGATACATGGCAGTGCTGGGTTAAGTGCTAGGCTCCCCACAAATACTGGAGCAAGTCTCAGGAAAGGTCAGAAAGATGATTAAGGGACTGGACTGCCAGTCATATGAGGAAAGGCTAAGAGAGCTCAGCCCGGAGCAGAAAAGGGTCAGATCTAGTCCACATGTATAAATACCTGATGAGGGAAGTAAGGGAGAGGGAACCAGGCTCCTGTCTGTGGTGCCCAGTGACAGGACAACAAGAGACAATGAACACTAACAGAAATTCCACCTAAACATAACTACTTTTTCTAGTGAAAAGTAAAGATGGTCAGATACTGGAAAAGGTTGTCCAAAGAGGCTGTATAGTCTTCATTCTGGAGATCCTCAAAACCCAACTGGACAGAGTCCTGAGCAACCTGCCCTGAGCAGGAGGTCAGACAAATCTCCAGAGGTGTCCTTGCCTCAAAAATCAAACATACACTGAATGGTTATCTATGTCAGTTTACTCTCTTTTTACCATCCTGAGAACACTCATCAACTAAGGTAAGACAAATAAACACACATGCGCACACAGCTTCACACAAAAAAAACCCAAACCCCTAGCTAAAATAAAAGTAAATTCCACCAAGATCAAGAAATCTTATCTGAAAGTTACATAAACTTTTTTCTTCAAAGAATTTAACTACTGCACCAAGATCATTAGCCCAGCAGGTATTTACACAGAATAATCTCCACATTTTTGAAAAGCTATAGAAGCACAGAGTATTTTCACTACTTCTGAACAGAAGCAACATTTTTTTCATTTTTCTACAATGACGTTATTTGATCCAACTCAAAAAGAAAATACATTTACAGAAGCTCAATCTCTTCCCACTTAAAAAAAGAACAAATTCTATTATCAGCTAAGCATAAGAAACTATAAAACCTACCAAACCATCCATAAAGAAAGAAGACCATTCTTGCTGTACGTCACTATCCTTGGGAAGGTTCATCTATTGAGACCACATTGAGAACAGACGCAAAAGCTAAAAATTAGGTATTTTTTCATTCCTTCCAAAGGGAATAAGTGGTCTTCTCACTCAAAACCAGAGAAAATTTATGGTTTGAACTTTTATTCTTAGTATTTTCAGGCCTGTTTGGTGGGGGTTTTGTTTTTGTTGTTGGGTTGGTTGTTGTTTTGGTTTGTTTTTTTTCTCCTTTCTCAGGGTTGGTTGGTTGGTTTGTTTTCGGTTTGGTGATTTGGGATGTTTGGTTTTTCTTGGGGGGTAGAAAGTGTGTTTGAGTTTCGTTTTTGGAATGGGGAGAGAATCAGGTCTATCAATGTGTTAACATTAATAATAACCACAAGCTGATCCAAAATAGTGTTTCTCCACAACAACAAGGAATGAACATGCTTTAGGAAGATTTTCTTAAACAACATGCCATACCCAACTTGACCTGCTTACAAGAAATTGTCGTCTAAAAGCATAATAAAAAAAGGAAGAAAGAAAAAAGTTAAATATTTTTACCTCCTACCAAAACCAATTTTACTCAATCAAGGCCATGTATTAGTATGCAGCATATAAGTACCTTCAGCAAGTTTGCCAATGACACCAAGCTGTGTGGCATGGTCAACACGCTGCGGGGAAGGGATGCCATCCAGAGAGACCTGGACAGGCTTGAGTAGTGGGCCCATGTGAACTTCATGAAGTTCATCCAGGCCAAGTGCAAGGTCCTGTATCTGAGTCAGGGTAATCCCAGGCACAAATACAGGCTGGGCAGAGAATGGATTGAGAGTAGCCCTA
The DNA here is from genome assembly GCA_013398155.1 of Pedionomus torquatus. Taxonomy (NCBI): domain Eukaryota; kingdom Metazoa; phylum Chordata; class Aves; order Charadriiformes; family Pedionomidae; genus Pedionomus; species Pedionomus torquatus. The sequence goes on from VZRU01011696.1 coordinate 631,338, forward strand.
TGGAGAAGGATGTGGGGGGGTTGGTGGATGAGAAGTTCAACATGAAACAACAACATGCACTTGCAGCCCAGAAAACCAACCACATCCTGAGCTGCATCAAAAGAAATGTGACCAGAAGGTTGAGGGAGGTGATTCTGCCCCTCTACTCTGCACTCGTGAGAGCCCACCCGGAGTACTGCGTCCAGCTCTGGAATCCTCAGCACAGGAAGATCATGGACTTGTTGGAACGAGTCTAGCAGAGGACCACAAAGATGATCAGAGGGCTGGAGTACCCCTCTTATGAGGACAGGCTGACAGAGTTGAAGTTGATCTGCCTGGAGAAGAGACGGTTCTGCAGAGACTTCATAGCAGCCTTCCAACGCCTAGAGAGAGCCTCCAAGAAGAATCAGGGGGAGGGAACTCTTTATCAGGGAGTGTAGCAATGGGATAAAGGGTAATCACTTTAAAATGAAAGAGGGAAGATTTAGACTAGATATTGGATAGAAATTCTTTATTGTAAGGGTGGTGAGACAGTGGAACAGGTTGCACAGAAAAGTTGTGGATGCCCCATCCCTGGCAGTGCTCAAGGCCAGGTTGGACTGGGCTTTGAGCATCCTAGTCTAGTGGGAGGTGTCCCTGTCCACAGCAGAGGGGTTGGAACTCGATGATCTTTAAGGTTCCTTACAACCAAAACCATTCTGTGGTTAAGATTCTATATGCAATGCATGAACATTACTCAGTTGTTGCATATAAAAAAAATTGCCCTAATAGTTGTAGTATAATCTTGCTAAAAATATTGTTTCCTCCTAAAAACAAACACTTATATCACAGTATTTGAATATGGTGTATTTCAAAAACAATCTCGTGACAGCAAACTCAGTAGTGTTCACATATTCACTCTTCCACAGGTGATCATCTTAAGTCATTTAGATAATCTGCAAAATGCTTGTTGCTAATGACAAAGCATAAATAAAAAAAAAAAACACCATACAACAAACCTAAAAACACACACACCATTGTAGCAAACAGGTGGAAGCTGGATTTGACAGAAGAAATATTGGCTGTTCCTATGTCTGGAAATGCATTCAATAATCTTCCTTGATGATTAATACATCCCACGTGTAAAAGCCTGCATAAAAGACCAAGCAACAGCTGTAATTTACTGAAGGAGGTAGGACAGCTCAGCAGCAGAAGTCATCCAAGCTGTAAAATGACAGTGTATTAGTAGTTCCCATCCATTTAATTACAGTTTAAACTTTCCAATCTGACACAGTAATAAATTGAGAAATGCTGCATTACTGGCTTTTTTTTTTCCTTTAAGACAGATGTTGTACATGGTATATTGTGGACCTTTTCCATCTCTTCCTTTCTTGCTGGTTATTGCCTGGCTAACAGGATGTTTCATTTTAATGAAAAATACATTAGCGCATTAAGATAAGGTCATCAGTTCTTAAGTTAAATGCAATTTCTGTAATAAAATTAATTGTATAGCCCACATAAAAATTTTTATGTGGGTTAAACATTTTTAATTACTACCTAAATTTTGTTCAACTGAATGTTTAAATGGAGTATTCTCCTATAAAAAGAATGCATACACTGTGAAATGCTTTTGTAGTTCTTTACAGCATGCCTTCTAGATGTTATACTGTAATACAGTAAGCAGTCATCAGTGTTAAAATCTACATAAGTCTCTTGAGGAAGGCTGAGAGGGAAGGAGGCAGAGAAAAGAAAACTACTAAGCTATATGCAAACTGTGAAAACTGGGTTTGAGTGAGATCTGTTGCTCAGGGTCATGTCCACTTGGGGCTGGTTAATTTAAGGATGAAGATTCCACAATCTAACTGAGCATCCTAGTATATACAACATTATGAAGCAGAAAATATTTTAGCAGTTATTTGTAAATCCTGTTCTGTTTCATATAACTAACAAATATTATTTGATATAAATATCAAATCATCACTGTAGCAGAAGCTAGAGCTCAGATCACCTCTCCGAGTACTGTAGAAATCTTTGTTAAAAAAGCTGTATGTATTTCTCAGTAATGTTTGTATAATTCACGTGACATGGAACAGCCGGTACGTGAAATAGAACATTAGGATGACTTTATCCTACTAGTTACAAAGTTTTTCTTAAGAGAGACAAAACTCTAATAAATTCTCCATGCCATTCTACAGCAAAGATATAATCCTGGGTCCCTATACCTTAGGTGGCTGGTAAGATTTGAAACAATGAAGTTTCACAAATGGTGCATAGTCCATTTTTAGAAGTCCCTGCAACACTAGTTTATATAGGCTAAAGGATTTTTTTTTTCCTGTGAGGTGGCAAGGTTCTACCCTCAGGAATATTTTTTTTCAACCAGGATTAAAATTACTCAAATTTTTTTTTTTTTAAATTCAACTCCTGAATCTCCAAAATAGCCATAGAATTATAGAATGGTTAGAATTGGAAGGGACTTTAAAGATCATAGAGTTCCAACTCCCCTGCCACGGGTAGGGACACATAATAACCAAGTATTAAACTCATCTCTAAGTCTGATGTCACTGAACTGCACAATGGTAGGCCCCGAGACCTGAACCATGGATTTATGAGTTAATTCAACATGCATAACTTTACTAGGATATTTTTACTTTTATGCCTAGAACTCAATATATATCATTCAACCAATTGATTAATGAAAACAATATTCTTATACTGACTTAAATGTGGTTCCATATTTTAGAAATGGATTAAATTTGACATTTTATGTTATCTTCATTTTAACTGAACTGGATTCTGTCAACAAAAGAAATATGTTCCTACAAAGAGAAAAGAATTGTTTTCATTAAAGAAAGCTTTGAAAATACTTGCTTCTTCTGTTCTCAAATGTAATACATTTTTAGGTTTACTAACTGAATGTATAATATTCTACGACAGAAAAAGCTGACACAAGGATCTTCTACAGCGTTCCTCATTGTGCTTTCTAAGTGTACTTCAGCCATTACAAAAAAAAAAAAAAAGCAGATCATTTTTCTTTTACAGCATTCAGGAGGTGTGATTTTTTTTGCAGCTGAATGAACAGTGTAACATCTTTGCATTATTGCCAGTAATATGATTCCTTGTTTTGAAACATAGTCAAATGACATTAAAAACTGCTAGCTCCAGTACAACTTGCATAAAGGAAATCACGGACTCTCTACAGGGCGAGTACACTCTACAGTGTATTATCATGTAAACAAGGAAAAGCACCATAACCTTAAGCAGCTGAAAACTAGTTAGAGAAGAGGCGTGTCCAATTTGAGGGAAGTTGGACATCTGACATCCAAATACTCATCTGTAGTGCAGATGTGAGAGAGGAGGAGGGAGAAAAGCAGCAGTCTGTATACACGTGTTCATACGTACACTGTGTTTGGGTATCAGGGAGTGTGTGCAGAAAGGCAATGAAATAGCACTTTAGCTCAGCATCCATGAGACACCAGTAGAGTAGAATACAGAAAGGATGGTAAGAGTCTACTTTAAGACCTACCCATATGGATGGAAATTCTCTGAAAAATCCAGCTCTAGAAAGTATGCCTGACAAATATCTCAACCAGCAAAAGAGCAAAAATGTTTATTAGGTTCTTTCCCTTTCTGTGCTTTTTAATCAATTAACTCCATGTTTTATTTTCTGACTTTAAGACATCTTTAACTATTAATACTCTTCTTAGAACTAGAAAGAAATTATCTAACTGTCACACGTAAGCAGTACATTTTTCTCACAATCTCTCAAATTCTCAATTACCGTTGATATACCTAACGCAAATTTGTACTCTATTATATTAGGAATAGGTACATTTTTTTTCCAGATTTTGGGGTTTTTTTTATACATCATATTTGGGTTTCGGCTCTTCTTAGTTTGCTTAGCTTCTCTCAATCACTTAAATTAAACCAAATATACAAGTTTGTGGCAATTGTTTTGAAATTCTAACTAAATTACTAAGTTACGAACTAATGAAATAAAACTTTGTAGCAGCAGCCATCACAGATATTATTAGCTATTTGAAAAATATCAGTCCTAGATTCTTTCATTAAATTGTTTAAACTCAACAGGCATTTCAAAAAAGGCTTATAAATACCACATTTAAAAAAAGAACTCTAATGAGACTATTAGTCATTCAGAGGATTTAAGAAACTGCACCCACATCCTTTTGGCTACAATACATTCTCATTCCCTTATCAAATTGCTGTCATTTGGCTGCTTCCTTTTGGTCCCTTGCCCAGAGTAATTTATCCATCAAATGAAATTTCGCAGATGCAAGATTTACAGTTAAAAATGTCCAGAATGCATTTTTCACTATCACAACTTTCTCTCCATAAAATTATTTTTTAAATTAAACATAGTTTGAATACCTATACTTTTTTTTTTTAAGGCTGTTCAGTTACACTCAGATATGAAAACTTTGATTTTTGACTAAGTGTACCAGTTTCTCCCTTGCTCATTGTAAAGTTATACTCATTCCTTTCTCTTAAGAAAAAAAAATAATCACTTTTAAACCCTAAAGAATTCCATAATATCTTCTCCTTTTTTCAATGCATTTCTTTTTGCTGGTAACTAAAACAGCTAAATTCATGAAACTATTATTAAAAACACTGAGTATTTCCCAAACCAGCAACATTTGAAACTATTTCTGAAATCTGCAAGATACAGATTCACAAAGAACTTCTACATTAACAGATTAATTACACTCACTCTTCTGTTAATCATATTTGAATGTAAGCATGCAGAGATCCCTGGGCTGCTAGCAGGAGGCCTTGGCCCGATTGAAAATTCCAACACCAACTCACATTGCCCTTTCCTTTTTTTTTAAAGTAATTACTACCCCTTTTCAAAAAAAATTAACCAAACCAACCAACCAAAAAAAAAACCCACCAACCACCCCCCCGATTTCAAGGCTTTGCAAGTCAGCTTCACAGTGGAGAGCAAGACAATAAAGACAATTATATTTGAAGTGCAACTTTCTTTCATTTCACATATATTCGTGTGGAAATTACACCCTCTGGAGAGCTGCAAGATTTCCAAGAACATTTGCCCAGCGCTTACTCTTCACGAAGCATCTGTGCCTCAAGGCTTTATTTTAAACTGAGGCCAGCCTCAGGCTCTGAAGGGAACTACCCTCCAATTTCACACAGCAACACATCCTCGTTTTTATTACACTTGAAGATAACACCGCTATAGCAAGCCTCCCCAAGAATCAAAAATGGCACAGATCAAAAAATGTAACAGCTATGTACACCAGCACCACCTGGTGATAGCTACAATAAAGCACATAATGATCTGGTTTGATAAAACTGTATCTGATCCACCCAGTGAACACCCACGCTGCACCAGCGCTCCGTTTTTCTCTTGATGCTCTGTGTGGTGCACTGGGTGAGAGCCCAGGGGTCAGCACAAGGACGTTCTGCTCCTAGTCACAGGCACCACCAGAAAATGAGGATTTATTGTGGGGTGGCTCTTCTCCCCTAGCGTCTACTTCTTCCTAGCTCTCAGCGATGTGTACACAGCCCGGCAAAGAGTGACACTGTAACACCTGAGCTAGCACTGTATTCCCCGAGATCAGCATGGGTCAGACTTCTGTATTTAGTAAGCGCTCTGCACAAACCAGCACACAACAGTATTTTTGGGTATCAATAGCAGCAGCTATCTCAGATATTGTGGCAAGTCCCAACGTAAGCTCCCTTGTAAGATTCAACTGCTATTAGCTCTTCTCGAAGTAGGCTTTCATGTCCGTATAGCAGGTAGTACAGAACACTGCAAAGTACTTTAGGCTATGTAACCCTAAAACTCTGTCATTGTCCAGTACTGGCAACTCTACCTCCCAAGTATTGCCACTCCTAGTAACAAGCCAAAGGCTTTGTGGGGTGCTTCCAAGGGCTCCCGACTGAGGAGTTTAAATTGCTTTGTTTAAATTTGCCTTCACTTGCATGGTACTCAGCACTGGTGAGACCCCACCTCGAGTACTGTGTCCAGTTTTGGGCTCCCTACCACAAGAAAGACATTGAGGTGCTGGAGCTGGTCCAGAGAAGGGCAACAAAGCTGGTGAGGGGTCTGGAGGCTGGAGAGAGGCAGGGGTTGGTCTCTTCTCCCAAGTTACAGGTGAAAGGACAAGTGGTAATGGCTTCAAGTTGTGCCAGGGGAAGTTCAGGTTAGATATTAGGAAATATTTCTTTACTGAAAGGGTTGTCAGGTATTGGAATGGGCTGCCCAGGGAGGTGGTTGAGGCACCATCCCTGGAGGTATTCAAGAGAGAAGTTGACTTGGTGCTCAGGGATATGGATTAGCGTTGTGTGTGGTAATTGGTTTTTTGTTTGTTTGTGTTTGTTTGTTTTGTTTTTCATTGGTTAGACTAGATGATCTTAAGAGGTCCCTTCCAACCTAGGTGATTGTGTGAAGTTTTGTTTCCACCTGTTTCCACAGCAATTCCTCTACTGATCAGCTAGCAAACTATCTGCGGTTGTTTTACTTTTGCTAGGCAGAACTGGCTTTCCGGGGTAACAAAGAAAACCAAGCCCAAGTATCTAACATGCAAAAAAAATTGCACTATAAATAGTAAATTTGGATGCAAAAGAGTTGCAGACTTAATGGAAGAAAAAATAAAGCATTAAAAACATATTAGCAAACATAAAAAAGACCAAGTGGCTATTTGAGTGAGGATCCCACCCAGTAACAGACTGACCTGATTTCACATTTCACCAAGGAAATTTGTTTCAGGCATCAGATCAACTACCACTAAAGAAAACTGGGGAAACCAGAATTCCCATGAGAAGATGTGCTTTCATCACTACTGAGCACTACAAGAGTGTAAGTTTCCTTGGGTAGCTGCTACACATCTAGGAGGGATATTTCCTACTGCCTACAGTTGGAGAGCCCAGAGCTACAAGGTGCTCTTGCAGCCACAGAGGCACATAGCATGGTCCGTCTGCATGCTGTGTCTTCACCTCAAACAGAAGGACTCCTAACGAGATGCTCCAACTGGCGCTATCCTGGAGCTGATCTCACCAAGCTGACAGAGCTTTTGCAAACCAATATATTAGTTCTTAGAGAAGATAATATTACTATGATAATAGCTTTCTCTCAAGGTACGACAAATTGTTCTCTTCTTCAACTTCCCATATATTTATGAAGATCTTTGTTCAGGACAGGGCTACAAATCTAAGTTTATGAGGAACTGTTTTAATTTCCTAGTCTCAGAAGAGCAGCAAAGCCAGCAAACCTGATCACTGCCTTTGATCTTCCTTACTTGTAGACAAGCTGTAAGAGATTAAGCTCTTTTCCCATTACTTAATCACTTAAAGTGATATTCTAGGATTCCCAAGGGTAAATGCATTAGGCTACTGATCAGTCTGGGCCCTTTTTTTTTAAGATATTGAAAGATTTATAAAACACTGTCAGTTTATACAGTTTGAATTAGATTTTCAGAAATCCTTTGATAATTTAGGGGCATAACTCTTCTTTAAACCAACATTGAGAGGGAAATCAAATGGCTACTTTTTAATATCATGTAAACTACTAATTTTTATGATTAATTTTTCTTCCCATATTTGATATTATATATGCCCTTACTTTCTTTAAAGTTACAAGAAAATATTCTAACAATCTGGAAAGAGAAAAGTCAGTGTCTTAAACTGAAATCCTTGATTATTGCTGTGCTGTACAGAAACAATTAAAGATAAGAGTTTGCAAGAACTGCATCACTTCCCTACATACTCTATGTCCACCATATCACAGCTCCAACTGTATGAAGCCCCAGGATTTCTCAGTCTGGGAAAGAATTGAATCCTTAAGGAAAATGCCTGAACATTTCCCAACCTGCATATAAAATTTTTAACCTAGCTGCATTTATATCCCCCCTGAACCATTAATGTCTCCCAGGGAAGCAACAGGAAGGCAAAGAAAGCCTGTCAAAGGAAGGGTTTCTTCCAATCCTGTAACAACTGTATAATATAATGATGGCAAATATATGGGACTACTGCCAGTCTCTTGTCCAAGAAACTCTGACGTCTTAATCTAGTCAGATATGTTGTACAAATAAAATTATATTATAGGGAGCAAAATGAATGTTATGTTATGGATTTTGGCATGAAACCATAGTGATTTTTAACTCAGCTGTCTGCCATGATTCAGGCTATTAATTGGAGTATAAATTATACAGATGCACATTCTGCATTAAGCAACCTTTTTCTTTTAAGGTCTTACAGAATAATTTGTCTCTTAAATGACCACTCTATGAAAAATGAAGCACCTCATCACAGGGAAAAAAAAAGAAATATTACTACTTAGATAATGTAAATATTTTTAAAACTTACTATTCTTAAAAATCCAAGTATTCAAGCATTTAAATGTGTTTTTTTTTTTCTAGATGATCTTAGTTTAATGCAAAAGAACTTATAACCTTATTACAATTCTTGATAACACCACTAAAAAAATCCTATTTGAAATGTATAAGCAGATAATTACTAAAATGTCCATATACACATTCCAGGCTTAGCACTTGCAATGGTATGGTATTGAAACTGGTACAGCTATTCCCCTTGCTGGCTCCCTAGGCAGACCAGACCCATTTGGGATCCGCTGCCTTCATTCTTTGTAAATTTAACACTCAAATTGAAACATCCAAAATCCTTAGCAAACTCTTACTTTATCTGAACTTGAAATTTAGTCATACCCAAAAAAAGAAATTCAGAAAAACCCAAGACACTTTGAGCCATATCAATATTATTGTTCATCCAAATGTCATCGTTTTCAGTGGAATTAAAACATTTCCTCAAAATATAAAACCATACATAAAACATTTCTATCTCATGCAACACTGCGATATCTATCACTTTGAACGTAGGCCTGTAGCAGGGAGGATGGTGTGCAAGGGGAAAGGAAAGAAAGATAAATCTTGATGGTAAATTTTAGAACTAAGAGTTCCTATACCTCCAATTAAATTAGTGCTACCACATCTCATTCATCCTCATTAACAACAGGGGAAAATAGAAGTCCCAATTGCCAACTGCATTAGAAGGGAAGTCACATTTATTTGCTCTCCAAAATGGAGCAAAAGGAAACCAAAACTACGTCAAGATATGGTAAATAAAGCACATTCTTACTAACTGTAAACAACCTTTAAGACTGGACAGTTTAAGAAAGAAAAAGCAGCAGCGATTAAAAAAAGGTACCGGACTTACTCACCTTCTCTGCCCAGGTAAAAGAAACCGGTATATCCTAAAGAAGGAAACGCATCCATGCAACCAGTCTGGAGAAGCATGACACTGTCTCACAACAATAGCTATGTAGCATAAACATCCAAAGTGCAAGAAAACTTTTAGTTCTGCCACTACTTCTAAAAGGATTGAGCAGTCATTATTTTGCCAGATATTTCTATGAAAGTACTGCACATATTGTCTCTGTCCCGCATCACTGATTTTCAAAAAAAAAAAAAATTACAAGTAATTTCAAGACGCAGCACTAAACTGTTAAGGAAAAGATCATCAATTGTCAACTAAGCTGATGTCTTGTTTTCCCTGCTGATTCTTTGTCACATGCATTTTGTAATGCCAGCTCTTCCTCCCTGCTTCACAAGCATCTGTGGGGGAAAGATGGAGAATGATGGCAGGGCAAAGCTCAGTTCAAGAGATGTGCCTCTTGGTCAACACCCATCCAACACCAGCCCAAGGAAAGCAGCAGCTGAAACCAAGCATGGTGAACTCACACATCTGAAGTCATGCTACTCATCCAGAATTGGGCTTAAAACACAACATGTTGCTCCCCCCCTTTAAATCACTTGATTTTCCTTTCTTTTGTTCTTAGAAATGGCCAAACTTTTGACTGATGTTTCCCCAAGTTGCTACGTTATAAAACAATATTTACAAAAATAATAATGAAACAAGGTAAGGAACTATTCAAGTTCTATAGTAGAAGAATATTTAACTTCCTGATACAAGTAAAAAATTGCTATGGTCATTTCTAAAAGAACAGTAAATAGCTACATAGAGACATAATTGAGGCAAGGTAAGTTTATAAAGACTGACACATGACTTAATGATGCTGAAAAGAGTAGTTTTGGTTGTCCCAAATTATCTGGGGGGTTGTCGATGGTGTGGGATGGATTGTAAGCAAAATTAAACATCCTGGAAACTTAAAAGCAGTCATCAGAAATATACCAATAGAGTGGTCAGTCACAGGATGTTGGTAGCAATAACTAAGAGAATTAACGGGTTACTTCTGGTAATATCTGACTCCTGCATGGCAGTCACTGGGTAAGTAAAACCAACTGTGCACCAAATGTCTTCCTCTTTGTTTTCTCAGGGTGTTTTCTTTCTCTTTTCCGAGTTAGCTGTTCAGCCTGGTGACCATGAAGTTGAATTAAGAAAAAGTTGCATGAATAAAATAATAACAAGATTGGCAATTTGTGAGGAATCCTCTTTTCTTTGTATAGTAAGATAAGTAGGAAACCCTTTCTGTCCCAGCAAACAGACACCATATAAAACACTTCTTCACTTCACAGCAGGAGAAAGAAACTGTTCTGAACCTGCACTAGAGAAATCAGCTCAACCTTACTCTACCATGATGTACTATAACAAACTTCATGGTCATTTCTCTGGATTTAGATTAGGAACTAAAACTTCCCATTGGTCAAATAATCACTCCAGTACAGCCCTTGGGATATTTTGATGTAAAGTTCTCTTATTTGTTCTAGCATTGTCAATCTGCTTCCCAACACACTTTCATGGAAACTGCTAAGTAGCTACAGAAATGACAGAGTAAAGATAAAATTGATGCCACTGCTATTGATGGTGTCATTACTACTCAACTAAATTAAAAGATAAGTCAACATTGGACATGAACCATTTCAGCTGGAGGCCTCAAGTAATCATTTATTCTCTATTCCTGCATTCAGTCTATGTATCTATCCCAGGAGAAGACAATACTCATTGCCAAAGTACTCTGTTTTGAAAAGTTAAGTCATCAAATACCAGACAACAGCTTAAGGCATTTTTGATCAAGACCCAAACTAGTCAGTTTACTATGAAAAATTTCAAGTTAATAAACATCCTTTTATTTTCAGAGGAGCCCTCATTATGCTCAAATCTAGAATTTTAGATGATGGAATTTTAACAGTTTTTGAAATGTGGTTATTTATTGTTCTGTTATTTATTGGATAATATGATACATTCAATACAATTCATCATAGTATTCTATACATATTGCAAAAAATTATTAAAGCAATAAAATCTTATGGCAGAAATTTAATGAGATCATGTCACATTTGTGTTAAAGCCAAGTGATAAATTGTGACATCTGCAGTGGCTGTCACCACCTTAAAAGGAAAAGTCTGCACATTCTCTTAGCACAAAGCAAAAGTCTGAATCTCAACTTGGAGCTACCAGACAGAAAAAGTGCAACAGAAAATATTACACGTATGCTGCACACTAGTCTTTCCTCCAGTAACGCACACCAGTCCTGTGTGGATACCATTTAGTGTGAAATTCAAATACATGAAAATTCAACAGTGTAGGGTAAACCTATATTTGCAGATTTATCAGCTGCTTTCCCACCTTAGTTTAACAGGCTTCAAATTACTGATTAATTTAGCCTTTTTTTTTTTGAGGAAAATACTTTTGCAGTACTATTGTTCCTTACTTTTCTTCTACCAGGTAGAGCTAACACAAACTATGGAAAAGCTAATCATTTTAATCCTGTTGTCATAGAAGTCAAAAAGTAAAAATCTAAATATCTGACTGGAAAAAAACATGGAAGCATGTAGATTAAGGATGCCACACCATACATATGCATTATGTTAGATGGCAGCTGTAGGAACTGCCTATGGTAGTGAGTCTTTTTAGGTGCAAGCACATGCAAAACCACAATTACTTATTGCAGATGTGCTTAACAGTAAGTTGATATCAAGTCTGACATGCAGCCGGTAAGGTTTTTCCTCTTTCACAGTATTGTATGAGCAACTAAGAATGTATCCCATAGATTTACTGAAATACTTTTATAAATGGAAGAGAAAAAGGTTTAGTAGATCTTACCATTATTCAGCCTGCGTACTAAATCTTTTATTATTAAACATTCCTCTAATTGTCTCCTGGAGGCTTTCAAAGTTCCAATGATTCATTCAGAGCCTCTTCCTTCTTATTAAAAACCAGGTCATCCAATAAAGGAGCACAAAGCAAGCCATGTGTATTGGACCATATCCCCCTCAAACTCATTTTGAAAAATGGATTACAATCCATTCATAGATTAATCAGCAAGGCTTAAATTCACCCCATCTCACTTCACTTTGCTAGACTGCAACAACAGAGAACCATTAATACCTTCTGTGAACGTATTTCTAGAATGAAATGCAGTACATGCATTTCTGAGCATGTTGGAATACTGAAACAGGTGTTAATTGTACATACCTCAAGTCTCAAGGACTTTATCGTTTCAATAATAAATATTCAGAAAAAAACATAAGCTAGTTGTGAAATGGCATTGAGATGACATGTTTGGCTTTTTTTTTATATATTTTAAAGAAATTTATCATACTAGAAAAGAGAAGATAAAATTAAATACACGCATTTTAATATACTACTGAGAATTCTAAAATCAATTTATTTGCTGCATACATGAACTTTACTAACTCTAAAAATTCAGATTAATATTAGTAGCAGGTTGGCATCTTTTTCCTATTCCTTTATCATGGTAACGCTGCAGCATATTTTTGTGCATCATAACAACTGCTAGTCAGTCCTGTCCTCAATGCTTTCAACAGATCAGTAACTCTTCCCTTCAGGTTAACAGAATAAAACAGCAGCTTCTGTGACATAAAATGTTTTGAACCAGAATAAAGACTGAAAGAGTTTTATTCTGAAGCAAGTTGATCTTCCTACATCTCTGAGCAAAACTAGCAATTGTAACCACGAGCTCTAAAGCTATTGAACTTAATGAAAAAACCTAAGGCTCTGCAACATCCTCAGACACACACTTAGACAAGCTTGAAATTGCCCTCACATTGCACAACCTAAAATCTACACAAAACCCAACCCTTGCCTTACCCGTATATCTGTTTAATGAGGGTTCGTGCTTTGGGGTTTCATTTTTTAACGTTGCCACCCTGTGGTCATTACTGGCAAAGACAATGTTCTCCATGAAAAATATTAGGGAAAATATGTTGGAGGGAAAATATGTTGGGAATTCAAAGAGCAACCCTTTACACATTTAAGTACCTGGAAGACAAAGCTATAGATAAAGTTATACAGGCAATTCTACAATTTCAGAACAGCCATTTAATTTTCTATAGGAATTTTATGCATTAACTTCAATCAAGCAAGTCTTCTGCTTCTTATTTTTAGTTGAAGCAATGTCCTGAACCTACAGCACAAGAAGTTATTTCACAAGAACGCTACCTCAACCATGAAGTTCATTGTCTTTCCTGCGTCAATTTTGCCACTAACTGTTCTTACAGGTATAAATTAATTAATAATTTTGGTATTTTACTTAATTTTCCTTGGGAGATGACCAGTTATCTTATTTCTGTAATTTCTTCCACTTTTTCAATTTGTAAAATTACTGACTGCATACCTTTGGCCATGAATTCTCTATGCTTGTGCGTCTTTCCCTTTCTGTATGCAAGGGAAACTGACAGAGTCTTGTTTTCAATAATTCAAAAATACGTCAAAAAGAAACACAGCTCTCAGCTTCCAGCTCAGTCTTACTACATAGTGTTTTTTAAAACCTAGTGAGGAGTAAATATTCATTTAAGACCTATAGCTAGCAATTATTTTGCTAGGCACAAAACCCCCTACTCAATTAATATTAATCTTTATACTAGTTCCCAAAGTTATTTACTGATGTTATTGATTATCTTGATTTTGCAAGTTTTATTGTTAAGATACTTGTTTCTAACTATTGAGATAACCTGATCGTAGCAGGATAGAGAAGGGGAAAAAAATACAAAAACAACAAAAGAAAACCCCAGAGCTGAGAGCCAAATTTCACTCCAGTAGCTCTGTAAGTACCAAGAATAAATAGAACCAGCAACATCCTATCTATACTCTAGATCACCAGAAGAGGTCTAATGCAGAAAGCAGATTACAATAATTTGATTTTGCTCTTTTGTAGCTTTAGAGCATTCAAAGTGGAGTCATTTAGAAAATGAGGACACTGATAGCCAGCATGCTCCTCCTACACATGGAGGGACTGTGCTCCCCTGAGAAAAGCAGAGACAATCCCAACATGCCTTTCAGACCCAAGATTAGGAACCTCACCTGTAGGGTGGGATGGGAGGAGACTTAAACAAGGAGACCCCTGAGCCTTTGGTGCACATCACTGCATGAGTGCTCTAAACGCTTCATTCCCTTCCCCCCAAAATTGCAATGAATGCATTTTCATCCATATCTTAGTTTACTTCTTTTTTTTCCCCTTGAAATTTTTCTTTAACAACACACTGCCATTTTAGGACTGCTTTTTGGGGATGTGGAAATGATAGCCGATACTCACATACTGTACACAAAGGCATTTATTTCAGCCTGACTTGACCTGATAATTTTTAAAGTTATCTGTTTACCTGCTGAACTGAAGAGTCAATTATTTTAGTAGCCTGAATGAAATTCTCAATGAATACTCTCCATTAGTTCTATCTTCTCAAGTTCTGCTGAGTTAAATGAACAATAGTCTTCCATAATTCATCTATAAATCCCTTTATGAGAATGGAAATCATGAATTGAAATAGTGTCAGATACATCCCTTTCTCCATCAACACAAAAATTTCTATCTCCATCTGGATAGCTAGGCCAGTTCAGCACCCTACATTTTGCAATATCAAGAGTTCACATAATTTTAGAAAATTTGCACAGAAAGAATGCAGCAAGCTTTTCACAAACCAGAAGGACTCTTAAAATCATGAAAGCAATCGCAAATTTCTTTTTAGCTGAAATCAGGTTAATGACTGGCTTTCCTCTCATGCATTTTTATCAACTCTAAGTTTTTTAATATCTTCCTAATCCCCCAGTCATCATGAAGGTGCACTGACCCTCAGCTTCACCAAGCTGTAACTTCAATTACTCTAGCCTGTGAAAAAGTTAATTAGAATATACTTCCATAGAAGTAGAATATAGAAGCAATATAAATGAGGACATAGAAAAAAGTGATAATGTGACAGTAAACTAGTAAAAAGGACTTCAACTATGAATTAATTAACCTAAAACACACACAAAACAATCTCTCTTTCATTGCTATAATGTCACGTCTTTAAAATTTCCATTGCTCATTTCTGTACTGTCATCAGTAAACAGGATTCCCATACTCAAACTCAGCTGTGGCCCCAGAGCTCATTTAATGCATTGCAGTCATATAAGGCATTCATTATTTCTACCTATTTCATCAGCCCTTTCTGTTGATATATAATAGACACCTTCATTCAAAACACTAATGAAGAGTACCTGTCATGTAAAGCCAACTAAGTCAGTTGGCGAATCCAAATTAAGTGCCAGCCAAGACTCTACCCTGTACAACTGGATGAATCAGATACACAGGGAAAAAGAGGATGCACGAGTAAAAGCTTCAGTGACTTGAGCCTCTGAACCCAGATAAACCAAATTCAGTTATATTGCCAGCGAAGTGCTCAGTAGTCAAAGATTTATCAAAAAAAAAAAAAAAAAAAAAAAAGAGACTCTCTTGAAACATTATGGTTATAGATTATATTTTTATTTATGTCACAGGAAATCCCATATAAGTTACAGAACTCTGAATGTGTGCTACAATATTCATTTTACAAAATTTGTCACCAGGTAACCACGGTCATCCTATGCCCTCAGCCCTCTTCCCACCAACTCCATTTCATTTTTTTAAATGTTTTTCCTTTCTTTCTGAACAGTGCATTTCTCAGGATAACAATGTACTCCACATAGTAACACAGCATTCTAGAAATTACTTTTAATTTATACATTTTATCACTATAATTGCATACATACTGTATGCAAGAATGTGGTCAATGTCCTATCCAGAACTCTGCTATATTATACATACAGTGTATTGACCTAATCTGGAGTAAACAGGCGGCTTAAACCAAAATGGAAGAAACAGTTAAAAGAAAAATGGCTGGTGGATTAAGCAGGTGATTAGACAAAAGATAAAAATTTAGCATTCCCAGCAAAAATATTTTAAAAGGACACTATCAAATTGAATTGTTACTTCAACAAGGAGAGGAGAAAGGCAAAGGACACTTGGTGAATATTAGCAAAAAGCTAGCCTTATTGGCAGACAGCAGTGATCTACAGTTCTGCATAATAGGCTCCCCGCTCTATAAATCTGCTCTACTCCACAGCGCTTTCCTGAGAAGGTGATGTATTTCTAAAGAGTTCCATCTAAATGTCACCCTGAAAGCTTGCCGTGCTGAGGACCATTTTAAATGTCAGAACAGTCTCATGCGACCTATGACTGAAATTAGGATTAGTCTGCACCACACCTAAAATGAATTTCTGAGACTATGGTTATGCATTTGGAATTTGGATTTTGATTTGTGCTATTATCCAGTCTCCTTGCCTTCAAAAGCACAGGCTTCTTTCAGTTTACCTTAAGTTCTCAAGGTTTAATGTGCTTGGAAAGGGCAACAAGGACTGTTAGAGTGGAACATGTTCATCCTGCACCCCTTAAAAGAATTAACCTAAATTATCATTGCATTTTGGATTTTTTTCTTTGCACAGGTACCAATTCTGTTACAAAATGCAGAGACAAGCGCACTTCATCAGCTCCACTGTCCACAGAACTGAACGTGAAGAGATACAAAGAAGTGGGAACCCTACAGCTCTCATAACACAGAAACAGATTCAAACTTAAAACACACTTGAAAAAGCTATCGAAATTCATTACATATCTAAACTCGACCTAAGCAAGATAGAGCCTATCCATGCATAAAAATGAAGGCACAAGCATATCAAAAGAGGGAAAAACATTTACTGAAAATAAGCATGGAATTAAAGACTTTCATAGTTCATACTCACAGGAAAAAGACATGAGTATTAACTTACAGGAGAACACTACCTAGTTTCCAATGAATTTATAAAATGTTCCATATCATGTCCACTGCTTTGTCTCAATAATCATTTAGCATCCATTGACTCTTTAGCCTCAACTCATACCATGTTAGTTATCAGAAAATCAAAGCAATGACAATCCTTGACAGAAGAAAGGATTATTCATTATATAAAGTACAAACCCTATTTAAAGGTTTTCTGGGCTTTGGTGTATTCATAAAATCTTTTGTGGCTAATTACATGGGGTTTAATAAGAAATGAGCTTTACCCTTGAGAAACCCTTGGTTCTCATTTACAAAATACTTTTTCAAAACCTTTAGTTTTGAGTATTCTACCACTGTCCAGACTCACTAAAATTAACCATACAGTTTAAAAGAAAAAAGTTTCATTAACTGATAAATTAAAAAAAAAAATCATTTTATGCCATATTCTACAAAAATTTATTTAAACTCCAAAACGCTTTATTACAGAGCATATGACAACCGAATTCAAGAATAAGTCTTGATACACATTATCTGAAGGGGCAGAGCTGAAGACTATGCAATACGCAGCTTCAGCTGCGGCAGCATCTGGCTTTCGACCATCAACTAAATAAATATAGTTCTTTGAACAATTTCTAAGGAAAGAACAGCACCTACACAAACAAACAGGGCAAAACTATAATGCAATATTCTTATCTCAGCTTAATTGTTATATGAGATATAATAAATAAAACCAAAGTAAGGCTTAAATGGGATTTAAGGGAATGATAAGCCATACGCTGGCATTCTGAACCAAAATTAATTTCATCTTAAAGACTATATAGGCCATTGTCATAACAGCATGGATGTGCAAACTGAATTAGGGGGGGCACTATTCATCACATAATACTAATAGCAGTCCATATCACTGATAACTGTAATAAAAGGTAGCCCACAAACTAGAGATGGTATATGGAAGAGGTTAATAGCACAATCATCTAAGTATGTAGTTAGCACTCTGCCAAATTCACTGCATTAGATGTTATTTAGTGTTACTCTACTGCATCCTGCCTTACCAACTGTAAAATCAATTGCATTTTCATAGCACACTGTTTTACGACTTCTATTTATTAGAAATACTTTTACTGTTTTCAGAAAAAATATACAGAAATACTCAAAAATGCATGTGGTGTTAATCTCTCATCTTTGTTATAAAAACTTTAAATCTACTTTGAAAATGTTTAAAATTTGCTTTGCTTGTTGTATTGCACACACAGACTGGTTTAAAACTTGTTAGGTAATTCCACAAGTTTTACCTTACAATTTTATTGTGTTACTATAGAAATCCTACCTATGATATTTAAAGAAGTTCTAAGATTTCAATTCTGTACTAAAACATCAAATAGATATGTTTTTATACTCCTTGTCATATGGTCAGAATGTTTGATAGATTAAACAATGCCATTGTCACAACTGACCTTCAGCTAAAGGTAGGAACACATGAAGCTTCAAGAGAAGCCAAAAGCAGCATTTGTATTCATTCTTTGGGCCTTCTACTTAAGTTTCTGGCAATCTTAGGCATCACATTCCAGTGACCCTTTTCTGTAGGAAGTGGACCCCATGCAGAAACATGGAGGCAAAGCATCAGAACAAGCCAGCATTGTCACAGTAGTGATTCCCCAGCAAACACACCAAGTGCAAGATGGAGGACACTTTAATATTCCAGACTATTAACCAACTTCTTTCATAATTTTAAGAAACTGAAGCAGGCTATTCCAGAATTACCCACTATAACATTTTATGCAATACACCTCCTTAACACAAATACACTGGCACAAATATACTATCTCACCGATTATCAAAAAAAAAACTGAAGGAAAGGTTGTACAGACTTTGATTGGTATTAGCTCATCTTCAGCTATTGCTTGACCTTCCTGCATGCTCTCTGGGTGTTATATGACAGTAAACGCACAGAATGACTCTAACCTGTCAGTTTAACTTTGGAAGATGTTACTGAAATGTCCTTGTTCATCAGTCCATGGCAGTCATTTACCCGGGGACCTAAAGTCTGCCAATTACAAGTCATGTTACTATACATGGGCACCAAGAGCTGTGCAAGATAAAGCGGACAGCCAGAGCTACCGATGCGCACGCTGATAAATAACCTCCCTCCACTGTCTCCAAGAGAAAAAAAAAACTCTGAACAAGTGACAGTTGACTGACAGACTGAATCATGTTCCATATATTTTAGGTGCTTCTTTTTTTTTGTTGGATCAGTATGCAGTTTTTAAATATTTACAGCTAAAGTCCTTTTTGAAGGGGAACAGCTGGAAAAAATCAGAGCTCATACAAAGTAGATTCTTGATATGATACTTTGAGGTAATAATAAGAGCTGTATAACTGATATGAGTCACCCAAAACCTTGGGGGTTTTGCTTTGTTTTTTGAAAGTGTCACAAAAGCAGAACACGCTCACCAGACAACTGCATGCTTCAGTTCAAACCAGGGACTTAAACCTCACTGCCCCAAAACGTGCCACGGTGGTCAAGCTACTGACTGCTGTAAGGTACTTCCCTCCCCCTCAACGTTTTCTGTGAAGAACTTAATGTTGTGATGCAGAGATAGCCTTTTTAAACAATACTCAACTATACAAAAAGAATTTTCCTTACTAAAAAAAATCTGTAATTTCTACCAAGTTTTAAATACCCAGCTGGCTGGGGGATGTCTATGTGCATTTACAGTGGGCCCTTTGATTTGCAGGAAACTATTTCAATGATAAAAGAAAGCTGGCCTCAGGAGGAGCTGATTCTCCTTTTGGTGTTTTTACCCTGCAGTACCTGCAGAAACTCAAGGAGAGGCAAAAGACTCAGGTCTATACTTTATCATCTGTTTCATATTCAAGGAACTCCTGCTTACAATTAGCAGGATGATTTGGACTCAAGAAGAAAGGAGAAAAAACATGCTGTTTTCTACCAGTGAAGCAGAAACCCCTCTTTAAGGAGAGGGCTGGCATTTGAAGAGATGTGGTTGCATTTTCCTGGGAGGTTAAAATACTGCCTGCCCAACACCACTTCTTACAAAGTAGCGACTAGCTCACTGAAGAAAACAGACGAAACCATGCCAAAATACTCCTATATGCAAAATGGGGAGCAGATAAGTAGGGAAATCTTCCCAGTACTGATGGCGAGAAGATCAGAGAGGTGAGCCTGAGCCTGGGAGAGAGGGGCCTGCCAAACATGGCTGCTTCCACCTCTGGCCCCGCAGACAGGTTCTGGCGGGCAGGGCCAGCCTCACTGGGCACCATGGCCCTACTTTGGCCTCATGTTTGGGTTCCCCACACCTTAGCCCACTGACAGGGTTGGCACCAGCCCAGCTTAGCACCGCTGCCTGAGAGCACAGTGCCATGGGCCTGGTCAGCGAGGCCTAGTACACAACAAACAAGCTGCTCAGTGATGGCACCTACCACTTTGCTTTTAAGCNCTAACATCTCTTCCTCACCCACTCTGAGTACTTCAGGATTTCTCAGGTGACATGAGAACCCTTTTCTACCTGGATTAAAAAAAAAAAAAAGTTATTTTATCTTAAGCTTTTTTAAAAATAAGGGAAATCTTCCATTTATCATCTACCTTTGCTTTTCTCATCAATTTTTATAGTCTTTCAATTTTTTTTTCTATATTCCTCCCAGCCTTTGCTTGGATCTCTACCTCTCAATTTGTTTTTCCTCCTTTCATCTGTGATTGCATTTTGCACATACTTTTTAATCTATGTTGGCCTTTTTTTTTTCTTTAGTAAAATCATAGAATCAGGTAGGTTGGAAGAGATCTTTAAGATCATCGAGGCTAACCACCAACCTAACACTGCCACAAACACCACTAAACCATGTCCCTTAAGCACTGCATCTACCCAAATTTCTTCCTCCCTTTCTACTCGTACTGTGTTTATTGCTCTGTGACACAACTCACCTATGGGCAGTTGCTAACTCATCTTTCCCTTTCCCTTCTATGTTCCTGCTTTATAATACTTTATTCCCTTTGATTTCACCCAGCCAGTTTCTCTCTCTTGACCTAGCAGAAGACCAAAGCAGATCATGGCTACCACTCAGGTGTCAGCATCCACTTGTCCTACAACGTGTTGGTGTGATTTTTCCACTGCACTCACTAAGCATCCAGCCACAATGTGCCAACTAAGTGGGCAGAAGACTGCAGAAGCCAACTTCTCCCCACCATCACTTGCAATGCAAAGGAAGTACTACGCTGGCAAGTAAAAGAGCACAAGAAAGCAAAGAGAAGAAAAAGACAAACACAAAGAACATAACAGAGAGGCAAAAAGAAATATAGACAAAAACCAGGCTCAGCAATATTACCTTACAAGTAGAACAAGTTCCCACCTTAAAGCAAAATGAAACCCACCCATAAAGTAAAAGCAACACACACCACCTCAACTCCATATAAAAAAGGCAAAGTTTAGAAACCAGTTGTCCTGAAAAATTTTGGATTATGTATTTTAACATTTGGTCATAATACCACCAAACATAGGTTTTTTAAACATTATTTTATGTTATGTGTTTTGCCACCTTACTGTACACCGCTGCCTCTCACCAAGAGACCTGTCTTGGACTAACAAGGTACTCTGGTCCCTCCAGGCACCAGCCTGGACTGCCACCACCACATATGTCATTCACCATCTGAGCAGCACCATGCTGCTATGTTGACCCAACCATGAAGTGCAACTCCCAGCAGCCAAAATTTCAAAAAACCAATGAGCTCTGGTTTCCAATGTTGTACAAACTTATACTATACCCTCAAGAGAGTTTTTTTACACTAATTCATACTTTTCTTATTTGGTTACTAAACTTGATCATATAATAATCAAGCTTCTAATATGTGTAGCAACTCCTATGCTGTTCTTACTATTGTTTAGACGGGATGAGGGGGCAGGGGGAGGGCATGCGCCAATGAAAAACAATATCTCATTAAATATATTAGATTATAAGTACTCTGGTTTTCCTTCTCTCTACCTCTAATTATTCCAGTCTGCCAATATTGCCAGTGTCAGCAGAATTTCAGGTACCAGATCATGATAATTATCAACACAAACTTCTGATCTCTGATGTAGAAATTTTCACCAATTAACAAGTTAACAGTTAATTAGGCTTAAACAACAACAACAACAAAATCTCATCATCATCTGAAGCTTGTACAGCCTGAAATTCTCAATTATGCTGTGGGTAATCTAGTTGCAAGGAGCAAGGCAGGTAAGGATCTATGAAGCAGGGCAGACTGGAATCTTCAGCACCTGGGAGGTTCTGTGAAACAACAGGGAGATGCTGACATTATGACTGATAGCGATACAATGGAACTCATTTTTGCTTTCCTTAAGTGAAATCTCTACCCAGGAATAGCCTCCCAGCTCTGTGTTTTGTTCTATTTATGAAACAAAAAGCATTCTAAAAAACAAGTCATCTAAGACAACAGCCACAAAAGAAAATTTTTCATAACCAAAAGTAGAGTTAACCCAGCTGAAGATATAACAAAATTATGAGTAGCTGTAGTGACATGTATAAGGTGGTATGCATTTTTTCAGGAGAAGTCAGCATAAAGCTAAATGAACGCAAGCGGCAAATGTTATGAAAAGGCTAATCATCAGAAAAACATAATAAGATATTTTTGGTTTTACTTGTGACTTGAACATTCATCTTCTTTAAATGTTCAAAAAAACAAGGTGATTTTTGGTTTGTGAAAGCCAATCTCTTTTTAAGATGAATTTAAAGATAACTATTCATGGTAAGTGGAGAAAAAGAACTCCATCACCATTTCACACCAGTCATAGCAAAGGAGATGAAGCAGCAGACTTAGTTAATCTAGCTTGGGAAACACAGCTGTTCTGTTGTGTTTTAGCAATCTGAAAAAATAAGGATGAAAAATACAAAAGCATATAGATTTCTCTAATTATTCCTTTGGTTTGTGTTGCAATTTAGACATTTCTTCTTTTCCCCATAAGGGCTAGATTTCCTCAAATACCTGAGAAATAAAGTCTGCCTCTAAGATACTCCTCTCTTTCAAAATAAATAATGGGTTTAAATATTCAGCCTGACTTTTATCTCATTTTACAAGTTTGGTAATTTTGTTATACAGGCAGAATTTCAATAGTTTATGTGTAGATCCTTAGAGCCAATATACTAACAAACCTCTTGGATTAAATAGGATTATACTCCTCTATCTTCTATTTGTGCTCCCTAAATTGGTAGAAGGCATATGGGCACTCTTACATTTCCAGTGTCAGGGCTGTTCCACCTTATTAAACAGATATAACTAATTTAAAAAAAGCCAAACACAAAAAACAAACAAACAAACAAACAAAAAAAACCACCAACAACAAAAAAACCCCCCACATTCATACCTAGCACATCTGTTTCTCTTCTTAAAGAGCTGAATATCATACGATTTACAAGGTATTACAGACATTCAGAGGCTGTGTTCCTTTTTTTCCAATCCCAACACTACAACATGTGACAGAAAAAGTGGAAAAAGAAGCCTCTGCATGTTGTTGACCTGCCCCATGCCAGTCATTAACCACCCATGAATGCAGTCTCCCTTCGTAACACTCCTGAAATGCAAGATGAATGAATATTCCAGGACTGTAGTATGGATCACAATGAGAGTCTCCCACTGACCACTACCTAGGGGATGATACCATAACAAGTAGCTATTACCGTATTTTCATCTTCAAGAGGGGCAAGAAAAAGTCTGTTTTACCACCACTATACATGGAAGTTTATTATTTGCATTTAAACAAAATGTCTTGCTAGCATGTCAGAAAAGTAGCTTTCTACTGTAATCCTTTGCTGATATCATATTCGTTATCGTGCAAAGAATAGCTTGGTATGTATCTGAAATGACAGGAGCCAGATATCCTAAGACAGGAGCTAGTTCTTTAAATTCAAACTGCTGATCCACACAAATATTCATCTCTGGAGGTCCCACATGTAGCACAGTTTATGACAGCAGCCATCATTTTCATCTACTGTAAGTGAAAGGCCAGAGAGAATAAACCCCTTAATCTTAGCTCTAAATTAACTTTGAAGTTCATTTGGAAAAGGAAAAAAAAAAAAAAAAAAAAAGAAAAAGAAAAAAAGGAACTACTCCCTTAATTACAGACTTACTTACTTTCTTTTTAATTAACCGGAATAATTGAAGCATGACTTCTTAAAAGCCTCTTGCCTAACATCTTCCACAGTGGAAGCTTTTTGCTATCTACCAAACAACATTAAGACTCAAAAACTTCTGGCTGTATAATCTACTGGCTAATACAACTGTATAGCACATACAATATCTTTCCTATAAGCCCTCATGACTTCAAGAAGTGTAATTTAAGTTCTGTTTATTTTTCAACTCTACTATTCCAAATAACTGCAGATTGCAAAAGAGAAAATACTCCCTCTTGTTCATTCCAAATTCATAGAAGCACCGCTTAAAATCTGCTTTTTTATGGTTTTTATACATTTTTTAAAAATCATCACTATATAATAAAAGTTTTTTTCCTTAGGAATATGTATTTCAGTCACATACAGCAAGGTTTTGTATCACTGTATTAAGTAAAATGTTATGGTTCCATCCAGTGGTCATCTCCAGCATTGCAGACCTAAGATCAGAAGGTAAAACCTAAAGAAATCTTTGCACAGAACTAATTGCAAAAACGACTTAGCAGCATGGGAAAGAGCAGAAGTCACTTGCTGAATTGACATGGTACGTGCTTAAAAATGTATTAGCATGATCAGATCCCAATTGTAACATATCTTTCTATTTGTACAATACATAGAATTGAAAGGACATAACCTTTTACTAGCATTTTGAAATCATAACAAAAAAATAAAAATTTTACTTCATTTCTTAATTACCCAGTACAAAGATGAATAATTCCATAGTGTGAGATTATAAGTAATTCTCAGTTTCAAAAACCGCATCTGTCTTCTCTTTTCTATTTTTTGTAATGTGCAGTATCCAGAGGATCCAGTACAGAGCTCACTATGCTAAAAAATATGAAAGGATGACAAAGAGACTCTCTTCTAAGTGATTTCAGCATTGTTTATGTCCCCCAAATGTTTTTGCTGAAAGGGTCAACTCCAGATGTACTGGTCACAGATGACTGACAGCAACTTCTGTAGTACAGATACAATCCAGGGAAAAAAAAAAAAAACTCTTTTTCTTTTTTTATGATCACTCTGACCTTGAGCGCATAGGAAAAAAAAAAACAACCACACACACACAACAAAAAAACCCTCACCAAAACAAAACAAAAAAACTCCAACCCCAAATGTGACACTAGAGTCTACTGGGCATCTTAAATGAAGGAGTAAGTATTTCTCATATGCACAAGCATACATAGGTCATGGTCACAGAAAGAACTAATGAATTGTGCCAGATTGCCCACAAATCAGAAATGCAGAGCAGGAGTGGACAACAAGGCATGGCAGCCATGCCACTTTCTACAGGCTCAGGTAGCATGCTGCCCATTTTTATGTTGCCTCAGCAACTTCCACCACTGCATTCATAAATATTAGATGCTGTTAACTCTTTCTGGTGTTCTGGATAACCTTCCTCTGACAGCAACAGTTTCGACTTGCCCTGTTTCAGGTCATTAAGATCAGTCAAATTCACAAGACACACAGATCATGACCTTGTCAAATCCAGTCATTCAAAAGGCAGCTTCAGTTAGGGAAAAAGCAGAATGTGAACTATTTGCGTCTTCTCTATGTACTGGCACAGACATAGTGTCTTTGTTATTAAATAGGCACGATGCTCCCCACTCACAACTGGTCTTCCCTATTCTAGCTACCCATTCAGTACCATTCAACTCTTCTCCCTCTCCTCCCCTTTTCTTTTTGCTATTTCAAGTCAAAATCCAAAAAATCCAAGCACAGAATGAAATATGAATAAAGCTTTCTTCACACTCATTTCTCCTTATAAACCCTGCCACTAACCTTAAGAGGCACTTTCCAAATCAAAGATCAGCAAGCAAAGTTTCCCAAAAAGTGCAATGGTGCTGGCGTTCAACTTCCTGAGCAATGATAGCATCTGCTTGGCTTACAAGAAATCTGCAAAAATTTCCTTCAGAAGATAACTGTGAAACAAACAGCACAGTCTGCAACTAACTGCAAACTATATCCCAGAGGCTAGCCACCGTTCTGTCTTTTACACTAAGAGCTACAACAGACCAAAGTAGGGAAAAATTCAGTGTCGCTTAAAGTTCAGTGCTACTTTTTCATTTAAGAAAGCTTTTTCAGGTTCAGCCACTGGGAGGAGCGGCTTGCAGGCTTGTACAGCAGGGAGATAGAGACAGCAGACTGAACTGCTGCAGAAACAGAATTGTACCACAAAAGCCAGTAAACAGTTACTAGTTATTGTCTTCTCCAAGGTAAGCAGCCTGACTGGGATTTGAAGAAATACAAAGATTATCCCTATCCCAACAAATCACTATCAACAAGGTTGTGGGAAAGAGAGAGGGGACAGAAAACATTCCTGAATTTCATAATTGAGGGAGGACCACCTCAGGACCTAGACTACCCTAACCAGTAGCACATCCCACAGGAGGACCTGCTACGACACAAACCTCGGTTTCACAGTGCACTCCAAACCCCACAGTTCTCCCTTCAACTCTGAGATGCAGCATCTGATCTCTCTGCAAATGGCAGGCAACACAGAGTCTCTCTAACCACTTTTTGCATTTCTTACCTCTCTACATTGGATCCCCAGCCTAGTGCCTGGACATCTTACTATCTCATAGCAACACGTGACAGAAATATCTCTCCCAAGCAGAGTATTAGGCACAGAGATGTTAGAGGTACATCCACAAAGTTCACATTCATTAAAACGCTCAGTGTTGATAAGTCTTAGTATTTGGGTACCTCATAGCCTAGACTTGGCCCTGAAACAGTCAAAAAGCAATAAAGACTTCAGTAACCACTACCCTGAGTGGGATGCTACCAAATATGTCTAACAGGAACCTATAACAACCAGGTTTTGACCTCTCCTGATGTTGACTCCCACACCTGCTTTTGCATCTCTGACCTACAGGAGTGAACCTTTATCTATAGCCATGGACCTTACTCTGAAATCAGGCACATAAACGCTTACTTAAAAAACATAAAAAAAGAAAAGCACAAAGCCTTTAAATACGTAAGCAGGTGGAAGAGGAGGGGGGGAAGTTAAATAATAATACCATCACTAGATGAAATACAGCAAAAGTGAACAAAGCGGTCCTTGAGACAAGGACTGCAACTCAAAATTCCCTAACAAAAAAGAGAGAAGAAAGCTACAGAGCTTATTGGGTTTACTCAAACTTACAGTCTAATAAATATTTTTAAATTCCTTTAGATGAAGTAGAGAGCTTTCAAAGGCCTACAGAAGGGATAATTACAGGGCCTTCCTGGAGCAACATCCCGCAAGAGGTATAATTTTTGGAGCACACAAGCTGAGAAAGTGAACTCTGGGCTTCCACTGGCTGGAGACAATCAATAAACTTTCTGTCAACCAAGCTTGATATTTAACCACTTATACTTTTATATATAAATGTTGACATTTTCATTTTAAATATAACTTTGTATGTTTTGATAGCTATATAAAGGGACTATTTCTCAAAGTACTGCAAATATGACTTTTATTGACGGGTTAGTAGTGAATTGGCACTGTAAGGCAAAAAGATAGCTCAGATTTATCAGGCAACGAACTTCACACAGTACCTGAAGTTATCATCCTATCAAGAACAGAGCAGGTATTCCAATATACTCTTGGAATACATAGATTCAAGAGTAGTTAACCTTTCAGTAACAAGCAAAAAAATTTTATTTCCTAAAATTTGAAAAAAAAAAAACATCCTCCCATCAACATCAGGAGAAGCATTTTTGTAACAAAAGCTTCCTCTCTAATCAGGGTCTCTTCTGCACAGATGCACTATTTATGACATTGAAAGTTAATTTCCGTTCATACTGATATTTGCAATCATTCCTTAATTGTTCAATTTAACTGCTATGAAGAGAAATTACAAGTTCCAGTGATTTGTTTTTCCTTCATATCAAAACTTCAGTGAACAGCCTAGAAATTATTAGAAACTGACAATATACTATATTAAATTTCACCATATTTTAAACAATATCTACAAATTCATAATCTACTTAAGGGACTGGGAGCAGTCATTTTCATTCCCTCATAATTGCACATTTTCCTAGATTGTCATGCTTGCTTAAAGAAGAAAATACGTTACAGAAAAACCTCTGCAATACAAGGGAGAGCATTAAAGCTTCCAAGACTACTGCTAATAAATCCAAATGGTAGATCAAAGACTATAACCCTAATCTGAATTTAGCTCCCCCAACACCGTATAAGCAGGCTGATAAATGATGAAGGTATTTATCATTCTGTACCTAGAAGAAGCTTCCTTCGGTGCATACATCCAGCCCACTCCAGAGAGAGTGACTAAGGATGTATACTCATTTGTGGGGACTCCAATTTCTTGCACAGGTTTAACAGTACAAGAGAAAGAAAAAAGCAGCAAGTTGTGTCAGGGTACTGCTTCTTTAAGGTCCAGATTCTGATCCTGCTAAGTGAATCACACAAACCAAATGTCATGAAACAATAAGAAAATCTGTTTCTCTCTTTTTCATGTTCCCCAATTTAATATCCCATCATGTGAACTCTAGAGCACTAAAATTTGGAAATAAAGGCCCAAATTCTAATATTTTGTGCTGAATAAGAAACTGGCAAAAAGTGCCCATCCTGACAGTGACTTGAGTATCTCAGATTCAATAGTCCAAAAACAAAGGAGGTATTTGATCTCAATCACATTCTGCCTTTATTGCTTGCTTGTAAAAGATAAAACTTTCACACCTCAAGGGTCTTGTGAAGGTAAATTAATTATTTTGGGAGAAGCTATTCAGATATTACAGTGATGAGCATCATGAAAAGCCCCTGGGGAGAAGAATCATTTTGACTTCAGAGTAAGTGTCTGAATAAAATGCAGGAAATGAGGCCTGAGGCCACACGTTGTACAAAATAGTGAACATCTGTTCATTAAACAAACCCGTCCGTCTCACAAACCGAATAAGGCAAGAATACTTTGGAAAAGAATAGCATGATATAACATAATTAAGGAGTACTCTACAGTATACAACTGGAGGCAAACTTCTGTTGCAAGAATCATTAACCATATCTGACTCTAAACCCTTCATTTTTCTTTTTATACTTTTTAAATAACATGCAACACCCTAGTTTGCCTCTTCAGAATTTAAGTCCCATATCTTTTGTGACCACTCTGCCCATCAGTGATGTTTGAAACTCATGTACAATGACCAGATCTCTACCCCTTGAACTGAGGGAGTAAACAGTAGCAGTTTTTACACTATGGGTTTGTGGGCATGGAATAGGCCAGAAAGTTTTCACAGGTTTGCTGACAAAAAGAGTCAAGAACAAAAAGTGTCACTGTGGGCTCTGGAAGGAAACATGCTCTTTTGGCAACAGACTTTTCAAACCACTCAACTGCCCCCAGTAAACTTTGTCTTCAACCCTATGACTATATGGGTCTGTATTTGCCATACATTGGCTTTCCCCCCCATTCCCAAATCTCAATTTTCCAATTCTCCACTTCTTGTTAAAAATTCAGGATAACGCTTCCAGGCTTACTAACCTTATCCTACTATTTTGACCTACGTCACATAATTCTTCTGTTAGTTTTCCAGTTCCCTATCCTGCATTCCTCAGTTTAGCCATCTTATATCCATCATTTTACTTTCCAGCAATATTCATGCTTTTCTGCTAGCCACCAGCTAACTTTCGTCCTTACTCTGAGAATTGATACACCTAGCCTCAATCTCCCTCATGTTCTCATTTATTCAGACAGACCTATTCTGAAATCTCATGAGACATAATTCCCCTTTTCTCTAAGTCTTCTGCCACTGTGTTACCTTCTTATCTCAGTTATCTTTGACACAGTGCCATCTGGCTGCTATTCCTCATGCATGCATAGGGTCCAATTCAGAACCAGTTTCAAACTCATTTCTACCCCAGCTTTTCTTCCGCTTACCCTAGATCTACGTTTCAGCTAGTCTGCATTCAGCTTGGAACAACTCACACATTGCTAGGTGTTTACAGCAGCTAAGTAACAAAGGCAACTGTTAACTAATTTTTATCTTCAATATTTAATATAATATTGAATATCATCTTTGAACCAAAAAACCCAGAGAAGTGTCTCCCCCCTCCCCACCATTTATGAGCACAAAATAAACTTAAGAAAAGCTTTCAAAATGGAATTATGTTCATAATCATGGGACTATATTATCAATACATGTAAAACTTGAATTTCATTGATAGCTTTCAATGGGCAAGCGCTGAGACTTAGTGAATGGCCAGCTACATAGGGAAGATCAGCATCTATTTGCACGGTAGTAACCATAAAGTGAGATGATACTTCAACCCAAATGCAGCTGGCAATAGGTGAAAGCAGTAGTATTCACAGCAGCTTGTAACTTCTTGATGATAAACCAGGCCTCAGAAGGAAGATGCTATTAAAGAGAAAAGGATGCAGTGTCTCATCAGGCATGCATCACTTTCACTGAACACCAGACCTGAAAGATACTTCAAGGCAGCTAATGTGAAATGGCACCAGTGCTTCCCCACCACAGGAACCAGCCTGAAAACAGAGGTGCAAGACGCTGCACCAGGACCCTTTGTTAAAGGACAGAAATTGCAATGTAAAAGCTGGTGGGAACCAGAAGGAAAACAGGATTAGGGCTTTGAACTCAGAAGGCAGCCAGAAGGAAGGTAAAGTTGCCTCTCCTGAAGCGACATTATTTCCTAGCCTGGGAGGCAAAGGGAAGCAGGGCAAGGCTGCTGCCTCCACGGAGGTCCCAGCTCCACACAGGAGCCTCCTCCTCTCCCTGGGAACACCTTCCTTCCTTCCTCAATTTCTAAGCCCTTTTTCTGAGTGAAATGCCTCATTCCCCCGATCCAAGCACTCACTCCATGAGACAGCTGTGCAGTTCCCATGCTCCCACCTGGGGTGGAGGGAAAATCCTGCCGCTCATCACTGTCACACAACTGTGACANAGCTCCTAAAGGAGTTTCAGACAGTGCAACAGAGGCTTGTTGATACAGCATATCAATGCCAGCTGTCGTACTGCAGAGATTGCAGAGACAATACCTAGCGTTACCTTCAGGAAACTCCATCACATCTTCTGGTGAAGCCCTGAATTTCAGAGGATTTAAACAGGGTAACATCAGGCATGGCCAAAAGAGATTAATATTATGTTTCAGAGCATCTAAGCATTCTGCATACTTACGTTATACCTTTTAAAACCAGATTCAGAATAATTTAGAAGTTAAAGCATGACTTGGTGCAGAAAATTATGTCAAAGAAAGTGGATTTTACATTCTGCAACTCATGTAATGAAGTTAGCTTTTTCTCTCTTCTGCTTTCATGAGCTGTTTAGTTTTTCAACTCAGATACATTAATCACATTAATCCCATTCAGTATTTCAAACTCAAAAGTTTGTGAAGTATTGTTTTTTACCTAGATAAACACAAAGCTTCAAGCCAAAGTATTTTTGGTCAGGCATTTAACAGGACAGTCTGAAATCCAGGCAGATAACTACAGAAAAGTTCAGGAAGATAAATTAAGAGGGAAGACCGGGTTCACACCTAGATTATACTTGAAGTTCACAGTGGTTCCTGTTTATCGTAAGATTAGTCCATCTGAAAAAAAAACAGAATCCCAATCGTATAACAAGTTTTTACAATTCTAAGCTTAATTTTCAAAACTCAGTGGATCTTTTCCCCCTCCTTAAGAAGTATTCTATTTTAAAAAAATTGGCTGAGAAAGCTGTCCTAATTAATATTCAGTTCAGTGATTAAGCACTCTCCCAAGTGACCTATATGTGTAATAGCATCAAGTACCACCTGCTCAAACTGTTGTTTTGCAGCGAAATATTAATCCCTTGTACCTTCTGTTACCAAGCTTGGATGCCATCTGAAATTCAAAAGGGAATGATTCATTGTAGATGCCTTGTAAACTCATTGAAATTTACACAAAATGTAGCAATTATGTACAAATAATTTGAAATTATGTAGTACAAAAAGCAGGTTACAGAATTTTAGATAATTTCTCCCACTTGAGGTTCATTTTATAATGTATAAATGTATAAAAATACCAAGCATTTCTTAATTGAAATTATTCAGGTTTTTGCTCTGAAATACATCTTTCATAATATCTATTATCTACACTAAACTAGTGTAAGGAATACAGCTGCCTCAAATTACTTGTGTCCGTTTCTTAAAGAAGAGGTGTTAAGACAGTATTTTATAAAAATCTATTTTTTCAAAACTCTAATTCTTCCCTTTAGAGAAGTTTGATTTTGTCCTTAGCACAAAATACGTAAATAAGTATAGTGTATTTTTTTTATATGCACTGCATGGGAAAAAATTCCTTATGTCCGCCAACATCATACCCAGCACACAAGCAAAACTGTGTACTTAAGGCATGTTTATGCTGCTGATGGCATGCAAGTAGAAAAAGGAACAGAATCAGCTAATTGGCAGCACAACAAATCCAAAGGTCAACATCTGACTTCAACTGAGAGTCTTCCTATTTCACACAAGTCTTTATTTAAAATTTAAAAAACAAAAAAATCCTCCCATACTTTGTGTTTTGGGATTACATTTGTAAGAGAGACCTTTAGACATCAGCTTCAAGTCCACATTGGTAAGCAACAGATCTTATAGTAGACCTGAATGCAGAAAACAAACCAACAAAGTTAGGTGTACAAAGGAAGTTTTGCAAGCCATCTAAGCAGCTCCTGATGTAGGAAAAAGTAGTGTAAATAGGTATTCTCAGTATATTCCTAAACATTTGTGCAATAACACAGCTTTCCCTTCTCCTGTGCAATTCAAGGTCAAATTGAGGCAAATGAACTCTACATAAATCATGCTTAACAGAATTTTCAAAGACCACAAGTTCTGTACTTAGATAGTAGCATAAAGCAGCAGATTCTACAATAGGAGAAAGTTTACTGCAATTAAATAATAAATTAAAAAGCAAAACTCAATCTTTTCAATAGCCTCATCATTCCTAAGAAGACTTTCTTAACATAACGACAGAGGGGTCTTTGAGGCTCAAGAAAACCACACTGCATCTAAAGGAGCTTGCAACTGGGTTCAGTTTGGGGCTTAGCAGTGCCAAGAGTTTCAATGTACAGCAGTATTTGGAAGTCTCCAAATGCACTGCCTAACGGAAAATCTGTAAAAGTTACCAGACATCTCCTCAAAGACAAAGTTTCTCAGCCCCCCCTCTCTAAAAGGAGTTGTACTGCACTTTATTGCATTGGAGTCTTTTGAAACAAACACCTTAAAGATCTGTGACGGATTCTACTATTACAGTAATACATGCAACAGACGTACCTTAACCTTTTTGTGTAAATGCAATGTATTGGGGGAAGTATTTTGCTTTCACATATTCACCTCTGTTACAACTAATCTTTAGGAAATAGCAATTGTCATGGTTTCAGCCAGGACAGAGTTGAATTTGTTATTAGAAGCTGGTATACTGCTATGTTTTGGCTTCAGTTTGGTAAATAGTGTTGGTAAAACATCAATGGTTTTGATTGTTATTAAATAGTCAAAGCCTCCCCTGCTCCTCACCCATGCCTCTCAGAGAGTAGGCTAAGAGCACGCAAGAAGTCGGGAGGAAGCACAGCCAACCCAACTGACCAAAAGAATATTCTGTGCTATGTGACATCAAGCTCAGTAAATAACAGGGGAAGAGGAAGGAACGGTAGGACTTTTGGGTAGTGATGGTATTTTGTCTTCCAAAGTAACTGTTATGCACGATGGAACCCTGCTTTCATGGAGATGGCTGAACACCTGCCTGCAGATAGTAAGCTGTGAATGAATTCCTTGTTTTGTTCTGCTTATGGGCATGGCTTTTGCTTTCCTTATTAAACTGACTTTTTCTCACTTTTACTTTTCCAATTCTCTCTTCCATTGCAACTAAGGGAGTGAGTGAGCAGCCATGCAGTCCGAGTTACTGTCCTGGTTTGAGGTAAAACGAACCAATTTTCTGTTTTACAGTTTTACTTTCTTAGCTAAGCCTCTCCTAACTAACTAAACTCTGAAATTAACAGCACATTGTTCAGAGCTGTTTCATCTCACAGGGATAAGACCTGATTATACCAAGGGATGGTATGCAGAGAGGCCCTTGTTTAGACTTATTGCTAGAAGAATCAAGGTCAGATAATTTTCGTCGTTTTGCCTGTTGGAGGGTCGGAAATGGAAAAGCATAAAGGGGTCCCACCTTNCCCTTTTTTTCCTAAATATCCTTTTTATTATATTACTTATATTTTCATTATAGTTTAGTTTGTTCTACACTCTTGAATCTCTTTAACTCCTTCCTCTCCTCTCTTTACCTAAAGGGGGGGAGGGGGGAACATCTGTCACTCAGGTTTTGGTAAATTTGGCTGAAACCACAACAGTTAGCAGCTATGGTTAAACCAAGACAAAACACAAAACATAGCCAGACACAAAAATCTTGAAAAGAAAGTGAAGATTCTGTGAATACCTTAATTAAAATGATTATTACCCTCCCATCATTCAACCAGAGCATATTGACCTGTGTATTCGTAAGGCTCTCATTTTCTTTATGTGACTTTCACAGAAGATTGTAGGCTAGTTGTAAAAAGCATGAAAAATAAAACCATCTAACATATTTTTGGAGGCATGTATTCAGATACATTTCTATCATTCTGAACCAACTGAACCAAATTAATGAGATGTATAAAGACTTTTTTTTTTTTTACGATATACATGGGAATTACATAGTTCTCAAAGGTTAATTGCAGCTGAATCCTTAACTATCCAGCCTCTTCGGAGCTGCGAATGGTGGTGACTTTGTATGTTTGCACAAACTAAATATATAAGGAAAGCAAAGGCTCTCACTTGCCAACAAGGATAACATGGTTGATATGACTGATGGGGTGAATACTCCCAGCTGTTCCCTCTATGCTGAGCAAATGGACAAATTCACTCATACCTCAAGCATTCAACATGAACTGTAACAGTTCAACTTAAATGTTAGGTTTTAAACCATGAAGGCTGAGGGAGACAAGAGGCCTTACTTCCCATTCCAGTACAAAGGACTACAAGACCCATATTTTTTCCAAGCATTGGTTTTAGAAGCACATTTTCCACCATCTTAAAATGGACTAATTTTGTAGATTTGAGCTACAAAATAGAAGCAATATACTCAAGATACGTAAACAGTAGGACACAGTCTGATTTCTGTATTAATAGCTGGACATATTTGTTTATTTTCACAGCAAGAAAATAATACCACATTACATGAAGTCTCCAAACAGTACTGGCTTACGGAAATGGAGAAAGATTTGATCTGAAGAAGACTTCAAACAAAATGCAGCTGAAATATACTTTACAAATTGCTTACCACTGCAATGGTAACAGAACAGAACCTTAAGTCTTAGCCAGAGAAATAAAAGCATACATTAAATATTTATTGAACAGGTTAAAATTCATTTTCTTCCAAGATATGCAAACAATGTACATACTTTGAACTTTCAAAGCTATTTTAATAAAAAAAATAGAAGTTGCAAACTATGCATTCAATAGAATAAGATGAAGAGAGACATGGAAAAGAAATTAAATTAATTATGTATTAGATTACGCTACTGCATTCTTTTGTTTTCAACTTTATCTGAACAGTTTGTTACACCTCATCTGATACTTATAAGCTAATTTAAGCAAGAGGCTTTGCTTTCAATGAATTTTTTCATTCTCTGTGCATTTCAAAGAACCAAAATACAAATAGCTCCCTTTTCAAATAATTTGGACTCTAAATTGGGAATTTCTGGAGTATTTTGCCAAAGCTGATAAGACAGTTCTATTAAGATATTTTTTCTACAGCATTTGTCACCCATGTCTATGAAAATCATTGCAGCTATTCAAAGGGGCATTACTTTATTCCTGTACAACAATTATTTACATATTTGAATTACCTACCTGAAAGGTACAGGCCTGTATTTGGGATAAAACACTAAATGTATCAGACATCATAATTAATGTTAACATTCAGAAGTACAATTTTGGTATATTTATATTTCAGCTGTAGCAACGAC
This sequence comes from Pedionomus torquatus, assembly GCA_013398155.1. Classification (NCBI taxonomy): domain Eukaryota; kingdom Metazoa; phylum Chordata; class Aves; order Charadriiformes; family Pedionomidae; genus Pedionomus; species Pedionomus torquatus. Next base: position 667,463 of record VZRU01011696.1, read on the forward strand.
TCGGGTAGAAAAGACTTTTCCAGGATTCTGTCTGTTCTAATACTAGGGTCAACCTTGCCCATCCAGTAGAGAAAAGCAGAGCGAGACACTCACTAATGAAGCAGAAAGAAAGTCTTCCTTCACCCTCTTGCTTTTATGAAATGCTGCAAGCATTTTAAGAAAATAAGTAGTAACATAAAAAAATTACCCAAATGCAACCTGACACTACAGAGCTTTATCAAATCCGACTGTACCTTATTTGAATAAAAGCTGAAATTTCTTCAGAAGTGCTCTACATTAAAAAGGGAAAGGAAAGAAAAAAATAATCTGACAGTCTCCGGCTGTTATGAAGACATTAAAAACATATAGGCGACAAGCTAAAAAGCACTGAAGAAAGGTCTTTTCTCTAGAGGAAGTGAATGACTGCCTGCCTTCTACCTTAAATCAGACTACGTACTGCAATAGAGCTCCACGACTCCAAAGACAGATGCACTTATTCCCTAAAACAGTGTCTCACATCAAAAAAAAAAAAAATACAAAAGTCAGATATAAACTCTTTACACAGGAATATTTTACTGTACTGAAGATATAATTGATAAGTAGTTTTGAATTTGACAAAATATGTAAGAACCAATTTCCATGTAAAAAGATACATCACCTAAGGAATGCTAACACTACCACAAGGAATTCACTTTAGTACCACTGACTTGTGTTGATCAGAAAGCCACACTTGCTGTATTTCGCTTATAAGCCTGTAACTTGAATATATGCTTATGCTGAATATATCTTATGAATATATCTTATGCTTATATGTAGCCTGAAGTTCAGGTTAGATATTAGGAAATATTTCTTTACTGAAAGGGTTATCAGGTATTGGAATGGGCTGCCCAGGGAGGTGGTTGAGGCACCATCCCTGGAGGTATTCAAGAGAGAAGTTGACTTGGTGCTCAAGGATATGACTTAGTGTTGGGTGGTGTGGTGTGTTGTTTATGGTTGTTGGTTTTTTTGTGTGGGTGATTATTTTTTTTTTCCATTTGTTGGACTAGATGATCTTAAAAGGTCCCTTCCAACCTAGGTGATTCTGTGATTCTGATAAGTCTTAATATGTTAAATCACGTACATTAAATGCAAGGGAAGCCATTATGACCATCTATCAAAACCCTTTCTAACACAAAAGTAATCTCATTTTTATTTTCAGTATAACAATTTCACAGTGAATATGAGTTAATATTAACTGAAAAGATCCTAATGAAGCCAATGAAAAGATGCTCTTTAATTTTATGTGCTTTTTCTGTTTCCATGCCCAATACAGAATCATTCTGATTTAACCATTAAAGCGGCTACCTCTTATTTCACTCCTTAGCAAATAGGTCTTTAAAATGAAGATGACCCAGTTGGTCACTTTCAATTAGTTTTATGAGTATACGCTAAACAAAAAATGATCAGGTTAAAATTAATAAACTCACAGACAAAGATTTTAGCATGAAAACATGGTTTTGTGAAGTTTACCTCCAGTTCTTTTCCACTTTGTTATAGACAAGTTCCATAGTACTTTTTGTACTTCCCAAGCACTTACACATAATTCTTACAACAAAATTATTAGGTGAAACTAAGCTGTGCTCTAGTATTGCCTTTTCCAGACACTACTTACAGGATACATGAAGAGACCTAACTTCAAAAGAAGTCTATTTAACTACTAATCCGCAATATTACATGCTTGCCACTTGGATAGCAAGTGCTATCCACCACTTGCCAGTTAGTGGAACCGATTTCCCCTCTTTTTATTACACCTCCCCTTTCACTTATTGTTTGAAGCTCACATCCAATTCAATATCCAAACACACCAAATAATAACATATCACCTTTCCTTGCTTACTATCACTTTTCATTTTCCAAATTACCTGGGTCACTAGTTGGCCAGTCAATCCCAATCTTTGGTGCTTTCCCTCTTTTTACAAAAGGGAACAAGAAACTCCTCCTTCAGTCAACTTTAGCAGCAAGCACTACATCATAACATTGAGCATCGTTCTGCTACAGGTCAGTTTCATTTTCATCCCCTCAGTCACAAGTGTCAGGAGGAATGAAGTATTCATTTGAAGCAAGAGGACTCATTCAAACTAGCAGAAGCCGTTTTACAATGAATTAGTCTGCAGTCATTTTTTTGCCACTATTTCACTTGAGACTTTTCAATTGTTGCCCACCACTTCTGGGCCTGAGCACCTGCCACATATAAATCCACAACTACTGAGCACTGCAAGGATCACACAGCCACATTACCCACACAACTATTATGAATTGGCTTTTTCTTCAAAGGTACCAAGCTGTGGTCTTCATAATTATTAGCAGCAAAACAATTTGGTTTAATTGTCTCCAGAGCAGGTCAAAGTATATGATATGTAAGTTTTCCAGCACTGAAGGTGATCCTTGGAGGATGTGTTTTTAAATTGGAAAGTATTTCCATCACAACACACATTGATGGAATGAATTTTATCATTCCTTAAGTAACTCCTGAACACTACTTACAACAGTCACAAGCACCCATTTTCTACTTTCATCTAAAATTCCGGGTAATGCACATATTAGAAGTACATTAAAATGCTCTTAACCTGATTGGATTTTTAAAGGGGATGAAAGGTGAATAAATGGGTAAACGTGTTACAGAGAAGTCTGAAAATTGAAATTCCAATTTCTGAATTATTTATGAAAGGTAGCACGGCAAATAAGTTGAATAACAATTATTTTTAACCTGCAAAATTAATGTTGTCGGCAATTTTCACAACTCAAATTCAAATTTATCTTTCCATCAAAGCAATTTCTCACAGATAGACTCCCCAGAGCACTAACGCCAAACAAAAAGCAATTTGTAACAAAGAAATATCCTTTTATATGGCATTAGAGTTGGGTACAGTTCCACAGCAGGGATGGAGGTCCCCCGTGCTATAACCAAGGTGAGAGGATTCCTCACTGAACCATCATCAAAACAGCTGGTTCCCAGGGCCCTCAGGCTGCTAGGGAAGATGGAAGCTGCGGAGATCCTTTGGGGTTTATATCAGGCACCATAGCTTCTATCAGAATTTTCAGGGTTCAGTTGCACTACTGATGGAAATTATGGATCAGTAACATCAGGAATTAATTCAACCTGCTTCAAAAAATCAAATCTTGAGAATTCCTCGTTTCTGAAAACACAGATTTCCTTCCAGATGGGACTAGACAGATGTGACGAGGTAGTAATATTTCTTATGCATCACCTTTATAAGAAAACATTTTCAAGCAACATACTACTTAAAAATACCATTACCAGTTTGAAGAAAATGCAGATTTTGCTTCAGATGGGATGTCCTATGCAACACTGTGCTTAGCATTTATTAAAAATGGTCTTTATTTCAATACTTTATTCAGTGGTTTAGTACTCATTTTACTCAGTTTAACAATATTTCAGCTACAGTTTCTAAGCCTCAGCATATTTAGGAAATACCCATCAGTCTTTTATAGCTTTTCAAAATAAAAGGTCATCCAGTACCATCAAAAAACAGTCAAACATCTTCATGCATATTCTAATTCCTCAGCAACAGTATATTCTGTCGTCATAACAATAAAGGATCTGTACCCACTCTGCCAGGCTGACCAAATACCCAGTTTTCAATTGTGGTAGTAAAATCAATGAAAGAAAAACTAAAAATGAACAATATCTTAATAGCTTAAGCTGATATGACTTATTTAATTTTGTTTAAACAAGTGTTTCATTTTGAGTTTGATTGTTTGGCACAGGCAAACAAAACATCTAGATTTAGTCACATTTCATAAAAGGGAAAATGACATGCTGCCTTTAACAGGTCAGATACTTAAGATACTTGCCAAGGAGGTAAGAAGGGCAATCTAAAATATCACTTCCTTGATTAGACAGAAGCAGGAATAGAGCAGTTGATCTCCCCCTAAAAATACTGCACTGAATGGGAAAGAACAGCGGACAAAAAGATAAAAAATAAGCATTCCATAGCGAATAAAACAATGGTCTGATGATGGCAGAAAAGATGCAGGCTGAATTAATTAGGAAGTCACAATCCATTGTAAGTGGAATTCACTAAGCTTTGTTCGTGTATAGGTAACAAAATTCTGAAACCTGAAATACTGATGCAGACTGCAAAATGCTGCAGGAATGACAGAAACATGACAGGAGAGATGCTCGTCATATATGCAGTACTAAAAGTAATATATAAACACACATTATCCTGTACAGAGGGCACAGAAACGAAGAAAACAGTAATGAGACAAAAGGGTAGGTAAACTACAAGCTAGACTAAACAAGGCAGAGCACAGTTACAAGAAGAATGTGCTTGGGTCAATATTACTCTGTTAATAGATTACAAAAATACCTTTTGGCTCTGTCAATTGTAGATTTTCAAGGCAAGATTAAATTACAGAAAACAGTTATGAACTAGTTTGATTGCACAGTTAATAGTAAATACTGAAATAACTTCACCAAGCTTAAAAAAAATATAACTTTTTTAACATTGTATCAGGGAATTGAGAAATCACTGTAAAAGATTTTGTTTTGTTTTGTTTTTAAACTGGGAAGAGCTATTCTCTAAAGAGTGTGGTTGGTGATGCTGATAAAGAATTAGAACTGCATGTAAGAAAATACTGCCGTTTATAGAACACATAGCAAGCAATTTTAATTAAGTGATTAAACCATGTGTACTGTATGTTTATCTAATAACATAAGCAATCAGAAAAACAGTTGCAGATACTACTGTGTAAATGAAACACCTTTATAAAGATCTTATGAAAGAGAAATTTGAGTAAAGCTCTTAATCTGGGAATGAAGGTTAGCACACAAGTTATGTTCCCCATTTTGCTCCCAAGACTATATAAAGCCTTCTTTTGCAAAAGGAGTACAGGGGGGAAGAGCAGTCACGTTAATTATGTCATCAAGAAGTATAATAAAATTTCTATAAATTTGCTTAAATGCAAGTAGAACCAGGTCCTTAGTTATTTAAGATTTTTCATTAATTTCATTCCTACCAAATTCTGAATTGGTAATAAATGAATCAAATTTATTTTCCTATTAGGTTCTGCTATCAGCTGCAGTCACATAAAACTGTGTTATAGCTACCAGAACAAGTTTTACGTATCACAATACATCAGGACATGATGGGTGGAGAGAGAACGACTGGGGAAATAACAAAAGATTTGTGATATATGACAGAATATCAGGAAATATTAGGATTCAATTTTCCTCAAAACTGGATTTTGGGTTGTTTTATTGTGGACTTGGATGCAGAGAAGACCATTTTCTATTGCATTTCAAACAGAGAGTAAGTATGTGTGGACACATACCCACAGCAAGAAAGGGAGGAGAAGAGGATACCTCAGGGAAATGCTTTAGAATTGAATGTGTATTATCAACTAGTGTGACAGACTAAGTAAAAGCTGAGTTAAATAAATAGATTTTCAATATTTGCAGCTAGGTGCTTCCGAATTAGAATACCTCAGTAATTAGCTTAGCTGAAATTTAATTACTCATAGAATTACCAATGTCTTCATTAGTAACTGGCCCTTTAGTATGGATTATCACATAAATCTTTTTCCATACCGTATCTAATTGAAAGTAAACAAGCCAAAGCTTGGTGTAAACCCATTCAACATACACAAATTAAGCCAGTATTTATGCTAGATCTTATTTTCTCTGAACTCCAATATCCATTTACAGTGCCTAATAAAGAATCAAATGCGACAGTAATGCTTAGCTGGTCCCCTGCCAAAACACTTGATGGTGAGTCCCTGCCTAACTTCAGTATATAAATTGATATAGCAGATCCTCCAGCTCCAAATCTGAGGCAGCTACTTTCCCTTAATCGCAAGCTTCATGTTATGAATTAAACATTAAGGCACATTTTCAAGACACATGTATGTGGGCAAGAGAGAGGTTAGGAAGCTCCAAGGTGGAAGAGGGAGTGGTGGTGGCGTCAGATGCACAGCATAACGTCGACCCCATGGTGTCAGCTGTCCCATGCTATCCCAGGGGAAAACCAAAACACATGTAGATGTCCTGCTGTGAAGGTGGACACACTGTCAGCTGCAGCAGAAACTAAGCCACTGCCACACAGCTTTTGTCTCCTCAGGGAGAGGTGACTTCAGCCGGAGGGATGCTGTTTTAGTTCAGTAAAAAGTCTTCAAGGCCTTTGCACCTCTCTCTTCCTCCAAAATGAAGCAAGCAGACCACACAGTCAAGAAAGGAGGGGAGCCACACATAATGGCTGGAGATGGAGACGCTGGCTACAGGGAGCAATGGTGACATCCTGATCTCATGTACAACAGAAGGACAACAAGCAAGATGAAGATGCTTTGGCTTAAGGAGATGGTCCTAGACACCCAAGGCCAGGAGCCACTACTTTCAGACTTATTTGGTTTGAGATCCTGAGGGGTGGACACAAATGCCTTGCCTTATTCACTACTTGAGCAAGTTGTTACAACAGGTACTGCTGCCTTCATTAGGCAATGACATTTCTTTAATCTCTTAGTATTATACATTTGGAAGGCAAGACACAGCATTTAGTATCTTCCAAGAAACACAAGCAATATCATTGCTAGTACTTTAATTTTCTTATTAACCTAACCTTACTGAACAGAAGTAACACGTGCATGTTATTTCAGTAGAAGGGTAAGTTCTCCCCTCTGTGTTGCTACATGTAGCAGATTGACAGAGGAAGGCAGACAGGCAAGCTAAGAATTAAAAAAAAAACCAACCATATTTAAAAAGGAAATGCTTCCTGTTGCCTGGAGCTATTAATACCATTTACAGCATATGTGCAATGCAGTAAAACAAAGAGTATTGTATGTGGAATTTATCAACATGATACAAAGCTTCTCTGAAGAGGTAGCCTGCAACCAGTCTCCAAATAGCACATGCTGCTCCTTATTCCAGTTAATAATCCAAACATTACTCCCAAAACAACAAAAAAAAAATTACATTAAACTTTGTGTTACCAAAGCTACAGAACTCCTTTTGCCCTCTAGGGGAGGAAAAACCACAGGCAGTTCCTTATCTGGAATGTAGGAGTAATGATGGCTGCTGGTGGAACTCACCTGTTATATCCATCTACTCACACCTACACATAAATAGGTTAGTAGGTAACATAGTAGATTTAATAAAAAGTCAATATAAAAGTCCAGAGCAAAACAGCCCAGGATATGTTGGCATCAAGCCAACAAGAAAGGTTGGACTTATATCTTATTGACGGGGAGGTTATAAATCCATATCAAACCCAGCACCCTCCAAAAGCCTGTTCAAGGCTGCTGCCTTGAAATAGGAAATACTAGACATTAATTAATGTATTATCTTCAGGTGTGGAAATCATAAAGAGGCTGTCAGATGATCTAGGTTAGTATTTTTCAATTCCAGGTGTGAGTACCCACAGGAGAGTAGAAAGAAATGTAGATTAACTCAAAGAGATTAGTGGAAAAGGTCTAAACTTTAATATGTTTTATATGGCCTATATATGAGCTGTATAATCTAAGCTACACAAGAATTTATACATGTGAAACTTGTGTACTGCCACAAGAAAGATTCCAGATAGTGATAAGCTGAAAAAGTTATTAAAAAAACAAACAACAACAAAACAACCACAAATCACCATCTTTAATACACACAGTTCTACTATAAACTTGCCTAACTTCCGTCTTTGTTTACTTACCAAGTATTTGTAGCTTCCTTTCATATTAATTTGATTTTATTTTTACCTCCTCATCCTTGGAAGCAAGTCATTATTACCTCTCAATAAGCTAAGCTAACCTAATACAAGTGCTCTAATGGAAATATCTATATTAACCTATGACAGTTATTACTGTGAAAACAAGAAGAATTAGAACCATTTGTTTTCATGCTTTTACAGTTAGAGGAGACTGCTGCCTTCAGCAAGCTTGTAAAGCATTCTCAGAGAAATGCTTTCTGGACTTTTCTGTGGAACTTAATTAGAATTCATTACTTCCCAGCACCACCTCAGCAAGAACCACCTCTACTATGTTGCTTCATAACATTTTCACCATACTAATGCATTTTTACATTTTGTATCCAGGTTAGCCAAAAAATTCCAACACCCCAATTTACATACACTTTAAAATACTACTATTTTTATGTTGATCCTGGAACTGCATATCAGATCTAAAAAATACTGAGAAATACATAAAGTTTTGTTTGTTCCTTTGTTGTTGGTTTTTTTTGGGGGGTGGGGGGAATTACTTTAAACATATGCAATCTGTCATCAGAAAGTCACAGACCTTCTCAGTGGCTAGCCTTGTAAAAACCAAAAGAATCTATTAGACAAGATTCAAGAATGGCAAGATTTATGAGCTGGCTGTGGTAGAAAGCATAAATCACAACACTACTTTCACTAAGAACTAATGTAAAGAGAGACCATGCGCATAACAGAGAAGCCAAAAGCAGTCAAGTGTTTTTCTATTGGATTACATTCTTATCGGACACAGAGCTGATTTTAAACATTTAGAATTAATTTATTTGCTTGCTTAGTCAATAAAAGTGAAGCTGGTTATCTTTGATAGCTCATAAAAAGCCAAAGCTTACAGGTGTCCAGTTACACAGGGTCTGTGTGCATGGTGCCCCTCATCGCATATTCCCTCCACGTCATTCATTTTCAACTTGAAAATACAGGATCATGAAATTAGTTCTTTAAAAGGGTTTGGATGAAAGAAAGCAGAATTTCTCACATGAAGAGATAACAAGATGAATCAAGTAGCCAAAATGCTGTTTTCCATAGAAGAAGTAGGTGCATCAACTGCACATGAATGTTAATAACTATTGAAGCTGGATTTAATACTTCTGTTGTGAAAAATAATAGCCCTTAACACAAAGCCACATGCAATAAAGACACATTTTACATACAATTTTTTTTGTCTTTTGCTTGCAGAGCTTTTGTTGACCAAGCTAAACCTCCAGAGGTGTCAATTCAGAAAAATATTCTTATACTTCATCATAGCCAACCTAGATTCACAGATCAGAAGAGAGCTAAAGCACCTAACTCCCCTGCTGTGCTCAACAGGGGCTGGATCTATATGCTACAAATTCAGTGTGTTTAAGTACGCTGGAAGATAAAGCAAATTGTTCCTCACAACAAGCCTCTTACTGCAATGTGCAGGGTCTACAAGAAAGAGAAACATTTTGAGGGTGTAGGGAGACAACCACGCTGCCACTGCATTTCAAGTCAGAAATAATGACAGCGTGACCTGCCAGATGAAGTTAGTGGTTTCACATGAAAACCTAACACACTTGTGTTTATTTTTCTTAACAGGCATGTATAAGCTCATGCTGTGTACAGTGGCACTTCAAGCACAGCATCTGCTCTCTGATTTGTACAAGAGCGAACATATTTGTTAAACTCATTCTCCAGGTGACGGACAGCCCAGTGAAACAGTCAACACAGCCTGAATTTGCCTGTCACACACATGCATAAATTAATATGCAAAGTTACATCTAGAATTGCAAATTCCCTCCCCCTCATCTTTTTAAGATAGTCTAGAGAGCAATAATAATTCAACATCTCCAAAATATTTGTATAGCACAGGTGTTTGTGCATAGTGCTGAGCCTGCATTGAGCAGGGAGATTGGCACAGATGACCTTGAAAAGTCCCTTCCAACCTCAGCCATTCTGAGAACACCTGCCTTCTTTCTACATACAACTAACCAACTTATACATTTTTTTGCTTCAACTAAGATTTTAAAGGGAAAAAAAAAAAAACGAAGTTAAATCTCTCTCATAAAATACTCTTGACCCTCAAAATACAAGTGGACAGGGCTAAATATAAACATTGTGAAACCCTAACCCTCATATTTCTCACAAAGGTCACTCGAGAACTTTATGCTGCTCTAAAGCAAAAAATCTAAAAGCTTTGTTCCAGGTGGTTTTCAAGTCTGTTACTATTTAAATTTCCAACATGTACTTCTAGAGCCAATATCTCATGTAAATCGAATTATTCATTTCAAATTAATAAATAATTAATTGTTGTATCAAATCAAACCCCAGGTAGTAAGGGGGAAAGTGCTTGGCACATCCACATACATATGTATCTGCAGTTTTATAATATATATGATAAAAATTCCCCTAGGGTACTTTTCTATAATAAAAGACTTATTACTAGTAATGATTGATATCAGAATTTCTGAAAGAAACAGATTGAAGATTAAACATAAAGAGGATAGCATGCTTTTGACTTTAACTATAGAATATTTCTTAGCAGCAAAAAAAAACTTCAATTCTTCTCCATAAGCTTTCTCTTTTTAACTTGTATAGTTGAAAGACATATGTCTGATACTATTTGCCTAAAAAATAAATCTAGTAGCTGCTACTTATTCCCTTTAATGCAGACTGAGAAAATTGAAAACATTCACTTCCACAGTAATAGATTTAAAAAGACAAGAAATAACCTGTATTTTCTACTACATATTAGGATAATGGAAACAATATTCCTACCCATGTATTTTTAATGATATGACCCTACAACTATGAAGCACAGTCACAAAGCACTGAAACATCATTTAACGACATGAGAGAGCTGTGACTTATTTTATCTGATCCATAAATGAGCTGTCAAAGTTAAATTGTTATGTAATTAATTGTGCATTTGCTGGCAATTTTTAAATTGTGAATGAAAGACTGTAGTGAAATTGCAAATCATTGAACACTTTCATCTAATACAGTTGAGATAATCCTTTGAAGACCACCTTCCCTAAACAGAGTGTTAATGAGAAGCTCCTCACTTTACCCGGGAGGTCCCAGTGGGCTGGAGGGTGGCAAATGTAACACCCATCTATAGAGAGGCAGAAGGAAGATCTGGGAAACTATAGACCTGTCAGTCTGACCTCAAAACCAAGGAAGGTCATGGTGCAGGTCATCTTGAGAGCCATCAGGAACCATGTAACAGATAACCACAGGATGGGGCCCAGTCAGCATGGGTTTATGAAAGGCATGTCATGCCTGACAAACCTGATATCCTTCTATGACAACATGACCCGATTACTAGATGAGGGAAAGGCTGTGGATATTGTGTACCTGGACTTCGCAAAAGCATTTGATACTGTCCCCCATAGAGTTCTTATGGAAAAAATGACTTCACACAGCCTGGATGAGCATACAATCTGCTGGATCAAGCACTGGCTGACCAGAAGGTACCAAAGAGTGGTGGCTCAATGGCCGGTCACAAGTGGTATGCCTCAGGGCTCAGTGTTAGGACCATTTCTGTTTAACATCTTTATTGATGATCTTGATAAGGACATAGGGTGTGTCATCAGCAAGTTCGCAGATGACACCAAGTTAAGCAGGAGTGTTGATTCGCATGAGGACAGGGAAGCTCTACAGAAAGGTAGTTTGGATCACTCAGCCAACATTAATTGTATGAATTTCAACAAGGGCAAGTGCCAGGTCCTGCACTTGGGCCACAATAACCCCCATGCAGCACTACAAGCTTGGGGAAGTGTGGCTGGAAAGCTGCCTGGAAGAAAGAGACCTGGGGCTTCTAATTGAGAAACAGCTGAATATGAGGCAGCAGTGTGCCCAGGTGGCCAAGAAAGCCAATGGCATCCTGTCTTGTATTAGAAATAGTATAACCAGCAGAAGTAGGGAGGTGATTGTCCCCCTGTACTCAGCACTGGTGAGGCCACACCTTGAGTATTATGTCCAGTTCTGGACACCTCAACACGAGAGATATCGAGGTGCTGGAGCGAGTACAGAGGAGGGCAAGGAAGCTGATGAAGAGCCTGGAAAACAAACCATACAAAGAGGGGCTGAAGGAGCTTGGATTGTTTAGTTTGAGGAAGAGAAGACCTCATCACCCTCTACTACTACTTGAAAGGACACTATAGGGAGGTTGGTGGTGGTGTCTTCTCACAGGTAATTAGCTCCAACAGGGTAGGTTTAGACTGAACATTAGGAAAGAATTTTTCACAGAAACAGTGGCCAGGCATTGGAATAGGCTGCCCAGAAAAGTGGTTGAGTCACTATCCCTGGATGTGTTTAAGAGTTGTTTAGATCTGGTGTCAGGTGATATGGTGTAAGGGAGAACTTTGTAGAGTAGGGTAGATGGTTGATGATCCCAATGGTCATTTCCAACCTAGATGATTCTATGATAAAATATCACCTAATAAGTATAACCAAAAATATATTTTTTCATTTAAAAAAAAATAAATGGCTTTCTTAGATGGCCATCACTTCCATAACTGATCTTGAAATACAGAAAGATTCAAGACCTTCAAAAAATAATTCACCCCTAGAATGAGCAGTGAAAAGGCCTAAGTAAGACTCAGCACAAATTTAAATTAAATATTTATATTTTATTTTATTTATATTATCACATGCCTGCAGCTAAATAGGCTTCAGTTCCTCTCAATTTTATTCAAAGCAGAGCTGGAAGGGCTACTGATGACCTTTTAACTTTGTTTCACTCTTCATCCCAAGGATGCCATTTCCTCATCTCTATCTTCACACACAACTCATTGGTTATTGACCACTATACAGATACATTTTGCTAGTTTTACATATATTTTTTATTTTGGTAGTTGAGATTTGGTGTTCTGGTTACCAGTAGTCAAGAAAACTCTTGAGATACCTTTTTGTTGGCCTTTTTTTAGTCAAGGTTTGCAATTCCAAAAACCTTTGCTGGGCTACATTCCTCCTAGAGAAGTGAGAATCTAAACAGAAAACAGCAAGTAGCAGGTGGAAAAAATGAGTATCTGTTTCCCAAGTGTGTCTCAGTCAGCACAGGAGCTGACAGTGTGAAGATGGCTAAATGCTGACCTTGTCACAAATTAGCTATTAATGGTGGAACCCAGGCTTGGTATTTTCACTCTAATAAAGCTTTCACAGCACTTGTTTATGAGTAGTTCTGTTTTTAAAGAGCCTAAAATGACTTTGCTGTTGGGTTTGTTTGCTTTATTTTATAATTATTAGTTTTTCATGTTGAAAGAAGTGAATCCCAAAGAGCAGCTGAAGAGTAGTAGAAGAAACCTTGCTTAAAAACAAATCTCTTTCAGCTACCCAATACATTAAACAAGCTTGTTTGAGCTATGAGCTTCTTGCCAGAATATCCTTTCAGATGTTCATTTCCACTTGCCAATACCTGAGAGTTTATGGGGATGGTAACTTTTTAAATTATATACAAAAAGGACAAAGACAGACAACTGAATCCTGAAATACTTTAAATTAAAGTGCAAGATAAATAAAATTCCAAGCTGTATCTCAATAAATATACATTAAGACACTTAGTACTTGTACAGGTTCCAGGATTGAGTGTTTTATACTACATGCATTGTATCACTCTCTTCACTGCCAAATTTTGTTATTTTTTATGAAGCTTACTACCACAGTGACTGCCAAGAACATTTTTTGAAACCTCATACATTCTGTTAAAGCATCAAGAACACCATATTTTGAAAAATGAAAGGTTTACTTTAAATGATATCAAGTGAAACTGTTTTTTTTTAATGGTATCAAATGGTGGCTTTACTCATATCCTGTTTTCCCGTAAGTAAATTTACCTTTTGTAACGGAAGGCATAAAATGGTTTTGAGTTTGGTGCTAGGACCATAAGATCATTTTTAATTTCTGCATGACAGGGTGTGAGTTCTGGCTCACCTACAGCAGCGGGTGCCACAGCACTAACAATTATCTATATTAAAGCTCATTTCCAGGAGATGACGTCCGAGGTTCTCAGTCACACATATATTCACCAGAAAGTTCTCATTATTTAAAATTAAAGCTTCCTGGAAATAAATTCTTGAGGATTTAACCTGTTGCAGACTGCAAACACTGAACCTTCTACATAAAACCAACCATCCACCCATCCCACACAAACCACACACCTGCTCTCAGAAGCATTCTTCCTATATAGCTCTTTGTGGCCCATAGCTTACTTTCTAGTGTCCGTGTTAAAAAGTTTCCTATATCTTGAATTGTGTTAGACTAATTCGAGAATTTAACAGTGTGATTGTCTCAGTTTTTTTAATATATACTAAAAATATGTCTACTTCTGCAAAACAAGTTCTACTAAGAAGGTACATCCTGTACCAGCTCTCATCAATTTTTGGTTCGCTAAGCTAGGAGAACTGAAAACCAACAGAATACCTGCACTCTTCATGAATGGAACATGAACACAATACCTGAAGAATAGAAGGTCTCATCCCCTACATCAGGTCTAGTTTCCTAGATATTGCTGCCCAACATGGAACAATTAATTTCTCGCTCCCCATAAAACCGTTCAAGGGAAAGCAGGTTTTTCACCCCTCAAAGATGCAAACTAGCACCCTGGGGAAAACAGTTCCAGAAAGAGGGTCCACAGAGAAGGCAGGCACTTTTCAGGTGATAAAACACAGTCATACAAATAACCTTAGGCAAATTTATGCAAATTACTCATAAGGAAAACCTTAATTTATGCTTAGATAATCCACAGGGTTTTCATTAGAATTTTTAAGTGCTTTTATTACCTTATACCAAAACCATCATGTTTTTGTCACTTCGTTAATGAGAACCAATTGACCTTAGCTACTTAGTTAGCACTTGTTAGTTTCATGAACCATTAGGATTTTCCACTTCCTTATTAATAGTAAGTAGCCTGCTCAAGTCATTTTCTCCTGTACTTAATGCTAAAAAGTATTCTTACATTCTGTTATATGATATCTGAAAATTATTGTAGTGGGTTCTTCATTGATTATACATTTTGTGTTTAATTGTGTGTTGTTTGGTTTATACTGTATCTTTCTGAAATCGGCAAGACAAAACATTTTCTGATTATTGCTGACAAAGTGGAATGTCTGCATGCTTAGTGTCTTATACTTTTGTGGAAGTCAATGAAGATTAATTCTAAAGAACAATATGGTAGTTGTTAGATTGCATTAACTTTGCAAGTGTCTTTGCCTGCAAGGAGGATTTATGACAAATGGAAATATAATTGAAAGCAAAGCATGCTTTCTGATCAAATTTAAATTCCACAGCTCATGTAGGAGTTCAGCTGCTTTCCAAAATATTATGTGCAGTTGCCCTCTATTTCTTTTTTAATACTATGGCTAAATTGAAGCAGGCAGCAAACATTTCCCTTTTCAATTAGACAATACCTGTGGCAGGAACACACACAAGGAGAGAATACTTCAAAGAAACACTCAATTGGTTTCCTCTTCCATCAAGAGTTTCTACAAAGGGTGTTGCTTAGACAGATGAAACAACCAGACCACTTCTCAAAAATGTAGGATATTATTAGTTAAGTCTTTTCTTAAAAAAAAAAAAATAAAAATAAAGTTGCCAAGACTAACCACTCCAATAAAAATGACCAAAACCAACCCTCCCTTCAAAGTGTAGTGGTGTTCGCCATTAGCAAAGATGAATAATGTACAAGAAGGAAAGGTTAATTATTAAATCATGTTCAGATGCTTTAAAAAACTACTGGTACTTTGATAGGGTAAAGGCACATGCTGATACCATGTTTTTGAAAGTATTTTGAGAGCTTCATTATGAGACATGCAGCAGTGACTCTGTATTATGGCTGAAGTTTCTTTCATTAAAGCTAAGCTATCCCAACCCCTGCAATACAGACTGCTGAAACAGAAATAATATTTCTCTTTGCAGTCCAAGATATTTTTTTTTTATTACACAGACATACAAATCACTTTTCCCTTCCACCTATAAGAAGTAGCATCAAATACCACAGGCAGAAGTGAGAACATGTGAGTTTTAAGTGTATCATTCACACATGTGCCTCCTATTCTTCCCAACATTGTACATCTTGGTCCAAAGAGCAATGGCTTTGAACTTTCTGTTGCTACAGAAGTCACTCAAATTTCTCTAAATGCCTTCACCTACCTACTATCAGGATACAGAAAACAGGTCTAGCCCCATCATCAATTAATTCCTTTGCTATGACTTAACTCAAACATCTACTAGAACTCCACAGTGAGGAAGCAGTAAGGAGGAACAACTGCCGCATAACACAACATGCCTGGACAGCTTTGCTTGTCCTACCCCCCAGCTATTCTTATTACACCACCAGAACATATAACAGGTGGTAATGCTCAAGCAAAGATTGTTAAGGTTGTCAACTGGGTTTAATCTAAATTCGCATCAAAGAGCAGGTCTATCAGAGACATGACATGGAATCCCAAATGAGTGCTCACCAGCTCTCTGCAACAGGATGCTTCGCAGGAGAGCAGTAGAGTTCAGTTTGATTTTGCTAGAATAAGCTTCAGATTCATTTAGAAGACATGAACTGATTATCTTAAAACAATTTAATACATTCTACAACACATTCTGATATCTTGGGAGACACATTAAAATTACCTATATCTCATTAGTACCTACTTACTTAAAAGGAGATATGAACGTAGGTGATGATTTCCTTTAAAGTTTTACAGTATATTTAAGTAAAATTTAGGGTGAAAGCTGGGACTACAGAGTGATTCAGAAACGGGTACAGGAGTTCCTGCAGGCAACCTCTCTCCCCAGTTCTCCCATCCCAAATATTTGCTTTCCAGAAAAGAAATTTTTCCAGCAAAAGTAACATGAAACAGTTTTAGAATTTCTGCTTTGTTGTGGCTACTGACTTGCCCCACAAGTTTTCTTTTCTTGTGATAGCCTCGTTAGTACCAGATTAATACACAAAATCTACTGTAGTACATGTGTTCTCCAAAATGCAATGATTTTCTAAAATATATTACATATGCATAGAAGACACATTCTAGTACGTCTGCAAGAGCATGCATAATTTTTAAGGGACAAATGTGACTCCCTATTTACACTGCCAGCCAAAAAGAGAAGTTCTATATTTCAAAGCACCAGCATACAGAGGCTCTCAAGTCAGTAACAGCAATTCAACTTGACCCGGTCCAGGAAGTCTGCAAACCTATGCAGTCTGGTTTTTTGCAATTTTTTTCTCCCTCCAATATCTGAAGGTGTTTACATTGTATGTGCCACTTCTAATGAGAGAAAGTGAGGCTGTCTAGAGACTCAAGGGGAATAGCAATGGCACCCCCCAAGCCCAGTAGGGCACTGCTGTCTTACAGCGCTACCGGGGAGGGATCAGCAGACCAACCCCAGAGGTATCTGCTTTTCCTATGCATGCCAGACACAATCTACTGGTAACTCCAGTCCTGTTGACAGAGGAAAGTGCAACAAAGTGCGAATCTTCAGCAGCTGTTGCTCCAGTTCACTAATCTGATGACCTTCCGGTAAATTCCAAAAAAACATGGTTGATACATTGCTACTTAAACAGAGACGAAAAAGTGACTTTTTCCAGACAGTTGCTGTGCTAGGATTTAACTAAAATCAGTATTTGTAGTTGCTGGGAGTTGCATTCAATTACTGACTTGTTTGGAAGTGTACAATTTTTCTTATTCATTAAAGAGCAATTATTCTGTAGATAAACTGAAGTTGACCCAGCTTTGTGCAGGAGGTTGGATCCATGTGCCCTCAGAGATCCCTTCCAACCTGACTATTTTCCATGGTTATGTGAAAATGTTTATCTCGGGTTGCCCAGGGCTTTGTCCTATCAAGTCCTGATTGTCTCCAAGGATGGTGATTCCAGAACCCCTCTGGGTAACCTGAGTCAGTGCTTGACCACAGACACAGTGAACAATTCTCTCCTCGTCTCTGACTAAGATTTCCCTTGCTGCACCTCACAACCATTCCTGTTGTCCACCTTTGAGAAAAGTCTCGCTCCATCTTCCTGCACACCTATTTTCCAGTCCCAAATGAAGTCAACGGCCCTCAGCTGCACTCAGCACACTTTGCCAACATCTCTTATATTGAGAGGCCCAAACTCACTACAGCGTCCCTGATATAGGAACATGACCATTACACTCATTACTGCCTGCTATACCCATGTTAATGCCACACAGTATTGTAGTTCATTTTCATCACCTTCAGGGCATGCTTCTCACTCACATTTGATACTGTCCACAAAAGACATTTGTGACCTTTACTGGAGAGCTGCATTATATATACATTATATACTTGAAAAAGAGTGTATAGATTACCTGCGGGTTTCTACTTTTTTTTTTTTAAAGGGCTACTCTGAAATATTGACATAAGAGAACTGGTTTTCAAACAGCGGAAGCCAATATTAAAACAAGAGACTGCAGTTCATCTAACATCAGGCACCCATAACGCATCTCAAGTTTCTTCCTCCAAGCACGTACAACTGCCAGACCCCAGTAGGTTACACCACAAACTTTGGAGATGCTGGGTGACCTGTTAGCTAGGCTGAGCTCCCTGCAAACACGGCTGACCTGGGCAGCATCCCTCCCCAGGGCCCTGGGGCGGAGATGCCACCTGAGTCCTACTGTGTGTCACCACAAAGCTCTTGATCTTCACATCAGGAGTCACGAGCCAGGTTACACACATGAACTTGGCAGATTTGGTCATGCTGGAGCAAAGCCACGGCACCGCAGAGCCAATGTACAGCATCAGGATTAGCCAAGGCATGAAACTGGAACCAGTTCTGAGACTCTCGCTTTCTATGTCAAGATTTGTCTTCTCTGGTAGCTTATGGTTCTTTTGTTTAAACCCAATTCACTAGCCATTTATAAATTTAGTGTCATACAACTGTATATATACACACACATACTCACTCCATGTATATAAAATATTTATTTCCTTACCTTGTCAGACAAGCAAACAGACTAGAGTGAGAAATGTACTCACACATAGCTGCTTTAGCCCATGACAACGTGAAGTGATTAGAAATAATACCTAAGCTTAGTCTTCCAATTTCTAACTAGTTATAATCGTCACAATATTTCAGCATCTTACCCACAGTCAAAACAAGTCACTGAGGTTAGGTCCGTGAAGAAATCTTGCAAATCTTCCATCTGTCTTGTTCCCACCAATTCAAAACCACAGTAATCTCAGGATTTCAGGATTGAGAAAAGACATTGTTATTCACCGTTTTTGGAACCTGTTTCAGGGCACATTTGTTTTTCCTCAGCAACACACACACCCAAAAATAAGGAGGTGGAAGCGACATAATTTGAATGCTTGTTTTCAACTATAAGCGCCAACCTTGTGACTCCCTGAAATCCAGCAAACACTCCTGTTCACCGTTTCTGAAGGTCTATTGATACATACTCCTGTATATTCCAGGTAAACTGAAATATTGGCAGAGCATAACCAGCTTTCTCATTGGTTAAAGTTACTATATGCAAAAAGAAAACACAAATATTCCCTACAGTGTTGTTTAATTCAAAAGTTAATATGATTTTTCTCCAGATATGCCTGTGTTGGGGAAAAAAAGAAGTCCCTGCCAGCAGAGGGGTCAGACCTCAGCCAGTCAACAACACCCACTGCTTTCTAGCACCTTCCGTTTGAGCTCTGAAGCCTCATGGCCATAGCACATTGCATAGCCTTTATATTTGATCATTAAAGAAAGCAATCTGTCAACACTATACACTAACAGCTCTGAAAAAAAAAAAAATAGATTTGAAAGGATCTTCTCAGGAAGCATGCATCTAAGACCACCAGCACTACTGCTGCATTCTTCAAGGGAGCAGACACCATTTTATCCTGCATCTCTGCAGCTTCAAAGACAGCACCTACTTACTCTATACAGCAACAAAATTCCACATATTGTGAAATTTTCAGTTCTTTTGCAAGCCTGAAAATTATTAGACTCCAGGACTCCTTATTCATCTTTTGTCTTAGTTTAAGTATCAATATTAACACTGCTTGCAAATATCACAGAATAGTAATTGTCTGCTCACTATTTAAGTAACTAAAGATTTAGAACTATGCAATTTCTCCAGATTCACCAATAAACTGTTCTAAAACATTCTTCAGATTACTCGTGGCTCTATGTTAAAGAGATATAAAACATTTTTCTAAGGTAATTATGAGAATAAAATACAGGCCAGAGCTGTTTTGGATACAGACGAACGAACCCGTAATCTTCAGGTAAGTGAGACAAGCCAAATGGACGCAAAACCTACACATTTGACTAACATGCAAAAGCTCAGAATAAAACAAGAAACAGTTTCTTTCATAGTGGAGTCTCCAGTGGAGTCTCCACTTGACACTTACTCTGGGTAGACTAAGTAACCAATGGTAAGCAACACTTCAACAGAGCAAGATGCAGCTCCACAGACCTCAAAAGACAGAGCATGACTTGACTTAATCTCTAAAAAGAGACAGGAGTAGCTGTTGAAAAACAAAGGGTTTTAATTTGAGTTTACTATTCAGATTGGAAATGGAAGTGGAACAAATGTTGGTTTCTTTCTAACTTCCATAGCAACCCACTCATGTTGAAGTTGTAGGACTCTGAAGCTGTTTTCTTTAAATGCAGCCATATGGCTTTTAAGCCCTTTTGGTATGATGCCCAGACACAGAATACTTATTTCCTCATTTAATTGTCCTGATAGACTCTGAATACTTAAACTTCATAATTTAACTCAAATTACACAAGTTTTCCTTCACGTTTCTCAGGTTCCTACAAGTGAATGGCTTTTTTTACTTCAAAAGAAAATGTTAATAGAAATCCACAGCAAAATTAGGGATATATCTGGCAATTTAAATAGATTTCACATTTTCCAAATACCCTGTATATGCAATTATACCAAAAAAATACTTGTTCCTTGTTTTCAGCTTACTACTTCATTTCCAGAGGATTAAAAATTGACTGCTTAAAACTTCGTTTGAGAAACATGAATCAGCAGCAGTTGCAGGAAGTACATATGTTCAAAAGTCTACACTAAACTTCCATCACAGCAGAGCACAGTCTACCAACAGAGCCAGCTTCACTACTTAAATGCACTTCTTAATATACACAAGCTGCATACCAACTTAAAGTCACTTAGAATTAGAACATTATAGTACAACGGAAGTTCACATCTCTTTCCTAGTAGGAGTTATGGCCAATTTTAGGAGCACATTTTACATTCAAAGATAACGCAGTATTTTGTCGCACTATTAAGGTTTCATTTTTCTACGTTATATTGTGGTAATTATTAGAAAACAGAAGCATATAAAACTACATGACCGAAAGATCAGCTCACTGATAAAGTCTGTAATCTTCAATACCTCTCATCAGCTAGAAACTCTAAGTAAGTTTAGAACCATGGAAAGCATATTTCACAGCACAAATACCCTCACATTGTCCACTCTGAAACAAACTCAAGTTACTGTTCCTTTCTTTCCAACATCCTGCTCTCTCAAATGCCATTCACCAGCATACCATAAAACAAAAAAGTTTACTGTATAGCTACATTTAAGCACAATACCACAAAAGTTGTCAAATATATCTGTTTTTCCAAATCTAGTCCAAAGACTACATTGTCAAAATAGAAACTTTTAAAAAATAATCTTTAGAAAACCAGCTCACCTCTTGCTTTTATCACAGAAAAGCTCTTCTGCATGCGTGGTGATAAGCTGCAAAATGTTCGTGACCCTTACAAAAATGCTCTCTGGGTTGTGAGGTTGGCTTTCAGCGTCTGCAGAGTCAATGTTAAGTTCTGCAGAACTGCATCTGATTTCTACACCTACAACTGCACCAAACATTGTTATTAGTCCAACAGCCAAGTACTACTGCTTCTGCCCACACTGTGCAGTGGAATGAACCTAGCATCACGTTCATAGTCATTAACTAGAGTAACACAGAACAGATAACCTGCAGTAGGAAAGAGTACAGCATTTTACCCACTTGAAAGTGTAAGTTAAGGACAAGGAAATCTTAGATCTGTAACATGTTTTTTCCAAAGCTGTCCTAACATACTTCAAAAGGGAATGTCTATCCACTTCTCTTTAATTGCAATGCCTCAGAGTTATCACTTACAGATTTCCCCTTCCCCCAATTTGACACAACGCACTAACATCTTTTATCCCAAGTATATAGTTAAAAATAATACAGTAGCCTGTTATTAAGGGCTTGTAACAGGAGCGGTAGATACAGTCTTCAGATCAGAAACAGGCAATAATGCTTCATTTTTCAAAATTAAAACCTCAAGAAGCTGTTTTGTTTGTCGGTTGCTTTTTTTTTTCCTGTCTGCATTCTGGCAGCTGTTATTATGCATGACCATCAGTGAGACAGGAACACAACATGGAAAATATTTATAGCACTGCAACAAAAGCCCTTCTGAATATTGCATGTTCATTTCACATATCACAACTAAGTAATGCACAGCATCCTCGTCTATAAACAACTACTTCTCCACACCTAGAGAGCCAACAACAGATAACAGCAGATTTATGTCAAGACACACTCCAATCACAGAGCACAAAAGAACAGATTTGAGCATATGCAAAATCCCCAAAGGCATTGAGACATTTTCCAAACAGCTTTTGACTTTTCAACTGAAGTATTTCATATTCTGAAATACTTATTTCCTGTCAGCAGTTCACACAAGTTAAGCACTTCATCACACACCCTCCTTTCTCCAACTAATCCCCTGCAACAATAAAACAGAAAACTGTAGTAAAAGATTTTCACTTACCTTGTCCTTGCCCACTGATCTGGTGGCCCCAAAGCATCAGAATTATTGCTAATATCCAGTGTGTCCATCCAGTTACTCTGCTGCTTCCTTGTCTTTCAGCCATTGCATTATTGGATGCTATACAAAGATATATGATTAAATGTTGTAGTTATAACTGTTGGGAAATATACCTTTGGGTGGAGGAAAACAAAACAAAATTCCCCACAAATTTCCTCAGTACATCTCTGTCACTCTGCTTTAAAAAATATTCACACATAAAAATGCTTTTACATCCAGAATCTGCTACTTGTTCTAGATTGTTACCCAATCAAAGTAAGTTTCTTTAAAAATGCTTGAATTCACCTTTCATACAGAAATTTGAACTTCATTTAAAAACAAACAAGTATGAATCCTGCCAGGTTTAAGAGTCCGGAACAAGCAGCACTTCACTGAGTCACTTAAAAGTTCTACTGTATAGCACAGAAATTCTTCCAAGGCAAAGTCCTTTGGTCAGTGTTTAACTTAAATTTTTTAATCAGGTGTTTGGGGTTTGTTTTGTTAGTGGTTTTTTTTGTTTGTTTGTTTTTAATACCACTGAATTGCATTTCATTGGGGGTTTTCCTGGACCAATTATATCTCCCCAAGGTCACATTTACCACATCTACAGTCTTCCACATTTCCACTGTCATACACAGCAATTACATACTTCTTATTCCCTCTCATCCTCCCTTTTTAGCACTCTAACTCAGGTCTGCATTTTCAGAAGATCTATTTAATCAAATACAGATTTGTCAGAACTGTTCTAATTACACAGGCCTGGCTGGATCCTGGCTAAGAAAAACTAGGATGTAATTTCTAGCCTAAATCACAGGTTAGTATCACAGAAATTTGTATATAAACAGTTCGATAATTTATCCAGCATGTGGAAAGTCTTGCAACAGTTCCTTAAGCAGTAGTTTAAAAAAGATGTTACTGTAAAAGATTCTGGTTTTCCACTATAAAATGCTATAAAATTCTTGTGAAGAATGGTGTAGGAATTTAAAAAAAAAAAACAAAAACAACAAACAATGACACAATCAAACACGAAAAATACTAACAGAAGGGCATGTTTGCATATTGGCTGATTACATACACTCTTAATATTGTTAGTACAGTACATTTCAATTTTAAAAACACTCCAAAAGCATTTTACAAACCCACAGATGCAGAAGCTATGCACAACAAAAGATTCAACTGCATCTCAATAAGCCTCAGTCCTCAACTGTCATCTATAACCTCAGATAAAAAAAAAAATAAAATTAAATCTCTGCTTTATGCTATTAAAAAAAATGGTATTATTTATGCAATAAAATATTAAGCAAAACTACACAGGCTGTCACGTAGAAGAATACTACACTTGAACTTCTCTTCGCACCTACCTTCAACATATGGAGGGAAGGAAGGCAATGGAAACAACAAGAGTTTTCTTCCTTGCTTAGTTTGAGAGGGAGAGGGCAGGTGTCTTAGTTTTCTCTGTCTGCCGTGACACTCAAACTTTCATTTTTTCATTGATCCAACTACTGACCCAGATCACTAGATATCTTCACAAGTACTTTGGGTAGCTGTGCAGAATTAAAACTGGCTTTTGCTTCAAAACTGGTTATGGAAGCACAGAAAAACTCCCCAGTGTTGCCAGCACCTTGATTTTCTTGCTTAGAGTTTGTTTCAGGCTGTGGCAGAACAGCTGGTATTTCAGCAAAGCACTGCCCACCCCAGCCAGCACTCGGCAGTTCTTCCCCATCCCCTCTCACACAGGCATATGGAAGAGAGGAAAGGATGTTACAACACTTTGTTTGTTTGTTTTGCCTTGCCTTTTTGGGGCTCTTTGACACCCAGTGGAAAGGCGAAGCAACTGACTGAAAACAGTAGCCCTAAAACAAAAGTTTAAAAACAATGAATATGAATAAATGCCAAAAAACCAATTATATATATATAACCACTACAAGGTTAAAGAAATAATTTTGCAAAAACAGTATCTTAGAAAAGAGATACTTTGCTTCATGAATATTCTTTCCCTAACAGACATATTTTTGATTCTCAGTGTAAGCAAACAGATGGTATTCAATTAGTTATTTACCTACTTTACTACTATTAATTAAAATCTCTAAGATAATTTTTTCCCGTGTCCACAGAAAACTAGATTTCCATAAAAATCTGGCATTTGTATCTATAGCCCTGCTAGTAGATAAATATCACTACAAACATCACAACTAAGAAAGCATTGGGATGCCTTATCTGAACCCCACAAGAAAACATCTAACTTTCAAGAAGGCATTTTTGCTTGAATATACATAGCTAGTGAAGAAAGGAAGATGACAGCCATCTTACTAGGAGGAAGACTAGTAGGCATTCAAAATGAGAAGAGAAGAGAAGCAGCAAAACTTGTCAATTTTGATTTTGCATCCAATAGAC
This sequence comes from Pedionomus torquatus, assembly GCA_013398155.1. Lineage (NCBI taxonomy): Eukaryota > Metazoa > Chordata > Aves > Charadriiformes > Pedionomidae > Pedionomus > Pedionomus torquatus. The sequence continues at coordinate 692,340 of VZRU01011696.1, forward strand.
ATTTTCTTTGCACTGTAACAACCATCCACAGAAGACAGAGCTAGGCAGAAGAGATGCAGGGGATGGGATGAAGCTTTGCACTTCACAATGGCACAAGACACCAAAGAGAGGGAGGGAATCTAAACCTGATAGCTACCATTCTTGTCGTATTTCTTGTCTTCTATGAGATAATTTGTAAAGGAAAAGAAGTAAAGAAAAGCCACTGACACATACATAACTGAAAGTTCAAACTAGAGATTCCATTTGTCAAGGAAAATTCAACAGGAGGATGTTGTTATAGAAGCAGAAAGCTGACTTGGAACCAAAATATAAATCTTCGCTGAATCCTGAACCTCGCCCTCCCCACAATAGGTGCAAGGAAACAGGTTTATCTCAGGCAAACACATTTCTTAATTAGAGAACAGTTGTTCTAAGAGAGACTATACTGCTGTAAAAGGACTTAACTACTAAGTCTATGACTACTTTTACATCATTTGGGTTTACACTAGAGTTGCTTCAGCCTTTCTAATACAGGAATAAAATGGCCAAGGCCAGAAACGTCTTAAGTATGCTGAACTAATAGGAACAGCAGGTACAACTGATCAGGAGAGGTAGAGAGGAAGAAAAAGTAAAAAAATCTTCCTCTTCCCCCCCTGTCCCCTGCCTACTTTCTTTAGCTATCTTATGAAACAGTTAAGAAGACATTACATCCGAAAAAGAAAAAAAATAAAAGTGCCAAAAGTACCCAAACAGATCCTGAAAACATATTTAAATTTTTGTTGATGTAAGACTTATTGAAGGAAAGGCAAGAGATATACGAGTAACATCCTGTAAGGAGCAAAAACCTCGTTAAACACTCCAACCAACTCTCCACAGAAAAATCTATTTTTAACCTCTGCCCTCTCCCCCATCCTGCTAGAAAAGGAAAAGTACCAGAAAAGGAAAAAAACCACCAGAATAACACATAAAATCTTACCTATAAAGGTAATATAAAACACATATAAGATCTTCCCTTCTGTTTACTCCATCTCTTAAATCAACCATTCTCCCTTCACCAGTGAAAAGAAAAAGAAGATAACCCCCACACCCTTTATGGTCTCCAACCAGGGCTCAGCTGAATTAACAAGCACCTTAACATAACTTAATGCAGCTGTGTTCACACACCAGAAAATACAGTGAAAGGAGTAGTCATCACCACTATTTCCTTTTTATTTTCTGCTGAACTTATGCATGTAACAATACCCTACCTGAAAAATGGCCACAAGAACTAGACTTGCCAGCTTCACAGCCAAGAGAAAATTAGAAAGGGAGCTTCTTCCCATTTATTGACAATTAACTGTAACTCATTTAGAGTCAACCAGGTGCAGTCAGTTGGCAGGAAATCAGCTAACATGGATAAATCTGTCATATAAAGAACTGTTAGAAAGTTTGAAGCTTGTTTTAGACAAAACTTTTGCTGAAATATTGCTGGCATGAAAAGCTAGGAAGCTTTCAGTTGCACTACCAGAATTTTGTTGTTAGCTCAGTGGCATGATCTATTAAAATATATAGGCTTTACAGATTTTGATTTGGGTGTGCCAGTCATTTACATCTATTTTGCTTTGCTTCTGTTACTGCTTGGATTATTTTATATGCTTTTGTCATGTCTGAGTCACTGATTATATCAGCTGTGTAGACTTAATTACCCTAGTACACTTTTTAGTATGACTAACCTACAAAATTTTTTAAAAAGATATACTTTTGAAAAACAGTATTTAGCCTGTGCAAACATAAGACTTGGTAAATGTTTGGTAAATGACAAGCAAAAGTATGCCAGCTTTCTGGTAAATAATGGGAATGTCACTCTTCATAAAAACAAGTTACTATTCCAGGTAAAGTAGAATTTAGAATTTTAATTTCAACTCTAAAGTAAAGCTTACCTCTCTTTAAGCACTAATGAAATATCTGGTACAGGCAGTGGAAAGGGATAAATGTCTTCTCAGACCACTGTTAATACAGACAGCCTCTCCCCCTCTACCTTTCACTCATGCACTAAAAAGATAGCCATTTATTTATTAAAAAAATAAATATCGAAACAAACATTGCATCTTGTTGCAACCACTCTCTGGCTAACACTACAGACAACAGCTTCTGTGACTATAAATACATTCTTTGAGCTGTCATTTCAGAAAAATGTTGTCAGATGAAGTGAGGTAAATTGCTATACCATGTAGGACCACAGGCTGAAAACTGAAGACATGCATATATGCTGGAGGTTGAAACCTCTATTTTGTGCTACCGGGGCACATTCAGCTGCCTTCACAAAATAGGTTTGAGATAGATGGAAGAACAAAAAAACCCCACCATTAACTATTTTCTCAGTAGTGATCACTGAAGAGTTGATAGTTTACGTGTCCCATCAGCTGGATCTCTTTGAAATGGAAATCCAATACAAGAGTTTTGCAGGTGTATGAAATGCCTAGTTACATTGCCAGGCCCAGAACAAAAACATCGAAAAAACAAAGCGTCTTTTAAAGTGTTTTGAACAGTATACTCACTGGGAATCATGATGCCTAACAAAATGCCAAGGACTGACTACAACTTTTGAGGATACAGATTGCCAAATCTAATCCAGATGCATTTTAGTGAATGACAATCCACATGCCTGAAATCTTCCTTACATGCACAGAAGCCTATGATACCAGCAGGCCTCTTTATATCCATGTAACTAAAATCAGAACCTGGTCTGATGCATTTAAAATAATTGAATTTATCACTGACATCTTTCTTTGCCTGATACAAAGACTCTATTTTTTAACCTCATTTCTGTTAGTGCATTACCAGAGACATTATAAATACAAGAACCCTCAGAGGGCCATCTGTGGAACCAGATACTTTCCAATAAGGACCTCTCTGCAGTATCAGGATTGTTTACACAGTGTAATGAACAGTAATGATAAGATTTTTCCTATTTAAACTCAGAAGCAATATAAGAGCAGAGTAACAATACACATACCACATCAGAGGTTTTCAGCGCTGCTATAGATGGACCAAAACACTCCCAGTCCTCGCCCCTTGCTGCTAGCCACTGCCTTTACGTATAGAAGGTGAGAAGCCATGAACTTCCCCCTGAGATCTCCAGGAGCCCAGGGAGAGGAAAACAGAACAGATAACCCTATACACCTGTCAATTTGGAAACAGCTGTGGCTGAAGTTACACAGCATAAAGGGTTCGCAAGCCATCAACCTTGCAGGTGTACCTTCTGCACTGGGCTATGGCATGAGAGGGAAAGTCACCTTCCTCCCTTTCTGCAAAAGTACGCTTGAAGTATGTGAGACAGTAGGGCATGCAAAAGCTTTCTCCACCTTCCCAATACTACAACAGATTTATGAAGAGGAAGGAATTGCATAGGTAGTGAAAAGAAAGAGAATCCCCTGGAAAGGCAGTGGAGAGCACAAGGACTGGATTCCAGCTGGGATTCTCTGCAGAGCAGACCCTGTGCCCTCCACTGGCTGCTGGAGGAGGTGAGAGAGCTTGTCTTTCGGCTAAAGCATAAAACAGGCTAAGGCGCATCGCATAGTCATGCTCATATGGGTATCTCCATTGGAGGACACTCCCTCATCTGCTGCTAGAATGCAGCTGGTTGTGATACCAGGACATGTGCTTCTGTATGTCAGGATAATTTCTTCAGTTAAGCATGCCTGCCAGAAACTTACATGGTGTAATTGCAAACTTTCCAAGCATTCTTAGTAAGAGTGATTCAGAGCATTGCTTAGCCATTATTGATTATTCAGTAACATACTAAATCATTAATTCACTAACTTATAACCAGGTTTGCTTTCAGAACCTTTCAAAATTTAAGTAATTATTGATCCTTCTGTAATCTCTAATTAAAATTTAAAGTGAAAAATGTAAGAGTTTTAATATTTTTAAAATTGAATTTTTTTTAACATCAGATCAATACTATAAAGAAATATATTAGTACTATAAAGAAAACAACACCTGTAGTGCTAAGAAAAATTACAATTATCTACAGGCATACTGTATCTGGGAATTAATGGTACCTGAATGAAGACCAATATGTTTTAACCTAGGTATTTAGGCTTGGAAAGATTATGTTCTTTTTGTTTCTTCTGTTCTTTTGCATATTGAAACTCAACCATTTCAGTTTTATGAAATACTATGGACTTCCGTGGCATTGCATTAGGACTGAAAAGGTTGGGGGTTCTTTTTCCAAAATGTAAAAATTTCCTTGCAACAGCAAGTTTAATTATTGGAAGACTTTAGCTTTTAAACTTTTTCTTACGGTTGTTCAGATGATAGTATCTGATACAGAAATTGGCTGTATCAGTACAGCCAGCAGAAGATAATTGTGGAAATGACACAAGTGGTTGAAAGCAGTTCTGTTGCCATGCACCACTCAGAAATCTTGGTTTACTTCACCAATGGCCAAATGAAAATTGGAGTATTTTTGGTTTGTCTTCTGGTGTTGCTGCCTTCAAGATCCTTTCACAAAACAGCACCAAAATTCAATCTCAGAACCCAAGGTTCCTAGACAAAGCATTTATCCTTAAATGAGTGCTTTAGAAAAAATACAAAACATCAAAGATCTCATAAAGAAACAAAAAGAAAGCTCTTAAACAACATAATGTCTTTCTTACAGGAAACGAAAGGCAGCATGATGAAATTCTATTCTCCTATTTGGTCCCGGTTTTGTTTTAGGTTGTTGGTTTTTTTCCCAAAAAAATCAAAAATCCCTTTCAAACATGTGTAGAACACATTACACACTATGAACTGGCTTTGGATAAGTTTGAAATAGCCAACTACAAGCAGCTTGCAGAAGTCTTGCTTGGAACACTATTTGCAAGGGTCAATTTCCACATTCAAGACACACCCCCACATATAGTCTCCTAATTGTTACGGTTAAGAGATATTACATGAATGGGGGGGAATCTGCAGTCACCTGTCTCACTAGATTTGCATACCAGGGATGCAACACTGCTGCTCTTGTGCAGACTGGGTTACACCACGGGGAAGGAGCTGTGCCATCACGGCTACAGCAGTGAAACTGTATTTTTCTAAGGCTCCAGGCACACGCAACGGGCAGCTCACAGTTCTTCCAGCAAGACTCTGGGTTTCCAGAGGGGCAGAAAGCATGTGTGACCGTGCTGCCAGTGCACAAAGGAAGCCTCCTTCTTAATACGCCTTTCAGCTATATAGCATTTCATGCAACTTACGCTCGGGCTAAATATGCCTGCTCTTTCTGTAAATGGGCTGGTCATATGATCACCATCAGCAGGCATCTGATCATAGAATCATTCAGGCCAGAAGGGACCACCAAAGGTCATCTAGTCCGACCTCCCTGCAGTCGCAGGGACACCCCCAACTAGACCAGGTTGCCCAGGGCCTCATCGAGCCTCACCTTCGATATCTCCAGGGAAGGGGCCTCAAACACCTCCCTGGACAACCTGTTCCAGTGTTCCACCACCCTCACAGTAAAGAATTTATTTCTAATATCCAATCTAAATCTGCTTTTCTCCAACTTAAAGCCATTGCCCCTCATCTTATCACTGCGGGCCTTGGTAAACAGACTCTTCTCAGCCTTCCTTCAGGTAACAGAAGGCTGCAATTAGGTCTCCTCGGAGCCTCTTTTTCTCCAGGCTGAACAACCCCAGCTCCCTCAGCCTATTCTCGTAGCAGAGGTACCCCAACCCCCTGATCATTTCTGTGGCCCTCCTCTGGACCTGCTCCATCAGGTCCACGTCCTTCCTATAGTGAGGGCTCTAGACCAGCACACAGTATCCTCTTTGTGTTGTCTGGCATATGAGAAGAGGACTCCAAAGACACATAATGCTCTCCATTCTGCATTGGGCTGGATCCAGCTGCCACCCCTCTCCCCCCTCACCCCCCACCCCAAAACCCAAACAAACCCAAAACCACAGGAATATAGCTATCATTACCTACTACCACACAATAGTACCCATAATCAAGTAGCACCATTTACCTGCAGGTACTTGGACTGCTTTAAGTTTACACCTAGGCATACTTAGTTTGCGCAACTATACAAACATTTCTCATTAGTTTTAAGTTGTTCCTCTTCACACAAAATTGGATCCAGTTTCTTCCAAGCATTGTAAGCTTTGCTGGACCTGGACACCTAAAAGAACAATATTATCCACATGCCGTTGATACTATGATACTTTAAGTCATTCTGATTCATGAAAGAGAGTAAAACCAAGGAGGAAATAAAACTGCGACCAAAAAACACGTTACCTAATCACAATCATTCATAAAACCTGCTTTTGCATTAACGGATGAAAATCAATATAATTAACTTGTGTTCCATAAAATCGTTTGTTTTCATTTTCTTCTCTCTCTCATACACTAAGAAGTAAACTTAGAATGCATTAAGAAATTTCAGATAACTCTCTCCGTCAATACAGCATGAAAGATGGGGAAAAAGTGAGTACAAAAGTGATATATTTTTCACGAAGTATTGGATCCCATGAACAAGTTAATGATGTTTGCAAGGGAGAAAATGTGAGGACCAAAAGTTTTCAAGTTGCTGAGTGATAATAATGGTGCCATCTATTGTGCATCCATCACACTGAAGTGCTTGACACGTATTTTGGCCTGTTTTCATGCATTTTCTTTATGATGATTAATAGTGGCATTGTACCCTCTGAAATAGCAGCCTATCACACAGAGAAAGGTGTACTAAATTAAATTCAGATGATAACAATTTTGATCACAGAGTCACATGGAGAAAACACTGAAAGGTTAGGACAAAAAAGCTGTGAGAAATACTCATTTCTATGTTGTTTTTTTTTCTATTTGTCCACAACAAACAAAGAGCAGAGAAAAAGGAGTAGGGACAAAATGCACTGCTTAAACACAAACACCTTTCTGAAGCATCCATTATTCTGATTTCTTTTTCCCACTCTACATTTAGATTAGAAAGCAGTGAGGTTTAAGATGTGTTTTCTCTTGTTAAAGGGGATTACTAAACTAGATAAAATAATTACATTTCTGTAAAAGGAAGGAACAAAAGGTGAAGTGTACCACCTGCCCGCCTCTCACATCCTGGACATGCTACTGTGGTCTGTTTTCTCTCTAACATAAATCTAAAGGGCACAAAGGTTGACATGACTTATATTTGTTTCCCCGTAGGTTGGTAAACATTTTGTCTGAAGCAGCTCTTCACTTTTTTTTTTAACTGAGGGAGAAAATTTAACATAGAGACACTCCACTTGTCTCTGCTGAGACTAGAAGCAGGTCTTCCAAGCCCACTACAGTGACCAAAGCAATGGAAGCACCTTTCAGTGCAAGTGTACTTATACTGACACATTAGCCTGCTGCCTAGGAGGATGAAGGCAGTTACTATGGCTCAGCTAACAAGCTCTAACCCTAACTTCATCTCTTCAGAGGTGGAATTCAGCAGGGGAATACATGAGTTTTCAGGATGGTCCCTTTGCTCCAACTCAACAAGAAAAAGTACAGACAAAAATTCCCCGCTCCCACCAGAACAGCAAGTATAATAACTGTCTGCATGACTGTCATAATGTATATTTAATGGCTTGAAACTATTCTGAAATATCTGGATGTGTCTTGCACAAAACAGGAACAGTAAATAACTGCTGGAACTTGCTTGGGAACCCACATAGCCTCACACACCCCGGGGAACGCAGAAGTAGAACTACCCTACAGCTTCCCCAACATGGGCGTGCAGCTGCAGAAATCAAGTGTTCACTCTTGCAGCAGTCAGCAGACTTGCAAATCTTAATGGAAAGCAGTTAAGGGATGGGAGACGGCATTCTGATTTGTGGAGTATCTCAGGTGCACGCAACCAGCACACTAAGGTCTGAGTAGGTTAGAGACTGCCACCTTTCCTGACCACCAACACGTGAATAAATACATCCCAGTTGTGCTTTTTGATATGCACAAGATTTCCAATTGTGGCTGACAGCAAGTTTAGTCCCTACTGCCTTCTGCTTTTCTTTTTTTTTCATACAGTTACAAATGTGCATAATTATATCGCACAGGACTCTTTGGAAAAACTGAATTAGCTGGAAGTTGATCTACTGAATACATTCCAGCGAGGCATCACATCGTATAGTTAAGAGATCTGATTATGATTTAATAGCTTACTAAATTAGCGTTGTTTATATACTACATATTTTTACATTATTACCACTATTCAAGGAGCTATTCCTGTAAATTTCCCCTGCCTAACCTAAAATAAACTTGATGGACTTGGGGAAAAAAAAAAAAACAACAAAAAAAACCAACCAAACAAACAAAAAAAAATCCAGAACAGAATAACTCTGAAGAAAAGGTCAAAAATTCACCTAGTTTTTTTTTTGGAATGGGATTACCAACAGATAGGAACAGTTGATTTACATTTTTTGCCTGTTACACTGAGTATGTAAAATCCAACTAGCCATAAACCCCAGGGGAATGACATAGTTAATGTTCCACCCATACCAGTAATCACACCTTCATATATTGAGTCCATAATTTACAAAAAAAAAGTGGTCCAGGAGTAGTCTAGCAGGTTTTAATATTTATTGGAATTATACTTGTATCTCTTTTAAAGGATCTCTCTGGAATTTAGCTGCCTGGGCTTCTATAAAATAAAAAGCATGATAGGTAGTAAATTTTAAAATCCTTAAGATATTCTTTGAATAACTTTCCTATGCATTTAGTGATTTAAAAGAGCTGAGTGACCAGGTAGATACACCTAACTTTGAGGTCATTTGCTGTCTGTGAGCTGAGATCTTTATTCTGACCAAGCTTCCTGAGAACATCACCTTACATCCGTCATTCATCCAATATTTTTATATCATTAATTCACACTCCAGACAGTGTATTTCTGTGATAGAGATTTCTTGTTTATTGAGTTAACAGGGAAGGAAGAGCTTCTGCAGCCGTTTGTTTGGATTTATTGCTGTGGGACATTTGTCTTACATTTGAAAGAAGAACTTTAAAATTTTTGGATGCCTTGAGTTTTAGAAGCTGACTTAATGAAGAAAGCAAAGTTACTTTACACATCATGGTTTAAAACAGGTAAGATAAGATAAAACCATTACCCTGTGAAAATCAACATAGTCTACTGTGAATGTAGTATTATGCTTTCCCCATAACCAAGAGCATGCTACCACTAAGAGGCCCAGCCACAACTCCCAGTCAATCCCCATGCAGCTATGAGGTGCCAAGTAGTGCTGATGAAGAAATTCTGCCAATCGAGAAGCAGGCCAGCAGATAAAAGAAAAATCAATGCCTGAGCATCAGTACAGCGTAATAAAAGCAATATCTCATTTTGACACTTTGACTGAGTTTACTTTGGACAAGGACTACCATTAGTTTTCCACTTTCACCCAAGTTTAACCCCCAATGTCAAGTTATGCTTTTTTGTGTTGTCCAATATGGGTGACTTCTGCCTCAGCTCCAATTGTAGCCACATTCCTTGTTTCTTTATTTCGTAAAGGCTACTACTATTCTGTTTTCTCAAATCTTTTTCTCTCACTCATAATAAGCTAAACACACATTCGTAGGATATCAGAGTATATTAGTAGGATATAATAATTAAATACTGGGACTGTGATATTCAGATAAACAGGTATTGGGGCTCCAGGTCTTTTTCCCCAGAAAAAGGTGTAGAATGCTTTCTCCTCACAAAAATATTTAATCAGTAGAGGCTTTGTAAGTGGCCATTTGTTGTTCCTTATGATTTCTAGCTGACCCTGTAACAGGTTCTCCACCTTCAACATTTACAGACAAAGCCCTTGAGGTAAAGGCAGTAAGTTTTTTCAGCAAGCTGAACCATGGATAAATATTTAAGCTCATGCCAGTTTCCCACATTCACTAAGTTCAGATATTCCACAGAAAAACCCACATATTCCAAGGGCATTGGTGTTAGATAAACCATTTCTCCACTGTTCAGATCACTGACAAAGAAAAGCACCAGTTCAAAACATTCCTTTAACAGATGACTCGATTTCCAGTTTTGTAGGCGAGTCAGGCAATTTTGTTTGCTTCTTGTGAAAAAGCCTGATGATCTCTCACAGTTGGGAAGCTTCTTTTTAGTACAAACAAGAAGTAATCAACATAGGGACAAAAGAAGGTAATAGCAACCACCTACTACTTGAACCTGCACAAAAAATTATATCGGAAACATTAATCCCACTGAATTTTAGCTAAAACATATTAATAAATGGCTCTTATCCATAAAGTTATTTATTTACCTTATCATTTCTATATGACTGGATACAGGAGTAGTGGGATTTTTTTTGTATTTATTCTGAAGTTTGTTTACAACCTGCTTAGTTTAGGAATTTTGGAACAAAGGAATCCTCAGTACAAACATTTTTTCTCTTGATTTTGAGAGTTCTGCTTACATCAGCACAGATATGTTTTCATTCATTCCAAAGTCAGAGAAAAACATGCAACTGAAATTCGTAACTACTCAGAGAAACAGCACACCCTAAGTAATCTATCGGAGGCTTGAACACAAAGACCAAATGGAAGTCCTCTGCATACAGGTGAAGGTGATTTAAGAGAGGAAAACCAACATCTACACCAAATTTCTACATATTAACTAAACTAAAAAACCCAAAACCCTTATGCTTCTGTTGGTTTGAGTTTTCTTCAATTGTACATGGGTTATTAATATGACCAAGTAAGACTGACAACTGAATGCAAATTGTAACTGTTAGTTATATCAATATCCTTAGGAAAATACTGTGTCTATGTCAATTATTTCTTTGACACACATTGTTAATGCAGTCTTGGATGGGCAAATGCACTTAAACACCTACTTGCATTGGATTTGAACTGCAGTAGAGTATACTGACTTCTTACCACCCAGCATGAGACAAGTGAATTAATACTTTCAAAAAACTTGTCACTGTACTTCTGGCTTACACACTTTATGTAGTGAACAAGTGCAACCACTTGTGCATTTGCTACCTCCAGCTGTATAAAAACACCAGAGTAGTAGTGAAATATGTACCAGCTGCAAAAAGATACCTGAAATGCATCTAACAGGTACCTCCAGAATTATTGATTTCCACACATTAGGAATAAAACAGAGTTGATTTTCCACAAGTATTTTAATTCATGAAGTATATGTATACATAATAGGTCAAATCTGAAATAAGTGACCCAGCATCAGCAACTTTAAATAATGAGCCATATCTTTGGCTAGCAGGATACTTATTTCCCCTGATTTACAGCTTGTATCCTGGCTATTCCTGACCCACGTTTTTGAACAATAAAATTAAGAGACTATTTCTGCAATCCTAAGGGCCTACGTAAGGACTTGAGTATTAATACTTCTTCTTGACCATAAATTATTTATCTACACGCGTATGTAAGCAATGGATATCTCTCCTCTTATCTGAAGTTCTGAAAACTGCAAAACAAAGGCCTCCTGCTGCCTTGGTTGCAGAGAGCTTAAATCTGTAAGGTTGGGTTTTCTTTGGTGAAACACGGCTATAACTGAAGTGCCAAACTCATTTGCATTTGTATTACTTCTCTCAAAGCTAATCACAACTATTTTATCACCTAACTTTTTCTTAGTATTAACATCAACAAAATTGAATATCTTACCCTAGTCCCAGACCAATAAAGGAAGTCTGCAATTTCCAATTTACATACTACACTAATACCTTTTATGAGCTAAATTACTTTGTGCATTGCAACCTATAATTTGAAGTAAAAGACTTTGGCATTTTTATGCATTAAACTGTAGATAAAACAGGATAAACAAGGGAAACTCCTATGCTTTTTCTTCACACCAGCGTTTTACCGATTTATCCCTCAGCCTCGGCACTGAGATTTGAAGGGATGCCCAGAATAAGCCTAAACTGGAAGCAAAGCACAGATTTCCGCCAGGCGTTGTTCCCGGTACCCCGAGATGTATTTTGCCCCTGGGCTCCGCACCCGCCCCCTTAACCCTCCCCGGAATTCCCCACCTCCGGCCGCTGCTCCAACCCCCAGCAAAACTTCGGGAAGTTACCTGGGCGGGAGGCTCCTGCCGAAGGACCACCCAGTGCCGAAGGGACCGGGAGGGCACCGGGAGGGGGCGGCCGCTTCGCCACGCATCCCGGGGGGCGGGCGGAGCGGCCACCCCGCCCAGCCCAGCCTTGAGGGGAGGGTAAACCGCAGGGTTTCACCTTTCCTCTCCCCTCTCCCTCCTTCTTTTTTTTTCCTCTTACCTGGGCGGCGGGAGAGGGGCAGCGGGAGTCCCGAAACGCAGTCCCAGGAGATGCGGGAGGCGTGGCTGAAGTTTGTCGGGGAAGGGCGGCGGGCAGATCCCGCTGGCATTAAATCCCACGGCGCAGTTTGCACAGTGCAGGCGGAGCGAGCTTACTTGCTCTGCTAAAGAAAAAACAACCAAAAAAAATAAAAAAAGGAAGGGGGTGGGGGTGGAGAGCGAGAGGAAGACACCCGTTCCTACCGGCTTCTGGCTGTGCAATTATTGCATCTGAAGGGAGGAGTTAGGTTAATTACAGGCCGCGCTCCCGGGAAATGTGCCCGAGCGGACGCACGCACGGGCGGAGTCGGAAAGTTGCCGATGCTTCAGCCGGTGCTTCAGCACCGCGGACAGCGGCGGGCAGCTCGGCCCGAGCGGGGGGATGCGGGGGGGTCAGGGCGACCCGGCCCTCGCTGGGGGCTCCGTCTAATGCATATATCGGGCAAAAACACGCCTTCTGGACGGGAATACATTGAATGGTGGAAAACCTACCATGCTCACAGGCGAACTGTTCCAATAGTACATTGTTATCACCATTTGAAGGTTGTTGCATGTTCTCCCTCCTGGGAATTTCTGCGCCCCTCACTACAAAGAAGGACATTGAAGTGCTAGAACGTGTCCAGAGGAGAGCCACCAACCTGGTGAGGGGTCTGGAGAACAATTCATATGAGGAGAGCCTGAGAGAACTGGACATGTTTAGTTTGGGGAAAAGGAGACTGGGGGGGAGACCTCCTTGCCCTCTACAGCAACCTGAAAGGAGGTTGTAGAGAGGTGGGTGCTGGCCTCTTCTCCCAAGGGAATAATGACAGGACCAGAGGAAATGGTCTGAAGTTGCAGCAGGGGAGGTTTAGATTAACTATTAGGAAGAATTACTTCACTGAGAGGGTGGTCAGGCACTGGAATGGCCTGTCCAGGAAAATGGTAGTATCACCATCCCTGGGAAGTATTTAAGAAATGTGTAGACATGGCACTTCCGGGTATGCTCTAGTGGCCGAGATTGTTGGTTTGGGTGCTTTGTTTTGTGGAGTTTAGGGTGTTTTTTTTTGGGGGGGTGTTGTTTCTTGGTGTGTGTATGGTTGGACTTAATCTCAGAAGTCTCTTCCAACCATGAAAACTCTGTGATTCTGTAATTTACCAAGTGGTTTCTGCCAACCACCACCAGCTGAAAGTAAGCTGACAGTCATGATTCCCAGCAGATCACTGCAGAATCACTGATGTCCTACCAATACACATAAATGATATTTTATTACACATGTTCTGACTGATTAGTGATCCACTACCACTGTGTGACACTAATAAATATTATAAATCTTATTCTGCTGCTGAAGACATTGGAACAGACAGACTAAGAAATAATCAAGATTAGATAGATAAAGCCAGATCTCTACAGGACTCCAGATCTGAGTGTACCTAACCTGTTTGGTCATAATCCTCCTCAGATCATTTCTTTCCCTCCTCCTTGCTCTTTGGGTGTGAATGTAGTGACTCAACAGCAGTACAAGAAATAGCTTGGCCATCAATGCTGGAAGCTTTTCAAGACCTCACCTGAACACTGAAAAACGATTTGAGGTCCTCCAAATTCAGAAAGTTGCTATTGCAAATGTAATATTCCAACACAAAGAAGCACAGTTTTGTAAGGAATAGTCAATAAGGACCATGAGAAATGAACTAGAGCTTTTACCTACACAGAGATGAGTATAAAGCAAGTAGGGTAAGAATTCACATTTTCAGGTCTCTTAAGCAGAAGGGAGAGAATTCACCTTTACTAAATCTCAGCAAACAAAATTTTCCAGAAATTAAATACTTCTTATTGTCTCCAGAGTTCATGAAATATTAAAAAAGCATTCCAGGACAGTAAACAAGCTTTCTTTCAGCATTGTAGAATAAGCGTTGCTACAGCAGTGAAGCTAAGTTGTTTCAGAAAAAGAGTATTTATATATTACTGTGAGAAAGGAAAAATTCAGTACTAAATTAATATAAAGAGTAAACAAACACAACCCACTTTTGCTGGCTGTTGAAAATTGCTTAGAGATTGGAAAAAAATTAGATAGACTTGGGGAAAGTTCATTAGCGATCGAGACAGACAAGAGGTAGGTAAGGTGAATCTTAAAACCAGCACTGCATGACTCTTCAGCTCATCAACATTTATATGATCAATTTATGTGCAAGCCTTTTCTAAATACATCTATGACATGAGAATACAAATTACAGCCGTGAAAAAGAAAGGGAATATGGAAGGCTGAACGGATGGGAATCCTACTTAAAAAAACCATCAAATTTCTAAATAACTACTAAACTGTGATAGCTCATGCACTTTCCACTAATCTTAACATAAAGGGACAGTGAGAACTGAAAGGTTGAGCATATTTTTTTAATTATTTTTATTATACAGGCAATTATACATATTAGATATTTTTAATTTTTCTTAACATGTATGCAATTCTTCTTCTTTTTTATTATATGTGCAATTCCTCACAGCCTTCCCAAGATTTTACTGTTTGGACCCTATTCTAAAATATCTTCTTTTTCTCCTGAGCTTCTTTTTGTTAGCTAAGAAATTTTACATATAGATATATATATACACACACACATATGACAAAACCTAATGCCAGACTTTTACAACATTTCGCAAAATGGAGCAAAACCAGAGGCAAAAAAAAGAATTTGAAATCTCAGGATTTTAGATGTAGACAGTAACATAAGCTTAGGAAAAGGTTTTCAGAGTAGTAACACACCTAAAATATCGTCATGCAAGTTTTCCCAACAACAGCATGAAAGCAGGTGTGCCAATTAGGCTCGTCACAGATTGTGCAGTGAAGACACAGGCCTCTTTAGTGAAAGTGTCTTGGAGCATATCCAGTGCTGGTACACAACTATGGATAGGGTTGTGTCAAAATCCAGGCTGCTATGGCTTCAGACTTGTAAGTCACCTTGCTATACAGATGGTCGGAGAGATGAAGCATGGAAGAAGAAAGCTAAAATGCTGGTGGCAGAAGTCATGAACTGAATGGGACCAACTGCATGAAGCATTGTATGACACATCCTGCTGTGGCTGAGAAGAGTTTCTTTGCTTTCCTGTGCTCACCACTATTTCCCAGTCAGGCAGCTTGTTTATGGTAGTGACTAGTTTGGTATGCTCATTTTACAGGATGATCCTTATGGTTAGTATTTATTATCATATAATCATAGAATGGTTAGAGTTGGAAGGGACCTTAAAGATCACTGAATTCCAACCCCCCCTTCCATGATCAGGGACACCTCCCACTAGACCAGGTTGCTCAAAGATTGCTCTAATACGTCATGAGTTCTTGGCATCTGTGGTCTTGGTGCAGTTTTCAGAGGAGAAAATTTTTGCTCAGGTATTAAAAAAAAAAAAAAGTTACTTGGTGGCTGAGCAGTTATACTCAGAAATCATTACAGACTGAATAATGGTCAGCTTAGAGCAGAATTAAAATTGCTAGCTGAACTACATATCATTTTTAAGACAAGGGATCTTCCTTGGTTTCCTCCATTTCAGCTGTAGAGCAGACAAGCACAGAAGGGCAACAGCAAAAATCTTCCTTCATTGAAGAGTCTATTAAGGTAAAAGTCTTGATAAGAATAATGTACTTACTGTGTGGGCAGCATAAGTTTTATATGTTCTTAATTATTAATTTCTTTGCTTCTAAGTGCTTTGATTTAAAAATGATGTGATGTGTACATGCAGTGTTGATACTCAGATAACTTAATTGTTTTGGTAATATAACAAGACATATGATGTAATGTCAATAGACTGCACCTTGTGTGCATTACAGAGCTTTTCTGTGTGGATACTTATCCTCTAGTGACAAATTTAATGATTCCTAATATGTGTACAGGGTAAGAAAGAGACTGCTGTGATAGACACTTAATAAATGGTTAAACAGATTGGTGGGAGAGCCAAGAACAAAATTCAAAATTAAATCTTGGCTTTGAACTGGTTTTGGAATGATACAAGCAGATACAAGAGATTTTTATGTGAATAAAACAAGAAAAGAAAAAGCCTGAGGGAGAAAGATACCAAAGTAATGCAGCTATTTGTCCGCGCATACGGATTTACCAGCTTCCTCCTAAAAATACACTCCAAACAATACCAACTTTATTATATGCTCCTACTAGTAATCCAGGCTCAAAAACGTTAATTGCTCCAGGGCACTGTGAATTTCCTTCTTTAGGTGTTTCAGTAAAGGGGTACAAAGCATCTAAAATTTTGAATTGGAAGAGGGGAGATTTAGATGAGATATTAGGAAGAAATTCTTTCCTGTGAGGGTGGTGAGGCGCTGGAACAGGTTGCCCAGAGAAGTTGTGGATGCCCCATCCTTGGAAGTGCTTAGGCCAGGCTGGATGGGGCTTTGAGCAATCTGGTCTAGTGGGAAGTGTCCCTGCCCATGGCAGGGGGGTTGGAACTTGATGATCTCTGAGGTCCCTTCCAACTCTAACCGTTCTATGATTCTATGGTCAAATGTGAACATCCAAGTGGGTGTTCATGCCTTCTAATGGAGGTCATCTGAAGTACTGCCTAGGATAGACTCCTCTCCATCAACTATACAGAAAATCTACACTTCTAATCCTATCACCTAGTGTTAAGTAGATGGCACGCTTTCTTTCTTTTTTTTTTTTTTTCCGCTTGCATCCATTTGTTCTGCAGCACAATAGAACTGGATATACCCGAAGAAGAAAGGAAGTGAAATGAAATCTAGACAATTACTATCATTGTGGCCCAGCCACTCAGGATCAGTGGCATTTATTGCTCAGGTCTTCACAGAGGATAATGTCTAAATGTGATAGGTATCAACAGCTGACTGTTCAAAGAGGAAATGCTTGCCTTTATAGAGCAATTGTGTTCTATGTAACCTTTTTAAATACATGGAGTCTATTCAATATCATTCTTGTGAGAGTCATCCTAGTTCTGTTGTAAAGTGAATTTTTCTGGACAGATTGTGCATTTAAGGGTGGACTTTTTTATTGTTGGTTTTGGAGGTTCTTTGTTTGTTTTGGGTTTGGGGGAGGGTTGTGGAGGGTTTTTGTTTTGTTTTGTTTTGTTTTTTGTTTTGTGGTCTGTTTGGTTGGATTTTTTAAATGTGTAAATATTATTTATAGATAGCAAAAAAAGTAGAAAATCACCTCTTGCAGTCAAAATAGGAAGATCAGCAGGAATTGTCTTTCCTCTCAATAAGCTAATGCAGACTTTATGAATATCTCTTATCTGTATAAGTTTCATAAAGTCTGAACTTCTTGCATGAACATTTGGCACTGAAATGATTGGTATTTTGGCTGTGATTTCAGCAGGATTACAATTTTATTGATCAATTTTTAGTAGGTACAAGGTAGAAATGTTTCAACCAAATGCGAGAAGGATGGAGAATAGCCCATATGTGTAACAACATCTCTAATTAAATTTATAAAGAAATATGTATGCAATTCTCTACCATTACTGCTATGATTCATATTTTCTTTTTAGAAGCATCTACTATCTGCTTTCTTTCTTACCAGTTATCCTCAACTTAATAGCCAGATTTACATTCTGCTTGCCCAAAGGCAGATCCCATTTTCAGGGGCATCTGACACATCTGAAACAAAAGTGGTGGGATAAATAAGAGCAAGCCTTCATTGTGATAGCAGCCACATCAGTACAAAATAAGTATTGGATTACCAGGATAAACTATGAGGTCATTTACCTCTTTCCAGCTACTCATCTTAACAATTAAGACTTTGAATGATAATTTGATTTGAGTTGTGTCCAAAATTGTTATGATAACAGTGCAGCCTAATTGTAAATATAATCATGCTTCTGAATGAAAATTAACTCCTAAAACCCTTACAGTGTAGAAGGTGAAGCCCTTTGGTTACTTTGTGCCTAGAGTCAGATCCAAAATCTCAGTTTCATAATGCCAGACCAATTTCTAATTTTTTTTGTATCACCATTAATTATTACAACAATGTAAGACTTCATCCAATTGAGTTATGGGGGAGGGAGGATTCTATCGCAAAGATATAGAAGCATCCATCAAAGATGCATTTAGTGCAAATGGACAATGCACTTCTTTTTTGAAGTTGTAATTGTATTCAAGGGAATGACATTTAGCAGCCATTGACTGTAGGTTATTGAAATATGCTGTGACCTTGGCTCCACTTTCAAATGGAAAGCAAAACCACAAATAAAACTTCAGGGAATAAAGAAATCAAATTTTGGTCTTGATTACCTTGTTCTTAAAATGTTCAATAGTAAGATAATGATCTTAATTACTCTTACAGCTACCAATTCTGGAATCAGTGCATAACCAAAAACCACATGTTGAATAACCCCATAATCTGTAAATGGACAGAGTTCAAACACATAAGTGAATCTCTACATATGTACCAGGGCAGGCCAACTATTTTGGTAAGAGTGTGGTTTAATCGACAAAATAGTTGTCCCGGTATACTGCTTTTCTTGTATAAGCCTAACAAATACGCATGCAACACATTACAGGTTATTTCTTTAGTATTATGTAAGATTAAACTAAGGTGCCAAAGCTGCATTCATATTAGATGGCATTTTCCACCCTACTGTACCCTGGAATTTAAAGCAGTTGGCTTACATTTAGCAGTAATGCCGTTTTTATTCATGTGGCTACTTCATGTAATGCAAAATCAGATCACTTTTTTTTTTTTTCCCCTCTTTTATTTCAGAAGGGATGGGAAAGGGTAGAATTTGACAGCCAGACCCCAAAATTCCAGTTTATTTAAGAGTTTATTTACAGGATGAGTCTGTTCACTGAATTTAGCTGTTAAGTAAAGGAGTAGAAAGAGTGCAGAGAGCGAACAGAAGCTCTTTGCCTGACAGCAGTTGTTAGAGCAGTACTCCTGATTATCGTAATGGGTTCACTTGTCAAATGCCTTTCATACCAAAAGCAAGGCTGTTAAATGTGAAGTTGAGACTGTGGATTTTTTTCCCCCCATGAAAAAGCGCTCTCCATTTCACCCCCCCATCAGTGAGCATTAAGAGCATTTTACTGCTTGAGGGAATGTTATTTCCAGTGGGATATTGCAGCATCTACCTGTCTTTTGTTCCTTCTGAACACTTTTTTTCATAGCTTCAAACAATGAGTCAGTATATAAGATTTCTTTTTAGAATTTACTAATAACAAAGGTTTTAACACTTTTAACCAACAACATTCATAAGTAAGCTCTGTTTCTCACTTCCCATTCCATGAAAACAGAGTTCTACCAACTGAATTGAAAGCCTTTGCTTATCTTTTCAGCTCTTTAGTAGCAAATTTCTTTAAGAAGATTCAATCTTTTTGAGATAAATCACAAGTCAGTGCTGGTTTTGTATCAGGAAGTGATCTGACCATAAATCTGACAGTGACTAAATGAATATTTGGATACTTCTCCTTTAAAAGGGTCAAATAAACAGAAAATCTCAAACACTTCTAATGCCTCAGAGGCAAAAAACTTTGAGCAGCAAAGAAGAAAGCAAGCCTTTGGTTTGTTTTGAAAGCATCCCCCCCTCTCATGGCTTCTTCAGGGCACAATTGTCACTGGCATGGCAGTTGCAAGTTGAGTGACGGAGCATGATGCTGCTCTGTGAGGGAGCTCTGTGAGGGAGAGGACCTCAGGGCTTCCCCCAGTCAAGGAGGTCACATTGTGCTGGGAACACATATTGCAGGGAACAGATGGGAAGTGTGGAAAATTATAGCGACTGAAAAGACGAATGATCGCTCCTAATAAAAGGTTTGTTTAGGCAAATATTACACCCTTACGTAATACATAAAATATGAAAATGCATCAAGATGGGGCTTTGAGCAACCCAGTCTAGTGGGAGGTGTCCCAGCCCAAGGCAGGGGGGTTGGAACTTGATGATATTTAAGGTGCCTTCCAACTCTAACCATTCTATGATTCTAAGATGAGAAAATAAGGAAGCCATGCTATTCCTGATATTTTCCAGTAAGCAGCATTCAGTAAAGGCAACTATTCACTGGTTGTGTGATAACCTAGTTAGAAATTGATTGGGGGGGCGGGGCAGGGAAAGGAATTACCCTCAAAATAGTGATTTTGATTCTGCCACTTCAACAGCAATGAAAATCCATGGGTTTTATCTCTTTATTTTCAAAGAGGTCTTCTGAAATGTCAGCAATGTTGCTAGGACCAGATTCACAGACATGTGAATCACATGAGGATGAGTAGAAGACTGAGTTGAGAGAGCTGAAATAGATTTGGGGGTTTTGATGGATTTGGGGTTTTTTCTTTTAAAAAAAATAAAAATCAGACTATTACTAGATGCACTACTTACACTTCCAGATATGTTAAACCACATTTCTCAGAGTTGGAGGGTTGTTTGGTTTAGGCATTAGACTATGGAAGCTGACTTTCTTCTTTCATGCAGGGCAAGTTATTTCATGTACCTATATACTAGCCACCTCATTTGAAGGACAGGAAAGAATAATGTTTGTGTGTCCAGATTGCTGACCCCCCCAAAAAAAACCCCACCAAAACAACATCATCTTTTTTGTTGTGTATGAAGAGAACAAACTTTCAATTGCACTTTAGAGCAGAGATGACTATAGTGCCCTATGCCTCAGCATTGCTTGAGCTTTATCAGAAAAAAAAAAATTATAATTATTGTCCCCAGCTTATCTAACAATAAAGAACCGAGTTATGAGGCAATTCTGAGGTATTTCTATTGGCTTTTTAATCATTAAAACACCTGCAACTCACTTGAACCTGTTCTGTAAGAACTGCAATTGTCTTTGCTGGCACACTGTGCACAGATTTTAAGTGTGGTATTCCATAATGCAGGACAGCCACCTGCTTGCCGAATTAAAGAGGAGTAAAAATAGGAATTTAAAAAGCCAATGAAAAAGAAGAAGGGAATACAACTGGGGAGAGAGAATCCCTCCAAAAGTGAAATTAGATTTTCAGTTATTTTTATAAATTATTTTTGGTTTAAGGCAACAAAGAAAATGGGCAAGCCTATTCAAAAAACCTTCAAGTGCTTGCTACTGTTCAGTAATACATGTACTCAAAAATCATTAATATGTTTCTGAAAGATGGAGGGCTGAAAATATAGCACTAAAGTTATTGGTTATGTCCTCTATTAAAAAGACAAGTAATAGCTCCAGGTTTTCTTACTATACATATTGAAAAAAGAAAAGCTGCAAAATGAATTAATTCTGGAAAATAGCACACGGAAGTAAAAAAAAAAAAATCAATAGCAACAGGAATCTAGGGAATAGATTAAGAAAAAAATCACAAGGGCTGGAACAGTTACTAGTAATGACAGATGAAAAGCATAAATCAATAGAAAGCTTTGAAGAAGGTACCATAGGAATAGATGAATATATACTCCAGAAAGATTAATGTTTTGTGCAGGGCAGACAAAACCTATGGAGCCAGTCATCATGAAATGGAAAATAACATCACATCCCATAACAGTTTGTAATGACCTTGATAGGAAGAAGCTAGTTGCAGAGAATTTACATTTATTAATTAAGCAGGAGTTTGTGCAGCTGCTATAGCATTTACTTTATCTTGTACATTAAATATAGCTTATTACCTACAAACTGCTCATAACTCAAAAGCATGCCTCCTTCTGAATCAAAGGGAGACAATGTTAAATACTGTAACTTTCATATTTGTTAATTATTTTTTACCAACGGAAACGCATCATTGAAAACACATTGGGACAGAATTGGTCAGAAAACTAGCAAAATGCACTTTCTTATTTGACAATGAACATTCAAAATTGTTCCTTTTAGGCAGTTTCCCAGATAGTTTTATGAATATAACTTCTTTGAATTCCAAAGGAAATTTCAACTATCAAGGTTGAATGTACTGCTTAGGGAGCTTAGAATAAGGTGGAGAACAGTTCGCTTGCTCTCCTTAAATTTGACTAAGCGATGCACCTTCTGTTCCATAGAGAAAGAGCCCTAAGATTAAGTGATGATTATTTGAGAGTTTTACATCATTTTGTTCCTGACTACATTTTTGTCTTATAGGGCTTCTTTTCCATATAGGGCTTTTTTTTTACAGGGTTTCTGTTTCCTAACTGTATGACTGGTATGGAAGAGGAGATTCCATGTGTTGGTAATAAAGTTTTAAATAGATGTAAGTTCCAGGGAATATATCCATCTAATAGGATTCAATGAGATAGGGGGGGTTTGTTTGGTTGGTTTGTTTCATTTTTGTCTTCTGCTTTTGTTTTTTTTTTTGTTACAGCTGAGTCGAATGTACTTGAGATCCTCTTTTATATATTCTTATGAGAATATATATTCTTACATATATTCTATTTATATATATATTAAAAGTAGACAAGCACAAATACAGCAACACTTTTTCTGAAAGTTGCCTTCTGCAGAACATCAGAGGACCACAACGTGTAAGTAATAATCACTTCATTCAATGACTGTGGTTGCTGTTATAGCATCTTGACGTTAACAAAGACAGTGTGCTATTCTTGCTTTGAACTCGCCTCCTCTCAGGACAGGTGTGACTAGACTACTGGACAGGTTACCTGAACAAGAACATCCTGAGCTAAATTTTGTCCTGTAGTGCCTATGCTCCATCTCTATATAAGGACAAATGAGCTGGACAGCCATGAATATGAACAACTAACTAGGCATTCCTCGGGTACTGATGAAGCAGGTAGAAAATTTTCATCTGGAACAAACTGCTCACCATAAGCCCTTGCCTGACACAGTTACCTTTCAGGGAGTGTACACTGCAGTTTGAGCAGTTTAAATTACACTGGACAAGGAAGCCTCTAAAAGGAAAAATGAGAACGATGCATGGAAAGTACCATAGGATCACACACTGGGCAATGTCTGTACCTTTCTGAATCTTAAATGTCTGTTTCAAAAATTTCTCTGCAGAAGATGCATATTTTACTCTATACACATGATAGTTATATCTTCTTTCTGAATTTACCCTTGTTTTTCTGACCTTTTTCTTGCACATGTCTGTTTCATCCTTGAAGGACAAAGGCTTGGAAGTTCAAACTTTGCTCTGGAAAATAGCAGAACTTAACTCTTTGTGAAAAATTCTGAGAATGAACCAGAGAGTGACTGTTTATCCTCTGCTCTTCATGATGACATCCTCACCCTACCCAGTTAGGTTTAAACTACTTGGTGCCTCACAATCTACTCAGCATATTTTTGAGAGATTTGAGTTAATTACATTCACTTTTCATGCAGAAAAGGTTCCAGAAAAGCAAAGAGAAGAACCATAAAGTCTAAAGACTTTACCCTTCCGTCTTGTAAGTATATATATATGAAAGATTATAGCCAGAGGAATCTTTATGGAAGCCTTGTGAAAATAGCCACAGTTTTCCAGACTGAGCAGCAAAACTACAAATACTATTTTCCCACTTCTCTAATCCACTATGTAAGTTACTCTCACAACTTATTTTCATCCTCTAACATTGGTCTATACCTATACTAATATCACTATCTATAGCAAGCATTCAGGTATATTGTATAAGCCTACAATATTACCTCCCGTTGTGTCAAAGAAATTCTGTACCACCTCAGGCAATTTTTGCAACCTTCTTTTTCACATCACAGTGTTCGAGAAGGTATTTTACTTTCCTTTTCTCAGCAACTTCTCAGCTGTACCCTTGAAATACTTAATAAGGATTTCTCTCCAAACAAAGGATGGACACCTCTCCCTTCCAATTAGCTAATGGTTTCCTACTTTCTGCTGCTGCGTTGTTGTTTCCATCCCACTCATCATCCTCCTTGACCTCAGAGCAGCTGGAACTCTGATATTAGATTAGACAGGCTCATGCAACTCTCTCAGCTGCACAAAAGGTGCTATAGTAATTTTGGTATTTGCATCCAAAACCACGAGTGAACTCTTATTTTGTTGCATAAATTGCAGTAATGGTAGGTGCATATGGATGGACATGACTATTTTCAATCCAGATGAAAGCTTGAAAATAATATAAAGCAGAAGTGGGAGACAGTTGCGCTTGGTTTTGAAGCACAAACACATGTAAGACACATAAGCCTTCCCAAAAGCTGTATTCAAAACAATGTTCATCAACAGTACCTTGGGAACTGCCCTACAAAAGTCAAACTACTACTGACAGAACATATATAATATACTCCAGTGATTAGGAATGGTATATTATTAAAGATGCTGTACTGAGATTATGACTGGTAAGGAACTAGTCTTTTGATTTTAAGTATGTTGTTATTTTAATGCAAGACTCAGTAATACTTGAATGCTAATGTGGAAAAAAGGATTTTATAGAGACAGACAAACCTCTGTTTTACTACCTTCTGCCTCTTGTGAAGCAACATGAACTCAGACTGACTCAAGTATGTTCTCTCTCACTGATTATATTTTACAAAATTTTTAAGGGGCTGCGGGCTTTAGCAGCAAGTACAGAAGGTCCTTTTCTGCATGTCATTATCTCAGTTTTGAAAAAGTAGAGTGAAGGCCATGCAAGGAAAGTAGCACCTGAAAACTATAGCTAGTAATACAGGCAGAATGTAAAAGCATAGGTTGAAAATGCAACTGCATGAATGGTACAATTTAATTGCAGTTCAGCAAGTACCCATCACATGCTACAGTGGGTATGGCAGTGTCCATAATGCTTAGGCATATTAATCTATTAATTTTTAAACAAAAATCATCAAGTCAGCAGTGGTGGAGGAAGTAAACATTATTTCTATTATTTGCATCTAATCTTCTTACTACATGCTGGGAAAAACTTTACAGAAGACACTAGGTGGTATGTATATTAAAACTTCTCTTAAGGAGCTGTGCTATTTAAGTTTTACACTCCTAGCAACAGTTCCTTTTCACCTTGATGACTCTGTGCTAATAACAGAGGGCAGGATCAAAGCCACATGTTTGTTAAGCAACTTCTCTAGCGTGTTCATACCCAGGTTCAGTTCCTCCAGCTGACATTTCAGTTTCATATACATGAGAGAAGAGCCTGAGCTCTTTCCAAACACGCAGAAACTGTCCCACCATGAACACCTCTTCATTCAATTCTCTTACATTTTGCCAAACAATGAGGAAACTGAGCTCTGAAGAGTTTCTATGGTTGCATATAGGAAAAGTACTTAGGTCAGATTTTTCAGTTGAAAAATCCCAAATTATATCTCAATTAATATGAATCTGAATCGAATTGAATAATTAGGCTTCTATTTCTATGATGCCATTACTTGTGTTACTATCATAACATAAAATAATTACCAGATTTTACCAATGTAAACCAAAGTTTTATGAACATTAGGGATTTCAAGCTTACAACAGTCCTGACAGATGTGTGCTATTAAGCAAGAAAGTGAAATACAGAGCTGCTGAGTTACAGTGAAAGTTAAGGGGAAAAAAAAAAAAACTGAAACAGCCAACCAAAAAAAAAATCTCACCAAAACAAATAATAGCAGAAGCTGTCATGGAACATAGAATTTCTGATAGCTAATCTGCCACTTAACAAACAGTAATTATCTGAGCAAAAATTGAGGAAACATTCTTCATTTGTCAGACATAATAGGAATGATATTCACCCAAAAGGCAGAGGTCCAAAGTAAGCATTGTATGTAACCAAACAGGTAGACAGAATTGATCCTGCTAATTGTTTTCATCCTTTATTGTCATTAAACTATGGGAAATCTATTTACTCAGTGGGCTGCAGGACCAAGCCATTACTGTCAGGTCATGGCTACTATGCATATCAAGTGTAACTTGATAGAGTCCTTAAACTTCAATGTTATTTCATTNTGGCCTCAACCCTACACCAAGATTCAACTTCATTAAAAGTAACTGCAAGGGCTTGACTTTTGGAGTATATGTAGACAAACCCCTTCAGAAGGGTCTATGATTAGAAAAGACAGTCTCATTTAGATTTACATCACTCTCATGAAGTGCAGGATTATGTCTCCAACAGAAAATTGGTTACAAATGTATTACTGCTGGTTTAGGAAACCCTCCCTCCACTGTTATCTTACTGGTAACATAAAATATTTCAATGCATTTCTCTGAGTTCAGTGCATTTTGACACTTCCATTTAGTGTTTTGCACTACCTTTTCAATTCTCTCTCCACATTGTATCAAACTTTGGTCATTATATTTCAAGTAGTGGGCAGATAAATGGTGTCTGCCAAGATACACTTTCAATTGAGCATTGAAAGTGCCTGCTTAAAATTCCCTTTGAATAAATTTTTGTTTAAAATATAGAAAAAAAAAAAAAGGAAAGCTTTTTGGCAAGCCATTAACTGTCACACAATTATTTGTGCTAGACTGTTATAAGTACTGGATGTAGCACAGTAAACACATTTTATAATTAAAGAGTCAACAAAGATACTGACCAGCTTTTCCACTGAAGAATTTGTTGCAAAATACTAAATAGGTAAACTACATGTCCTGTGTAAAAAAGGTTTTAGGCATCTTTTTCTGGACTTGCACACTCTTATAAATCTGGCCCTTTCCTTTAAAACAAAAAAATCTTTACCCTCATAGTCAGGATAAGCCATACTTCCTAACAGTTTGCATGTCTAGATAATGTTTTACTTTATATTGAATGTGACAATGATGTTTGCAGATAAAATCTAAAGATTTTCAGGAAAGTATCAAAACTTTTTCCAAAGGCATCTGCAAGACGCTTTTCAATGTCATCTTCACTTGATCATTTGACTATTAAAATTCTGTCTGCTTCATATTTTTGAGTTAGAAAATGTCAAGAGCTGTGCATTAAACTTCTCTTTTATTTATACATCACTTAATTAGGGACAAATATCACTCAGTTTCTCTGACTTTAGGAACATCAAAAACTCACCATAGATACTCTTCTTTTAACCCTGCCCACTCTTTCTTGGGCCTGGCTGGGATGGAGTTAACTTTCTTCACAACAGCCTGTATGGTGCTGCATTTTGGATTTGTGACTAGAACAGCATTGATAACACACTGATATTTTGACTATGGCTGAGCAGGGCTTCCACAGAGTCAAACCTTTATTTTTTTCCCCTCTCTGCGCCTATAGTGAGTAAGCTGGGGATGGTTGAGAAGTTGGGAAGGGGGGTGCAGCTGGGAAAGCTAACCCAATTGGCCAAAGGGATATTCCGTGTCCCATAACAACACGGGATAGATAAAGAAGGGGCTGGGGCACTGTGAAGAAGAGGGGTGGAGAGAGTGAGTGCCCATGAGTTTTCTCACTTTTTCATCTTCTCATTCTCTCTCTTACACCACCATAGGAGGAGGGGAGAGTGAGTGAGCAACAGTATGGATGTTTGGCTGCTGGCTGGGGTTGACCCACACCACCTGCTAAATTATTCTGTGCATTTTCTCTTTTCCTGTATCCTTTCCTGCCTGCTCCCCAACCTTGGTAAAGGTCCTTGCTTAGGGACAGAGTTGAAGGACATCAGATGGAAAGCAATTCCCCCCTCATAGTACATCATTCAAATAAGTCAAATGTCCTACACAGGACACTGAGCTTTTAATAAAGCTTAATGTTCTGCAGCTGGTAGCTTATGACATAAGCTGAGCCTAGTGTCAGGTTTTTAGTAAACAGTTTTTAAACTAATGGAATCGTTTCCCTGAGAAATGCAGTTACCCACGGCTAAATTCACGCAATGAGTTCCACTTACACAAACTGATATTTCTAGTACAGACGTCCAGAGCCAAATCCTTCTTTCAGTGTCACTTGGAACACAATCCAAACACATGTAACTTTAATTTAGTTAATTTGGCTATTTGTAACAATGGACCTCAGTGGAGGTGGTCAGCCAGGTGAACCTGTAGCTCTGCTCAGTGTAGCCAGACAAACTCACCACAAGGTGGCTGGGATCTGAGAAATTTCATTTTAAAATTCTGAGTGCAGACACAACCTATAGCAGATGTGTGTGGTCTCTCATAATACAAAATTATACAATTTAGTCTACATGTTTGCTCTGTTTGCAAAAACCTTTCCAAACAGCACAATCACAAGGCAAGAGTCTATTTACCCTATCTACTAGGGTGTGAAGTTTTCATTAAATTCCTAGAAAAATTATTCAGATATTTAGAGAAAAAATAGGATCATTGCAGATATTTCAGGCAAGATATTCTGTAACCACTTATTGACACAATAGCTTCTAAAAGGTCATTGATTATTACCAACTGTGTCTATTAAAATTCAATTTTATATGGCATTTTAAAAAGTGCATTGAGCAATAAATTGCTAGATTGAAAGTGTCTTTCCAAAGAACAGAATGTAGCCAGAGGGGCAGATATACATTGCAGACCAGTAAGACTGCAATAAACTAAAGTACACTATCAATCTGCTAAATTAATGCAGGGGCGTTCATCCATTGTATTTGTTGTAATACAGATAGCAGTTGTCACAGAAAAGATATAGCATTACCAGGCTTGATAGCTATTACAGTGATAAATACTAATGGACAAGACCATTCCTGAGATGCACATGTCAAAGTTGATATCTAACTTATCTCAAGTGGGCCTGAAAAATATTTTTCCATTGCCCTTTTCCTGACTGTCAGAGTCATTAATGACTCTGTCATTAATGGCAACTGCCATAAATGTGGGCCTGAAAAAGAGGCGAAGGCTGAAGTTTCTTAGGATTCTTCCCCGACTACCCCATCCTGCAACAGACCTCCAAATCCAGTGATGCTGGCAGATAAGAAACCTACTCTTTGTGTGTATTATTAAAACAGAGAGAATAATTTTGCAAGAATGGATTACCAAAACAGCCTTTTTGCAATTTGCAGTGATCTACCACCTCTCTGACAGCCTCTTGTTTCCCCCTAGCTATCCAAAGAAGATAATATTAGCTCAGAGAAGCTACTATTTATCAATCTGCTGATTTACAGGAGCAATGAAGCTCATGAAAACAAGTATTGTATGATGCTGTTTCATATTGAAGCTCTCTGATGTATAATAACTACATCTGAATTCTGGAAGAAGTCTTCCTGTGAGTGGGGCATCAGTAACATCTTTTGCCCTTGTGAGAAAGAGGAGACTGAGGGGAGACCTCTCTACAACTACCTGAAAGGAGGCTGGAGAGAGGTGGGGGTTGGTCTCTTCTCCCAAGTTACAGATGATAGGACAAGTGGTAATGGCTTCAAGTTGTGCCAGGGGAAGTTCAGCTTAGATATTAGGAAATATTTCTTTACTGAAAGGGTTATCAGGTATTGGAATGGGCTGCCCAGGGAGGTGGTTGAGGCACCATCCCTGGAGGTATTCAAGAGAGAAGTTGACTTGGTGCTCAAAGATATGGCTTAGTGTTGAGTGTTGGGTGGTGTGCTGTGTTGTTTATGGTTGGTGGGGTTTTTTTGATTATTTTTTTTTTTCTCCCCATTGGTTGGACTAGATGATCTTAAAAGGTCCCTTCCAACCTAGGTGATTCTGTGATTCTGTGACTTCTCTGGTCACAAGGAACTTAGTAAGGATTAAGTTCATGCCACAGCCTTTCTTTCCCTTTGGTTGAGCTAGTAGTATCTCTCTTTTCTGTGGCACCTACTGTCACAAAATGTAGAAGATACTGCTTCTACGATCATAGTATATTTTGTTCACAAAAGAGTTAAATTCTAAAGGAATAGTTGGACAGAGAAAGCAGCCTGATACCATAACCTACATCTTCCTAGGAAACTTGAGTTTTCTGCTACCTATGGGAAAGAAGCACTTAAAATAACTGTTTAAGCCTTATTTGGGCAAGTTTTACCTCTTTGCAATTCAATTGTTATAATGCTGCTAAGGCTCAATAATAACTATTGCACATTTTACTGGTATAGAAACTGTAGCAGCGAGGAAGTAAAATAGCAAACATTTCCAGCACATCACTTCTCACTAATGGCAGCATAAATCTGCAGTTACCCAGTTGACTTCAATGAATCTACTTTACATTTACACTGTTGTAGCCAAGCACGATTCATAGCAGTGATTTATTCCATAGATGAGATAGATCTAGGTTGGACTTGGTTCTGCACTTAGAAAATGGTCTGTACTTGAAAAATTCCTAGTAATTGGAGACAGAATTCATGTTTGGGGAGTGCTTCCAGAGCAAAAATTTTTAAACATTTCAGGGATTGCATTACTATGAAGAGCCAGATGTATGTAGCCACCTATGATTTAAAGTATACGTGTTTCAGATATGAAATAGTTCTTCAGACTTTACAGCAGGGAATAGTTCTGTAAAGCTGATCACTTCTCACATTTAAACAAAGCCTTCAACTTTATGTTGCATAGTTTCTGTATCTGTAATGCAACTTCATTCACCAAAGAATCATAACCTAAGACACAGAGTTGAAGGAGGAAATCGAATAAATCCAAAAAATCAGATCACCATCTTAATCTAATCTGGCACTACTTAAAATACTTTCATCATAACTACACATGCATTGTGAGTGTAAAGAAGACAGAATCAGATTCTTCTTGGTGCTGTCCAGTTACACTACAAGAAACAATAGGCAGCGCAAATTGAAGTAAAGGATATTTCTCTTAAACATGAGTGGAAAATTCTACATGTGAATAGTTTAAGATTTCTATTAGTTATTGCAAATTATTCAGCTACCCTTGGTGTAAAGCTGTATTTCAACTTATACACAAGTCAGATCTTATAACAAAATCCTTTGTACATCATAGTTCTAGAGTGTGGGGGTTTTTGTTGTTAAAATAGATGTGCCTTTAGGAAAGTAATTCTTGCTCTGCAGCTCTTATTCTGCTTCTACAGAAAAAAAAAAAAAACAAAACTAATGCTCACTCTCTGCCATGGGTGACAATGGATATCACAAAATCAAGATCATTTATATGGAAGCATTCATTTCTCCCTCAAGAAATGTCATAGAATTTATTGAATGATTTATTATTTGTTAAAATGAATGTCTACTCTGACTAAACACAGGAGATTTTCTGCCTCTTCCAACACTGGGTTGATCTGAATCCTTTTTATATGAATATGTATGAATTTCCACTGATGTTGATCACAGTACTGGACAAGGCTCCCATGTCAGAATCCACACAAAAAAAATAGAAAAAAACAACGTAAAATAGATGTTTTTCCCCTCAATTGACTACAGTCTCCACCCTTTTCAGTAGTTGTACAATAGATGCTCTGTAACGAAGTTCAGAAGAAATTTACATACCCATCTGGATAAAATATAAAATTCATTAACACCTTATCTTGTAGATGAAAATTGCAAATTTAAAACCTTTCTTCTTGTGACAAACTGGAGTCTTTTTTTGTCAGTAGTGTGAATTGATGTTTCCCATCTTTTACTTCAAGTGTTTGGTGGGAAATGTACAATTTGCACTTCAAAGAGTCACTCCAGATTAGTCATGTGCTTTGTGGCTGTAGGAAAGTCTTGCAATTGTATCACTGAAGTCAAGAGATTTCCATATATTTAAAGCGATAGGCTTACATTTATTTAATTCCATAGGAAGTATTAGCATGTGTATTGTTTGGAGCAATATTTCAGCATATTTGGAACTCTGATCTATTTATTTAATCATGTAAACAATTAACTCCATTGCAGTACAAAGACTTGTGTGTGTAAAATACTTTACCAAAGAACCTAAAAGTGTGAGACAAAACCAAGCCAGACTGCATGGCCCAAAACAACCCTCTAAAAACATTTCCTCCTGCCTTAAGCCATTATTAGATTGTGCAATAGAGCTTTTAAATCTACATGGTACCAGACTAAACCCTGACAGCTTTACTCATCCAGTGTTCCTGATGGAAAATGCCCCATCACAAAGATTTTGGGCAAGAAGCCACCAGAGCACCCATCAAATCCTGCAGCCATCAGAATCAGTTTTGCTACATCTGTTTACAG
Source organism: Pedionomus torquatus (assembly GCA_013398155.1). Classification (NCBI taxonomy): domain Eukaryota; kingdom Metazoa; phylum Chordata; class Aves; order Charadriiformes; family Pedionomidae; genus Pedionomus; species Pedionomus torquatus. The sequence continues at coordinate 724,332 of VZRU01011696.1, forward strand.
AAGCAGCTCCACAATCACACAGAGGCACAGAAAGGTTCTTGCTTCCGATTCTCCTGCATAGAGAATATTTCTTCACAAACATAGATGGAAAGTGAACATGCCATGAAGCACTATCATGGCATGTAGCACTCTCAGCTGCTGTCTCTGCCAGAGCTGGGAGCCAGACTGTTCGCACTTCAGGATGTGCTGTTCCCAGCAGCCGGGCACCCATGCCTCGTGGCAGGAACTACATGTGTCTTCTACCAGTGACGGGCCCACGGGGCCAAGGGAGCTGCTTATCACCTGTCAGCTGCCATTTCCCCCCTGTTCAGAAATGTATTAACAAAAAAAAAAAAAAAAAATCAAGGCACTGCTACCTAGGAATCCTTCTGAAATTACCAAACAAGAGCACTATTTGAAAGGAGGTCTGGGACAGTACTTTTGCACAGGAACAGTAAAAGCATGGTGGATCAAACTGTGCCAGGCAATATGGAGACAAGGGCCATGTTACCCTCCCTCCCCAACCAGCCCCATCCTTCAGACTCCAGAGAGGTCAGCCAGGCTGGGGAAGGTTAGCCAGAGCCCAGCCTCCCCCAGGCACTGCTGCAGGCCCTGGCCCAGCCAGGAAGGCAGCTCCCATGAGGGGACATGATCAGGGTGAAGGTGGTACCAGTCAAGCAAGGCCCAAGGGTAGACAAGGGCAGGTCTGAAGGCACCCCCGCAACACCCTGGGGTCCTGGACGCTGATTTTTTGCCCAAGTAAAACCAGATGATGTACAGTCTTTCATTAGGCTTTTAAAGCTTTGATTATGTGTTATCTGTGACAGCTTAATAACACCATCCTCTCCAACACAGCACTCCATTAGCAGAGATGGTTAGGAATTGCAGAGCTCTCCTCACAGCTCAGCAGGGCTGGTCTGAGACCAGCCACTCTCTCCTCCGAGTTGGGTATGGCCACAGGTTCAATTTCCCAGTTACCAGCACTGATTAACTTCCTCCTAGTAAACCCATGAAAGTGTTTCCCCGTAAGACATGAGTGATCAAGCAACAAGAAAGCTGGCAAGTCTGTGAGAGGAAGGGGAAGACAAAGGGTTCCCTTCACAAATCTCGTTTTGGGGGGGACTGACTGTACATCCAGTTATAAGTTTCATCACTGCACAAGGCAGATAACACAGAGGAATCTTAAAAGTTTTAATTTGACATATTTTAGCACAGCTTGGTCTAACTTGGAAATGTTGATAGCACTTGTAATTAAAAAAAAAAAAAGTAAAAGGAAAAGAGACATGGTCTGAAAGCTCTATTACTTAAACACTGTCAGCTAAAACTGATTGTTAGGAGTAAAATAAATGCTATGGAAAATTCCTTAATAGCAAAAAAGCTTTTTTTCCCAGGAACTCTGTCTTCTATACTTTTACATTCCCCATTTCTAATTAGCAAGTACTTAGCAAGTCTTAATGCATTTATAACATTTCTGGAAGGTAGGGGAGTAGCACTGTTTTTCATTTTACAGATGAAGAGATGAGGCAGAGGAAGGGGAACACTTTGTCCATGGCCATTAGTTTGAATCTTATTTTCTGGATTCCTGGGCCACTCTCCTAAATAATGGGCAATGCCTTCTATCACCAGCATTATTCTGCCCCCACCCCGAATTATGGATAGTCCTAGATAGAAACACTGATTGCATCACACACACATACAAAAAGTAAGGTACCCTTGCTTCCTTCCTTGAGGAACCAATACTGAGGTCTCCTCCTGTTCCCTAAAAAGACTAGGAAATAATATAGTATTAATTAAATTATTAATCAGCCCCTGAACTGAGTTTCTGTTCCTCATCATCCTCATCTAGAACACAAAAGCCTGTTCTAGAAATTTTTGCTCCCAAACGAGGCCCCCAAAGCAAAAAAAATCCTGCAATGATACAGAGCAATAGGGGACCTCTTGAGCATGAGTTTGGACTAGTCTTCTCATTCAGCTATCTAAAGTAACTGTCAGTCATAGAGATACAGGACTAGGAGGGTGAAAATTTTTTCCCAGTGCTGGCAAACAGGGTGATACCCCAGATATAAGCACCACTGAAAACAGACAAATGACTACCAAAGCCATGATACAGGCATTGGTAGGTTAACAGAGGCCTATGCTTAACATGGGCTGACACACAGAAGCCTATAACTCACTCATATGTAACATAAATTTTTGTTTTGCTGGTAGCTGCACCTCTGCAGACTCTTTTGCCCATTGAAGGTACATTATACATAAACCTCATGTTTCTAGATAGACTATTAGCTTAATGAAATAAAGCTGTACTTGATATGATTAGGATGATTTCATGCTCTTACCAAGCACAGGTAGCTTCTGTTGTGACGTAGCTGAGCATATGAAGATAATGGGAGAAAACATGTAGACACCCTGGCACTAATGTTATAAATTTTGTCCATTTGCAAGAGAGACAAGAAACATCCATCAAAACTGCACCTTTTCCCTTGAAGAGACAAGACCTGGCCTGGGAATGGACTCAGTCAAATGAATGAGCAAGTGCATTAACTCACAAAAGGAATTTTTCATTTAGTTCTATACTTATATAGTATATGCGCATTAGCGAACACCTTTGATGTCCTTGCCTCTTTTCCCTGCAACCCTCCTTGTTCCATAAAACAACACCCCTTGCAACAACAGGTGTGTCAGCACCTCTGAATCACATAATATTTTGGCTGTCAACATGTGTCAGCACAAGGAAGAAAGTCCACGGAGAATTTTTCTGCAGGATTTGCCACAAAACTGTCCTGGGAAGCAGCCTGAAGAATCATAGAATCATTAGGGTTGGAAGAGACCTTTAAGATCATCAAGTCCAAGCATTAACATAGCACTGCGAAGTTACCACTAAACCACGTCCCTCAGCAGTACATCTGCACATCTTTCAAAGACTTACAGGAATGGTGACTCACCCGCTTCCCTGGGCAGCCTGCTCCAATGCTTGATAAACCTTTCAGTAAACATTTTTTTTTCCAAATATCCAATCTAAACCTCGCCTGGCACAGCTTGAGGTCATTTCCTCTCATCCTATCACTTGTTAGTTGGGAGAAGAGACTGACCTCTACCTCACTACAACTACCTCACTACAACCTCTTTTCAGGTAGTAGAGACCAATAAGGTCTCCCCTCAACCTCCTTTTCTCCAAACTAAACAACCTCTGTTCTCTCAGCCGCTTTTCATAAGACTTGTGCTCTAGACCCTTCACCAGCTTTGTTGGCCATGAAAGAACTACAAAGCCTTAGTTACTTATGGTTTCCATGGCCCTACTGTCTTAAGTGACCAGTATCAAAGGAAACTTGGCATCAGCCATAGGGACAATCAGAATATGTTCCCAAAATGCTGCATTTTTTTTTCCCCCTGGCCTTTTTGTAAATAAGCCTGAATTCCTTCCTCCTTCTAAACACATACTACTCTATTCCAGAATAAAGCAGAATTTTTTCCTCTATAGAAGAGAATAATACAACAAGATTGCACAAATGAAAGATTTCTGACTTGCTGCAGGATTTTTTATTAAGTGGTGTTCTTCAGAGATGCATGTACATGTATCTTTATAATGTATCAGCATAGATCATATTTTTCTTACACTCCCAAATTCTGAACTCTACTCCAACTCTACTCCATTCTTTATTATCTATTCTTCTTGTCTACAGTTTAAAATATTTTATTTTTACAAAAGTCCGTGTTTTTGCTAGATGAAACAAAACCATAAATGTAAGGAATCAGCTACATTACTACTAATTTGAACTTCTTTAGTTACACTGTTCATGTTCATAAATCTGTACTGCTCATGAATTCTTAATACAAGTGGATGTAATCAGAGCTAGTCATTGCTTGCATTGATAATTTTAACACTTCAAAAAGCCTGATTATAATGATCAGTCTCTTGGAATTTGTTTTATATTTTCTGATCCTTTTGTTTTAACACTCTGTATGGCTCTAATAAGATAAAAGGAATGTCTACTTAGAAAAAAAAAATTGTTTTCTACATTCTTCTCTTTCAGAAATTAAATCTCTTCCAATGTGTTACTGATAATTGAAAAATGAAAATTATGTGCTCATTTTTAACTTAACGAAGAAAACTCTTGCAGAGCAATTCAATCTGGAAAGTCTGAAAGATAAGAAGAGATGTTATGCAGCATTCAGATAAGGCCCTTCCCAGTGCTTTGCAATCAGACAAAGTTCCTACTCATTTTAATAGAAGTCTGCAGAGGGTAGAGCACTGATACTGAAAGCTTTCACATATAGAAGGTGTGGACACAAGAATGGAGGATATTTATTTAACAAGTAAAGCATCTAATAAGGAATCCAACTGAAAAGAGTGAAATTCAAGGAGAAGTAGATCTACTGTCATCTCTAGTAGCTGCAATACCATGGGTTTGGAAAAGCGTCATGGGACTAAAGCTTATATAAATGCCCAGATTACTTTCATAGATAACCCAGCTGATCATAGATACCTGCATGATATTTATTGAATTGGAAAATTTTGAGATCATTGTTGAATGCTCCAAATATTTAAGTATAATTATAATGGCTTCAATATTAATTCCTACAGATTTTTTTATTAGTAGTATTGCTGGTAATTTTTCTAATTTGTTCCAGAAAGTGCTAAAATATCAGAGTAGACTGAACTCGATTTTATTTATTTCTCGATTTATGTTCTTTTCCTATTATTATGTGACATCCAAGTAGCAATAACTCCTACTGACATCATAGTAACTGAAATATTCTGTTACTTATATTCTCTTTCTAAAACCAACATGAACAATTGAATATTATCTTCACATGGAAAAAAAAATTTGAAAATGTTCAAGAAGACAAGAATATCTATTATCCTATTTGGAAATATGCCTCCTGTGACTGCTGTAATTAAAACAGTGACAGGCACACACCCAGGCATCTTTGTATTGCTTCACAAAACTCCTATTATTTATCACCTAGCTGTAATAATTTCACATAAAACCTAAAATACGAACTGAAAGTGTCCTTTAAAACATGTTTTATTCTTGCTGTACAACTAGACCGTTCTCATACTTCTGCCTCGCTTCATCTTTGCCAAGGTATCTTGTACAACTGATTGGATGTTTGTCCAATGAGAGGGACTTCTGTAATTTGCTAGGTTAAAAACTGTTCAGTTAAATCATTTAGCTTATTTTTACTATGCAGATGCTTCCATTGATCAGTTCACCCCTTTAACAGTGTGCTGGCAAAATTTCAGAAGTAATAAACTACAATGAGGAAAGGGGGGTGGNTAGAAATGGGATATTTCAGATCAGCTTCTCGATTTAAGAAAGGTAGCCAGAGGAGAAAACTTAACTGCTGAAGAGACTGATCTGCAGAATGCAATTGTAATGGTTGAGTCAGGCCAACTGCTCCAACCACAGCTGGGATTTCCTAACTCAAAGGAAGGTTAGAATGCATTGAGTAGCTGTAGTAGCTTGACCTTGAAACTATCCAGCTTTGGGACGGGTGACTGTAGCCACAGCAGCCAGGGGCTCAACTAAGTTTGAATGACTGGATTTGTTTGCATGCTATGAACTACATCTGAGAATCAAGCTGGGTCTTCAAAAGCTCTTTTCTGCTTTTGTTGCTACTATTTCCAATACTATCTGTTTCCTAATTCAATTCAGCCATGTTGTGAAACCATAGTTCGAGCATCACTTTCAGCTCCCTTCAGTTTTAGTTACTCAAGAAAAATAGGTGGGACAAGATCTGAATTGCACAGATTGATACAGGTACATACAGATACAGTATGATGTATAGATACAGAATGATACAGATCATTCCTTGAGAAAGAATTTTGTAACCCTACATACTTCTGAATAAGCGTAATTCTTCAAAGCACTCAGGATAGAATACTTCACAACATAAGCATACAAAATAGATCATTCCTGGCTCGCTTACTTTTCTTGCCATTCTGCAATTTTCATTTCACTTTGCCCAAGCGCTAGGCAAGAAAATATGGAATTAGAATTACAAGGAAAACAAACCTGAAGTGTCACCCATAACAAGTTAAAAGACATTAAGGACAGTTTTAATGATATTCTCTAGAATGGCTGCAGTGTCAAGGCATATTGAAAAAAATATATGAAGAGCTGCACAATAGGTACATAATAGGAATTCAAGCCCCTAAAACTTCGCAATATGCAAGCATATAATTAGGAGAGTGCTATATAATAAACACCAATTAAGACAGAACAAAAACAAAATGAATATTAAAGAAGGAAAACCAAAGCCATCTGCACACTGAAAAATACCATGAATTCAAAACAGCTTGGGTGTAACTGAATACCTGAGAAACTATTTATTAGCAAACTGGGAAGAAGGAGGGAGAAAGGATGCCATAACAACAATATTATTATTATAAAATTTTCCAGCTGTGATGATGTTAATATATAGCCACTACATAGGAAACTGTTTCACAAAAGACACTATAGGGAAGGAAAAAAAAAAAAACAACAAAAAAAAAAATGGTAAGAGCGCCTACAATCACTTGCTTAAAATGAGAAATTTAGGTCTTCTCACTGCCAAGACTGAATCCAAGTAATTTAATATTAACCTGCTACATTAGTAAGAAAAAGTATTTGGCTTTTAGAGGTTTTCTGAGTGTCTTCTTTCTGTGTCTCACTTGATCATGCAAAACACAGAGAGCAACAGGCCAGATCAGTAATTACTGCACTCCCTTTCAAACCAGTATCAAGCCAATATCATATCTAAAAAATTACCTGCTACATAAGTATCTTTTATTTCCCCAAATATGGTGTGTTTTTGCTTTGCCTATTAAATAAAGGTCTCATTCTCATGAGAATTTTAAATTAATTTCACAAGGAATTAAATCAGTAGTAAAATTCACATCAACTGATATCCATGTTGAAGGAATACTTGGGTAGTTATATTTAGTACTGCTTCCATCCAAGGAAACAAAACCTTAACCATTAATGAGAAATGTGTGAATTAACTGATGGGTTTTCACAGGTGAATTATTTGCAGAACAGTACTTCTGTTTCATCTAGCATCAGCGTTGCAATCTGATATACAACCTCTGGGTGACTGTGAATGCAGGTAGCCAAGGCTCTAGCAAATTCTCCTGCTGGAGCTCTGCAAAGTGATGGCAACACCAGTAACACCAAGAAAGAAGAAAACAAGGTGAAAGGAAAGGAGAAAATGATGCAAGGGATGTCGTTTAATTAGGCTGCAGCTTCATTAAATCTGGGATCACTTCTCATCAGTAAGTGATTCCTTCCATGCTTCCCCCAACCTATTTCAAAGGGTGCTCATTGACCCACTGACATGGTGGCAGTCCTTCAGTTCCTCCTTCGTTAAAAACAAAAGAAGAGCTGATGACTGCTATTTGCTACCCTGTAGCCTCACAGAGAGTAGGTATTTTGGTGCTCTACACCCTGTTCCTGGCAGCCCATTTCCACCCTGGTTTGTTGGATAACCAAACCCTACCTCAACCAAATTCCTCTATTGTGGATACAGTCAGAGAAAAAAATTGAAGCAGAACAAAACAAGTAAGCTTGAGCAGCCTAGCATTGTGGGAGAATTTCCCCTTTTCTTCCTTTCAATCCCCCACAGAATTCAACAATCCTCAGCATGAATCATCAAACACACTCCTCTTCTGTTCCAACAGGTGGGGAAAGTAAGGAGTGAAACTGGCCTTTAGCGGCAAGACTGTCAGGGTCAAAAGAAACTGCGTGCAGTCATTGCTCCATCCTTACCCTGTACGTGATGTGACTTTTTTGGGCTCTTGGGTCGTATTCTCAGCTGATTATTCTCACCTTCCAGGCAAACGTGCAGCAGAAGGATTCAAAAGTGACCTCTGCAGAAAACCCCGGGCGCTTGTCTTGTACTATATAAATAAAAAGACATTCACGTAGGGTGCTACTAGAAGATACTGGACATAGTCTGGGTACTTAGAGATCTCACCTGGGCAAGAAAGCTATTTTTAACTCTTTATGTTCATGTCTTTTGTGGACCCTTCTAAATATTTGCCTGTATATTGTTCAAAGTTGAATGATAAATTAAATGTTGGAGCTCTATATTGTTGGCAATGTATTATTTCTATAAAATGAAAAGTCATCAGAGAAAATAAAATATTATACTCAACAATATTGATTGATATAAATTATGCATGACTCATTTTGAATTACTTCTATAACCCAGCATTCTCCTCTTGTTAGTGGGAATAAATTAATTCTAACATTAGAAGCCATTGTACAAAGGTTAAAAACAGGCAAGTATGCATTCAATCTACAGAAAACTGAAAAGTTTAGGTTAATGAAATGTCTGAGGAAAAGAGTCTTATTAATTAGCAGGTTCACAGCATTCTTCACAGCTATATTTTAGAGATGCCAAACTGTAATATATTAATGCTGTAGGCAACTCCATCTAGAGAATCGTTTCAAGCTTATTTTATTCAATCTTGGATCTTTTTTCTACTGATTTGTATGCCACAAAGCACTATTACTTCTTCAAAGTCTTGCATGAGACAGAAACCAAGTACAATGTTTATGGCCCTGTAGATAATGGGATAAAACTACTGAAAGAGAGCTGTAGATCGTTTTTTAAAATGGATTGCATTTTCAAAGTTTCATTAACATTGTACCTGATGTAGGTAAGTGTTTATAGATTTTTTTTCCTCTTCACTGGCTTTAGATTTCATGTTAATATAATCTCTTTTTTGTTGTTGGTGGTGGTTTTTTTTCCGGGTTTTGTTTTTTTTTTGTTGGTTTTTTTTTTGGCAGTGGGGAAGGGGAGCTGATCCAGGCCCATTGTGGTCATCTTTCCACTGACACTTCAAGACCTACTAAACAAAGAAAAATATACAGTACTTTGCAACCTGACAAACTTAGAGCTTTTTGCATAATTTGCAGAGAAGGCATGAAGTGAGTATTGACACCAGGTATCACACTGCTCTAGTCCTTTAACTGTGACCTGAAAGCTATGCACGAGTAGATATTATAATACTTCATATTTTCTCTTTGAAAAGACTTTGTCCCTTGAAGAATGTCAATAATATTCTTTTTCAGTAGGACTATTTTAGGGAGATGGACACTTCCATTTTTTAAGTACAAAGCTGCTTCTCTCACTGAGCATCACCTTTAAGAACCAAGCAGTAAACTAATGTTTGTGGTCCTGTGGGTTGTTTTTGTTGGGAGAAAATATCACTGCTGGAGGGAGGTGCAGGAATGGGTGAGCTGCCAGATTCACAGACAGTTCCAGGGATGGGGACTTCTTGTTCTGTGTTTGAGTGGGCAGGGGAAGGAGGAGCTGCCCGCTGAGCCAAGTTTGGGTGGCATGGCTCCCAGGAAAGAGTGTACCAGGGTGGAAAGCAGTACGTACAGCAGGCAGCACTTCTTCAGCTGACAGATAGTTCAGTATCCAGCTCTGACTTGTAAACTCACTCATCTGATCTAGAATGAACCGTATCCGTCTGAGCCCAGGATACCTCTATGTCTATGAGCAAGGTGTCCACAGTGGACACATCCCTTCTTAGCAATTCGAAATTCTTTTCTTAAATAACCCCACACCCCAAAATCTCACTCCTTTTCTGTGAGCACATTCTAGAGATTGCTTTTGTCATTGTTTTGATTGTTTCCTCTTCTGAAAGACTTCCTAGATTTTTCTTTATTTCTCTCACTTCACACAGATGATCAGGTTGAAGATTGGCATTATTTTCTGGCTTCATTCTTTGAGACTTGACACCACTCTCTTTCTGGTAGTTACTATGTCCTCAAACCTACATGCTTCCTAACCTATCCCAATGAAGGTGACACAGATTAGGTGGAGTAACTTAAACAGTAGGTCTTCAGTAACAGTCAAAATACACTGAGGTAGATTGGGTAGCAATTACATTTGCAGGAAAGACAAAAATCTGAAGGGTTACCAGTAGGGATCTGCCAGTTCTCCCAGTGACTGATTGCACTTTGTTAGCATTGCTCTGCATTGTCTATTAGTTCTCAGGGAAGGACTTCAGGTTAGCTTCTCTTCAAGTCTCAATGCCTATTTGCACAGTGTCTTGGTTTGAGGTAAAACAGAAACAGTTTTGTGTTCAGTAAACTTGCTTTTCACTTAAGCCTCTTCTAACTAACTGAACTCTCTGAAATTAACAGCATATTGTCCAGACAATGTTCATTCTCCAAGTGGCAAGCCTGATTTTTTTATAGTTAATGTTGAGGAATGGTATGCAGAGAAGCTCCTGCTTATACCTACCACTTTAACAACCACGGCCAGCTTTGTTCTTTGCTCCAGTGGAGAGTCAGAAGATGAAGAGCATAGAGGAGTCACTCCCATGGCAGGGGAGATGACAGGAGAGGCAACCCAAAACTGATCAACAGGGCATTCCATTCCATCTGCCTCATGCTCAGTATAAAAGCTGAGGGATCAAAGGGTCTTTCTTCAATAGCACGTGTCTGAGGACTCTCTCTATTCATTTGCCTTTGATCCTGGTCTGTACATTCCTAAATCCAGATCTGGGATCCAGTTCCTGTCCATTGCTGAGTCCAGTCTGGGACTTTTCCAGTGCCCACTGATGACATGACTGTCATCCTGGGAGCTTGGTATGGCTTGGTATATATCGTGTAGATTTAATTATTTTCTTTTTATTATTTTATTAGTATTTCATGAAAGTAGTTTAGTTTCTTCTTAACTCCTGTCTCTCTCTTTCCCTCTCCTTCCACTCCTTGGAGACAGAGGTGGGGGAGAACATCTGTTGTTTTTTTCATGGCCAGTCCGGCCCAAACTATGATACATATATTGCACAAAGCCTCTCATTTTTCTCAGTGAAGATGTTTATTTGCATATTCCCTGCCCTGCTGATCTTTCCAAGCTTCCCACTCAAAGCAAACACCAACAACCCACCATCTTTTTGTGTGGGCTGCTGAACAGTTGGTGAAGCTCATGGCCTCATTTAATCCAATTTTCTTTCCTCAAATTATCATATTTTATTAATTATAGATTTTGAATAATAATCAGAAAAATAGTAATAGCAAGGGGGAAAAAAGTTTGATTCTGAGACATTAA
>VZRU01011696.1:735390-773299 GCA_013398155.1 Pedionomus torquatus
TATTTTTCTAAAAACTGGTTCTAGGTTAAGACACTTTTTAAAGTGTACTTTCCACCTCAAGGACATACAATTTCAAAGTAAATTTGACAATTTTGCTGACCAGAACAGTCTCTCTCCACTTTTTCCTTCCTCTTTTTGTGAAAGGGAAAAAAAAGACCACTTGATAACATTAGATCCATCTGTTGATAATCAAGGGTGGCCCCAGGATTCTATTGACAAATTAACAATAACTTATACAAAGGCTGAAGCTTTTATTTCATGCATATACACAGGCAAATATACAAGTCTACTACCTCCAATTCAACCAGGCTCAGAAGGCAACAGATCTTAACAGACAGGCAGAGTCATACTGTTTCTGGAAAATTTCCAGTTTATGTGTGTCTCTTCAATAATGTGGACCTACAAGGATCCCATGTGTTTTGCTAGTCAAAACATTGGGAAATATCCAAAATTCAGCTATCTTAAAATACAGTAATGTGCAGTATATATAACAGAACACCTTTTAGCCATAAGCACAGCTCCCAACATTTTTCATGCAGCTCTCTGTTCCTTTAAGGAAAATCAGATGGAAATTGCAATAAAATGCTATAAAGTGAAAGAATTGTTCTGAATAAAAACTGAAAAGCTAAAGCCCATCTGCTCTGCATCCACGGTGAAGATGCCTTGCTATATTTGATAGGAATAGGGGTGTGTCTTGGCATCCAATACATGACAATGCATGCATCTCACGTTGGGCAGTATGCCATGCTATGATTTACTTTCTGCCTTCCCCTTAGACTTGTCTGAAGGATTGAAACCACAGACTAAAAGCATGTGTGAGCATGGAATAGATGGATGGGAGGGAGAAGACTGGTAGAGCCTTTAGATACCCTTTGCTCCTTCCTTATGCTGTGCATTTGTTTCTTAATTGGAACAAATGTGTAATATGCGTACTATACACAAACTAAATATTTTATGACAGTTTTGAACACTAAGAAAATATTTAATCTTTGAGTTAAAATACTTAATTGCTTGAAACTGCGATTAGGTAGACTCCTGCTTAAGTGCTTACTTAATTCTCATCTTAACCAATCATTTAAATCACCCGCAGTTCAAGTGCTTTACTGAATCAAGGTCTAAAAAAGTCATTAATTGAAGTTGAGTCCTCACTCAGCTGAGCGTCCAGAGCCAAATTGACAGTCAAGATAGATTTCCAGACTTTAAGGAAATTTTGGGACTTTTTTGACATTTCACACAATATTAAAGTAGACTTGGAGTTACAGAATTACACCAATAAATATTTTGGTATAAGTTTGATGTTTCTTCTAATTTCACCTCCTTATAATTAAGGAGGTTATAATAATTAAGGTTATAATTTCCTTCACTAAAGATATTTCTTGATCAACATCTGACTTTGTTTTGAAACACTGAGAAAATGAAACTAACCTTGCTTTGATATCATACGATTCTTTAGCTACCTAGGGGTTTTTAATTCATTCTTGGAAATCATTTGTCACTCCGTCTTGCCTATCAGAAGGCCAAAAGAACCTACCTGGGTTCAAGAAAATTTCCTCCTAATAGACAATGAGAATATTCTGAGGTAGAAAGAAAATTTTAACATCAAGACAGTTCCATGAGACTGATAGTTTGTGCAATTTTAAATCTATTTTAATTGCTTATTTCTGTGGTAAGTGCAATAGATTCCTCTTGAACAGGGGAAAAACATGATACCACTATGTTCAGGACCTAGTGCTTGTCAGTTCTTAAAAGAACATAATAAATAAAAATCACTGCAGCTTAATTCTCCTAGTTTCAGACTGTTTTGTTAAAATTCTGCAGAATCTAATTCACTGAAGATTTTTGAAAGTAGCTGTGTTATCTCACATCTTGCAGGGATTCATTGACATATCAGTTAAAAGCAAGTAATAACCTGAGTTAGATGCACTTCAAAATGGCAAAGTTCCCATCTTAAATATACACAAGCACACTAAGTCTCTGGAAAGTCAAGACTCCTAATCCTCCAGTTGCCTTGGTTTTCCTTTTCTTGCTGTTTTTGAACAGACAAAATGTATTCTGTTACATTTTCTTGCACAGCCAGCAGGTGGGGTTCCCATTCTTAGAGCACAACAGATATATATTCTTCACACACTGTTTGGAACAGGCTGTCCAAAACCACTTGAGTTGCTTTTTCCTGGGGTAAATCCCTGTATGTTCAAGGAACTCTGCTGATCTAAGGTAAACCTTCAGAGTCAACTATAACCTTCCTTTTAGACCTCTATCTTTTACATTTTACCTTTTCCAAATACATTAGATTGGGTACCTACAGGTAGATGAGATGATAGTTTCCTCCACTGCTATTCTGAACTACTGTCTGTGAAACACCTCTGGTTTTGAAGTCATTTGGTAACAATGACTGAGTTAATAAGCTTTGCTGAGATGCTGGACATTTTAATTTGAGATTTGTTGTGGTTTCAGCCAAATTTACCAAAACCTGATTGACAGATGTCCCCTCCTCCCCCCTTTGGGTCAGAGAGGAGAGGAAGGAATTAAAGAGATTCAAGAGTTTAGAAAAAACCTAAACTACTTTAATGAAAATATAAATAATAATAATAATATAAAAAGGAAATTTAGGAAAAAGGGAAAAAGGGAGTATACAGTATATATAAAACCATATCAAGCTCCCAGGATGACGACCACGTCACCAGCAGGCTTCAGGAAAAGTCCCAAACTGGACTCGGTGATCGACAGGAGCCGGATTCCAGATCTGGAGTCAGGAACGCTCGGATCAGGATCAAAGGCAGACGAACAGGCAGAGTCCTCCTTGGACGTCAGCCATCAAAGAAGGGGGGGTTGACCTGTTGATCTCTCAGCTTTCATACGGGGCATGATGCGGATGGGATGGAATACTCCTGTTGGTCGGTTTTGGGTCACCTGTCCTGTCCGCTCCTCCTTGCACGTGGGACCCCTTTACGCTTTTCTGTTTCTGACCCTCCAACGGCAAACGATGAAAATTATCTGACCTTGGTTCTTCTAGCAATAAGTATAAGCAAGGGCCTCTCTGCATATCATCCCTTGGTATAATCAGGTCTTATCACTGTGAGACGGAACAGTTCTGAACAATGTGCTGTTAATTTCAGAGTTTAGCTAGTTAGAAGAGGCCTAGCTAAGAAAGTAAAACTGTAGAACAGAAAATTGGTTCGTTTTACCTCAAACCAGGACAGATTTTAGGAAAGGTCTGAACGTGAAGAAGTTCCAATAGATGCTGATATATAAGGCATGTAACTGTCATGTTTGTGTTAATTTTTTATGAAGTATGCCTACTTACACTGGTGGTGATCTTGATAAAGCTTTACCTAGATGGTTTGGGAGTTCCTGCTCCATTGCCCTGACCTAATCTGAGCTAAATTACACACAAAGAGACAGCCACAAGGCTATTCATACCACTCAGTAATCTGAGGTGAAACTAAACACATTTCTTGTAGCAGATCACAAATTATGTTCTTTTAGATTTTAGTGTTTCTTTTTTCCCACTGCAGTGATATATTCACTGAAACAGTTACAGACTAGTTGTAGCTGGAGTCTGTGGACTGTAACAAGCTCTGTATAAAACGTGTGTACTCTGCCAATTGCTTATGATAAAAATTTCACTATTTGAAACAGTCTTCGTGACGCCATATTGTATTTGAATAAATACTGACGCAGATTGTTATGATTAGGAATACATTAATAAAGCATCATTCATTTAATTTACTAAAGCTTTGTTAGTTCTTAATCAAAATATTGAAATATTGGCATACTGCTTGCAATAATATTTATACAAGTGTGTGTTTCCCTGAATACCCAAGGTATTCAAGCATTCACATTTCATTTGCCCTTAAACTGAAAAAAAAAAAAAAAAAAAAAGGATCATCACATTTCCCTCTGTTGACTCATCTTGAAATTTTTTCTAACTCTATTGTCTGAAGAAAACAGAAGAAAACTGCTACTACAAAGCCAGGCCTCTGTCCTTTGAAGGTAGCAAAAACCAGAGGCATTCTTATTGTGCTCAAGTCTTCTGCATGTTTCAGTTTCCTTTAATCCTGCACTGTCATGCTTAACTATAGCAAAAGGAATGATTTGAGATGTTTTCTATATTGTTGTTCTTTTATAGTTTATGAGAAAAGGCTGCCCTCTTCTGACAATTTTTTCATTTCTTCTAAAATCTTAACAGTTTTCTCACCTCCATTTATATTTTATCCTGTTTCTCTGTACATTATAGTGATAGTATCATTATCCCTTTTCCTTGCACTCATATTTAGAACCATATAAGAAAGCTAGATATGAGAAGGTTAAAAACACTATGCAATTATGTGTAAACTGCATGCAGTTGCTAAACATGATAAAACCCACCACCCTTTCATTACTCAGTCAAGTAGGAAGGAAGTGGATGTTGGGTATTCTGAGGTATGGTAGAAATAGGTGTCACACTTCCACATTTTAAACAGATGTCATCTTTCCATTTTTCAGACACATTCATTGTACGGATACCTTTATCCACAGCATTTTGGCAGTATTTGCATAAGCCTTTTAGTTTGAATCAGGAACATCCTGACTTACTACATCCTAGTTCACATTGCAGACCAGAACATGCTGAGTGGTTGCTTTCAAATGAAATTAAACTGAAAGATGCCTTCCAGGAGCATATCTAATGCACTCTAACCAGTACAGGATCAGAACAGAGCTTGTCTGAAGACTTGCTAGAGCTAGAGTGTATGGTTAGTAGTCAAGTCTCACATCAGCGGCAGAGGCTACCCATCTTCTGCCCCTCGGCCATGCTACTCGTTGACCACAACCACCGTCTCCAGCTGCACTGAAGTCACAGCAGGTAAGAGACCTAAGAGCAGAGCTTGTCTAAAAGCTACTACATTACTTTTTTTTATATCATAAAGCTCTTAATCAGTATTTCTCTCCTATACTTCTACAGTACACAAAAGGATGCAAGGGCTGAAACTAAAACTGGATTTTGATGCCACAGTGCAGAGCCTCTTTGGCAGCTGCAGTGAACCCAGTGGCAGCAGACATAGAGGCTGCTTCTTCCACTTGTGAGAAAGGACAGATAGTTCAATTGGAAATGATGGCAACTGAACACAAACTTCTAAGAGTTAGCCTGTTCTACACATTGACCATTTAAGAGTCCCTGAAATAAGGGCTGTCTCCCAGGAGTCCCTCTCCCATTGAGTAATCCCCTTGTGCACACTGGCACATCTTCATCAGGAAGGCTTAGAGCATGAATGAGGGCACTAGCATTCCCTTAGAGACCTCAGATATAAATCTAAACCTCCCCGATGCTATGGACAACTAACTTGTACTTCAAGCAGGATCCTGAACCATAAACTCTGTCAGCTGAGAAGCATATCATTTTCCTTACACTTTTTAAACAGAAGGCAGAGTCTGTCTCAACTTTTTGTGTGAACTGTAGTTCAAACCATATGTATACAGCAGGCAGATATACAGATATATCCAGACTTGGGATATTGATTAACTAGGAGGCAGCATCAAATTGTAGTAGGTGACCCTGGATTTAGCATAAATCCTGATTTAGTATCTCTTTATGATGCCATGTCTGAATCCTACCTTCTGCACTCACATCAGCTGATCTGTATTGCTCCATCACCTGCCATCCAGGCATTAATATATTACGGGATTATTAATTACCCTGAAATGCTTCTTTAGAAGTAACCCATAACTCTACAAAATTTGCATTAAAAGAGCAGATGTTTTTACGGGACTTTCTTCTTCCAAAAAGATACCTGACTTCCTTTCAGCATCTCCTTATTAAATTGTTTTCCACTTAGCTGTATATAAACCTAGTCATTAATTCTACCAACATATATCTGCACTTTACCTTTCACAAATAAGTAATCCCAATACAAAATCAATCTTTATCTGAGGCAGAGATCTTAAACCACAGCCTTAACTGTATATAGCATCACTGAAATCAATAAAGTCATTCCAAATTAAACTGGCAAATGGTCTTGGTTTACATATCTTTAATCCAGACCTTTTCAACCTATCATGAATTAAGAGAGTGATGTAGAGAACATATCCTGTATTATACATTGTCTTTTCTCTAAGTAAACTACTGCTTACTCCAGTGGCTACTAGCGCTTAATGAGTTTCTTGATATATCCTCACTGTCATGTAATTTGAAATAGTAAGAATATAGTAAGAAATATAAGAAAAGATGACGTTACCAAATACAAATCAGGTCTAACACAAACAGGAAAAACAAGCTTATAACAGTTTTATAAACCTGTCAATTAACATTTTCATCTCCCTGTGACTAAGCACTAAATATAAACACTGCATTAAATCTCTCAAGCTTGTTGCATTTGATAGAAATAATTTAGAGTTCATTACTACAAGTATATACCAATGAGACCCCTTTGGTATTACTGAAATATGCTAGTTAATTACAGAGCCTACATTTACTCATGGGATATATCTTTCTTCACATATATAGAGATTGTTCCTTATGGTTAAACACGCTAGATATGAACAAACTTCTAAAATAAAGTTACAAAAAATTATCATTACAAACTAGGAAGTTCTTCTTGACTGGAGATCAGAGCATTTAGGATAGTGATAGATAAAGCAAATATTTCATTTCATTCCAAGACAATCTAATATGAAATGACCTATTTCTCCATTTTAGATTTTATCAGTGGAAATTGATCTGGGGTTTTCAGCTCATTCTGAATTTTGCCAATGAATTTTACATAGTAAAATGAAAATTTTAGTGTACATTCTGTACTCTGGCAGAAAATGCAAAACAATGCTGCAGTCTGTCCAGCCTCTCTTCAGCTCTGATGCAGAAGTGTGCTCCACTGAACTATCATCACCACTTACTTCAGAACAGGGAACTCCTTGGAAGATTTTAATTTTCTGCTTGACCGTGGTATCCTCTGCTGAGCTTAAGGGAACTGAAAGAATTAGTACAAAGTAGCATGTGGCAGTGAGCCATAAAAAGCAATTACAGCACATTTTTGTTGGTGCTGGGAGACACGAGGCTACATTCCAAGTGCTTAGCCACTTGAGAAGTGCAATTATGCGCTGGAAATGCACTGCCTGGAACAGTCCCTCTTACGAAATGGAAATTACCAACTAAAATGGGAAATTAGAAAAAAAAAAAAAAGGGCTCTTTCCATCTCACGTTGTTTATTGGAACCTCCTTACCAAGCCCACTGCTTCTTTCCTTTTTACCCAAAGTTTACCCAAATCAAGGCAACAAATCACTGTTCCAGTCCTACTCTCTTTATAGATATGTTTAAAATGTGTGAAATTATAATTATTACCTTTACACTGCACCACTGTGCAACATTGTTAGTCAGGTCTGTATGTTTCCCTTTACCTTTTCAACAGCACCTCACCTCACATTTTTTCCATGTATTTAGAATGGAAAAATTCTAGGAAGGTATCTCAGCCCTCAGTTCTTTGCTTGCTCATGTCTTATACTTTACCCCACAACTCATTATGACTACTTGCATAGCCACCATTTTGCCAATATGCTTAGATGATAGATAAAGGATGCATGAGGCTGGTAGTCAGTTGCATGTGAGTTATGACTACTACCTAAAAGCATATATTAATGCAAACTGACCTTTCCAAGGGTTGCAGTACCAGAGTTCTATCCTAATCTTGGGAGCATGTAAATGGCAAAGGATATAGAAAATGCCAACTCCAGCAAACACTGAAATAGTAGACGACTTTGTCTTTGGATAGAGTAAGCTGTGAAAAATCAAGCTCATACAGGCAAACAATCCACAAAAGAGGAGAGAAAAGTACTTTTTTGACTGCTGTATCAATAATAGCTGTGGTAATAAACAAGCACTCAGTTCCATTACTGGAAAGAGCAGTATATCTATGCTTTATGCTTTTAGAGCTTTACTTTAGAGCTAATACAATTTCATTAATTTTTCCAGATATTAACTTGTAATTGAATATCTCAAGCAAAATAAAAGTTCAAAGTCAAAATCATCTTCATGCCACTGTAATTCAGTTCTTCTCAGCAGGACATAACAATAGTGAAAAAAAGAGCAAGCATATAAAACATTAAAAAAAATTAAAACTAAAACCATATAAAAATATAAAACTTCAGAGAAGCTGTAGAAACCACATTAAAAGGAAATTTAAGGAGTATTTGGTACATTTCTACATCTGAACATCTGTGTCACCATTTGAAAGATTCTAGTTCAAGACATTTGAATTTACTCTCAAGCCTCTATGGTTTTCTGAAGTGATATAAGAAATGGGTATTTGGAGGTAAAGTGATGAAAGAAAGCAGACTCAGAGACCTGTAAAAGGGAAGCTATGGGTCATGAGGGCAAGGCTGGACAAAAAAATGCAGAATGAAAACAAGCAGAATAACAGCAGCCTAAGAAAAAACAGGAGGAGAAATAAAAAACCAACCTACCCCTCTATACTCATGTATGTAAGCAGACAAAAACATCTTTTCCTGTGTATCTCTCAATGACTCCCTCAGATGAAAGGATCAAAGAGGTATGCAATAAAAATATAAAGCTGAGAAAGACATCACCGGAGAAAATCTATGGGAATATAATTATCATTTCTATAGAATAAATACATATATATTTTAAAGTCACTGCATGAGCAAGTTTGTCTCCAGCTCTGTAATTTTTAGTTTGTCCAAGCACTTGCTTGTCTAGACAAATAAAAGTACATGCAATGGCTGGTTCAGAGCTTCACACGTACTGACCACCAGTTGTTCCCAGACCCCTGAGCCAGTAGACTGGGACAGGAAGAAAAATGAAGCTCTAGTAATCCAAAAAGAGATGGTGAGGACCTGCTCCAGCACCTAAACATTCACAAAGTCTATGGGGCTGGATGAGATCCACCTGAGGGTACTGCAGGAGCTGGCAAAAGTGCTCACTGAGCCACTTTCCATCATTTACCAGAAATCCTGTCAAACCAGGGGGTCCCAGTTGGCCAGTGGTTAACATCACATCACATTTGGAAGGGCTGGAAGGAGTATCAGGGAATCTACAGGCCTGTCAGTCTGACCTTGGTGCCTGGGAATGTTAGGGAATAGATCATCCTGTGTGCCATTATGTGGACAATGAGGTAATCAGGCCCAGTCAGCATGGGTTCATGAAAGGGAGGTCCTGTTTGGCAAACATGATCCGCTTCTATGACAAAATTACCTGCTTGGTGAACAGGAGAAAGGTTATTTACCTGGACTTCAACAAGGTCTTTGATACGGTTTCCACAGCATTTTCCTGGAGAAAGTGGCTGCCTGTGGCTGCCCATGGCTTGGATGGGAGTACGCTGTGCTGGTTAAAAAACTGGCTGGATGGCCAGGCCCAGAGAGTGGTGGTAAACAGAGCTAAATCCAGTTGGTGGCTGGTCATGAGTGGTGTTCCGCAGGACTCAGTACTGGGACCTGTTCTCTTTACTATCTTTACTGATGATCTGGATGAGGGGATCAAGTGCACCCTCAGTAAGTTTCCAGATGACACCAAGTTGGACAGGAGTGTTGATCTGCATGATGATCAAAAGGCAGAGGGATCTGGTCAGGCTGAATTGATGGGCCTATGGTTCAACAAGGACAAGTGCTGGGTCCTGTACTTGGGTCACAACAATCCCATACAGCAATACAAGCTTNATGATCTGGATGAAGGGGATCAAGTGCACCCTAGTAAGTTTCCAGATGACACCAAGTTGGACAGGAGTGTTGATCTGCATGATGATCAAAAGGCAGAGGGATCTGGTCAGGCTGAATTGATGGGCCTATGGTTCAACAAGGACAAGTGCTGGGTCCTGTACTTGGGTCACAACAATCCCATACAGCAATACAAGCTTGGGGAAGAGTGGCTGGAAAGCTGCCTGGTGGAAAAAGACCTGGGGGTGTTGGTCAATAGTTGGGTGAATATGAGCCAGCTGTGTGCCCAGGTGGCCAAGAAAGCCAACATCCTGGTTTGTATCAGGAACAGTGTGTTGAGCAGAACAAGGGAAGTGATCGTCCCCCTGTACTTGGCACATGTGAGGCCCTGCCTCAGTACTCTGTTAATTTTTGTGCCCCTCGCTACAGAAAAGGCATTGAGATGCTGAAGGATATCCAGAGAAGGGCAATAAAACTGGTGAGGAGTCTGGAGAACAAGTCTTATGAGGAGCAGCTGAGGGAGCTGGGGTTGTTTAGCCTGAAGAAAAAGGAGCTTGAGGGGAGACCTTGTTGCTCTCTACAAGTACCTGAAAAGATAGCAAGGTGGGTGTCACTCTTCTTTCCCAAGTAATAAACAACAGGACAAGTGGAAATGGCCTCAAATTGCACCATAGAAGTTTTAGATTTGATATTAGAAAAAAAAATTATCCTGAAAGGGTTATAAACATTGGAACTGGCTGCCCACGGAAGTGGTTGAGCTACCACCTCCGGACAAGTTGACATAGTGCTTATGGTTTAGTGATGTTGTTTTTTATCCGTGTTAGATTGATGGTTGGACTAGATGATCTCAATGGTCCCCTCCAACCTAGAAAACTCTATGATTATATGATCAGCATGCTGGACCTGCCTTTTGCAATGAAAAAGACAAAGTTATTAACTTGCTTTCCATTCCTTAGGACTCCATCTTCCATCTTCCTTCTAATCCAGCTGTTGACTTTCAACAAAACTTACAATTCATAGGTTGTGGTCATCTCACTCTAACATTCATATCAAATTGGTCAATACATTCAACCAAGTATCATTGTTGAAAGCAGGGACAGCAGGGGCATAGGAAAGAAAGGCAAAGGATAAACTCAAAGGAGCCTCGCAATGGCAGGCATTAGTTCTCATGGGGGACTTCAATCATCCTGACATCTGCTGGGAAGGCTACACAGCCAAACACGTATAGTCCAGGAGATTCCTCCAGTGTATTGATGATAACATCTTGACTCAGATGGTGGAAGAGCAAACAAGGAGAGGTGTGCTACTGCACCTAGTACTGATGAACAAAGAGGGATTGATGAAGGATATTAAGGTTGGGCAGCCTTGGCTGCAGTGACCATAAAAAAATAGAGTACAGGATTGTGGGTAATATGTGCAAAACAACAAGTAGGACTGAAACCTTGGATTTCAGAAGGGCTAATTTCAGCCGTTTCAAGAAAATTCTTGGAAAAATCTTGTGGGTTAGGGCTCCAGAAGGTAGGGGAGCTCAAGAGAGCTGGACAATATTCAGATATCTCTTTCTCCAAGCTCAGGATTGGTGCATCCCTAAGAAAAAAAAAAAATCAGGCAAGGGTAGCAGGAGACCTGCATGGCTGAGCAGGGAGCTTCTAAAAAAGCTCAAGCAGAAGAAGGGAGTTTACACTGAGTGGTAAAAGGGACTGATCACTTGGGAAGAATACAGGAATGCTGTTAGAGTATGCAGGGACAAAACAAGGAAAGCCAAGGCATCCTTGGAATTTAAATTGGCAAGGGATGTCAAAGTCAACAAGCAAGGTTTTTTCAGGTATATTGGAGGAAAAAGAAAAATGACATGGGTCTGCTGTTGAATGAGAGGGGTGTCACAGTGCAGGAGGATGCAGAGAAGGCAGAATTGCTGAACGCCTCCTTTGCTTCAGTCACTACTGCTCAGGCCAGCCCTCAGGAGCCCTGCACTTTCGTAGAAACAGAGAAAGTCTGGATGAAAGCAGACTTCCCCTTCGTTGAGGCAGACCAAGTTAGGGAACACGTAAGCCCACTGGTGTTGTGTTTTAGCCTCAGACTGCAACAAAGAATGCTGTGGCAGCCACCCTCTCTCAAGTCCCTCCACAGCCATGAGGAGAGGACCAGAAGAAAAAGGCAGAACTCATGGACTGGGACAAAGGCAGTTTAACAGAACAACAAAAGGAACAAAAAAACAGTAATAGCAACACGGATAGAGGAATATATAAACATGATTATGATACCAACTGCACCCTGGACCACCTCCCACCACTGACTTCCCTCAGCAAGAAAAAGCCCTGTGAGTCCTGGTGGACAATCAGATAACCATGAACCAGCAATGTGCCCTTGTGGCCAAAAAGGCCAATGGCATTCTGGGGTGCATCAAGAAGAGTGTGACCAGCAGGTTGAGGGAGGTTATCCTGCCTCAACCTGCCTTAACCTATCCTGCCTTAACCTGAGGGAGGTTACTCTGCCCTGGTGAGGCCACATCTGGAGTACTGTGTCCAGTTCTGGGCTCTCTAGCTCACGAGAGGGAGAGGGTACAGCAGAGGACCAC
Source organism: Pedionomus torquatus (assembly GCA_013398155.1). NCBI lineage: Eukaryota > Metazoa > Chordata > Aves > Charadriiformes > Pedionomidae > Pedionomus > Pedionomus torquatus. The sequence continues at coordinate 747,606 of VZRU01011696.1, forward strand.
CAAGATGATTAGGGGCCTGGAGCATCTCTCTGATGAGGAAAGGTTGAGGGACTTGGGTCTTTTAGTCTGGAGAAGAGAAGACTGAGGCAGGATCTGATCAACACCTATAAATACTTCAGGGGTGGGTGTCAAGANCTTTCCCAAGTAATAAACAACAGGACAAGTGGAAATGGCCTCAAATTGCACCATAGAAGTTTTAGATTTGATATTAGAAAAAAAAATTATCCTGAAAGGGTTATAAACATTGGAACTGGCTGCCCACGGAAGTGGTTGAGCTACCACCTCCGGACAAGTTGACATAGTGCTTATGGTTTAGTGATGTTGTTTTTTATCCGTGTTAGATTGATGGTTGGACTAGATGATCTGAATGGTCCCCTCCAACCTAGAAAACTCTATGATTATATGATCAGCATGCTGGACCTGCCTTTTGCAATGAAAAAGACAAAGTTATTAACTTGCTTTCCATTCCTTAGGACTCCATCTTCCATCTTCCTTCTAATCCAGCTGTTGACTTTCAACAAAACTTACAATTCATAGGTTGTGGTCATCTCACTCTAACATTCATATCAAATTGGTCAATACATTCAACCAAGTATCATTGTTGAAAGCAGGGACAGCAGGGGCATAGGAAAGAAAGGCAAAGGATAAACTCAAAGGAGCCTCGCAATGGCAGGCATTAGTTCTCATGGGGGACTTCAATCATCCTGACATCTGCTGGGAAGGCTACACAGCCAAACACGTATAGTCCAGGAGATTCCTCCAGTGTATTGATGATAACATCTTGACTCAGATGGTGGAAGAGCAAACAAGGAGAGGTGTGCTACTGCACCTAGTACTGATGAACAAAGAGGGATTGATGAAGGATATTAAGGTTGGGCAGCCTTGGCTGCAGTGACCATAAAAAAATAGAGTACAGGATTGTGGGTAATATGTGCAAAACAACAAGTAGGACTGAAACCTTGGATTTCAGAAGGGCTAATTTCAGCCGTTTCAAGAAAATTCTTGGAAAAATCTTGTGGGTTAGGGCTCCAGAAGGTAGGGGAGCTCAAGAGAGCTGGACAATATTCAGATATCTCTTTCTCCAAGCTCAGGATTGGTGCATCCCTAAGAAAAAAAAAAAATCAGGCAAGGGTAGCAGGAGACCTGCATGGCTGAGCAGGGAGCTTCTAAAAAAGCTCAAGCAGAAGAAGGGAGTTTACACTGAGTGGTAAAAGGGACTGATCACTTGGGAAGAATACAGGAATGCTGTTAGAGTATGCAGGGACAAAACAAGGAAAGCCAAGGCATCCTTGGAATTTAAATTGGCAAGGGATGTCAAAGTCAACAAGCAAGGTTTTTTCAGGTATATTGGAGGAAAAAGAAAAATGACATGGGTCTGCTGTTAAATGAGAGGGGTGTCACAGTGCAGGAGGATGCAGAGAAGGCAGAATTGCTGAACGCCTCCTTTGCTTCAGTCACTACTGCTCAGGCCAGCCCTCAGGAGCCCTGCACTTTCGTAGAAACAGAGAAAGTCTGGATGAAAGCAGACTTCCCCTTCGTTGAGGCAGACCAAGTTAGGGAACACGTAAGCCCACTGGTGTTGTGTTTTAGCCTCAGACTGCAACAAAGAATGCTGTGGCAGCCACCCTCTCTCAAGTCCCTCCACAGCCATGAGGAGAGGACCAGAAGAAAAAGGCAGAACTCATGGACTGGGACAAAGGCAGTTTAACAGAACAACAAAAGGAACAAAAAAACAGTAATAGCAACACGGATAGAGGAATATATAAACATGATTATGATACCAACTGCACCCTGGACCACCTCCCACCACTGACTTCCCTCAGCAAGAAAAAGCCCTGTGAGTCCTGGTGGACAATCAGATAACCATGAACCAGCAATGTGCCCTTGTGGCCAAAAAGGCCAATGGCATTCTGGGGTGCATCAAGAAGAGTGTGACCAGCAGGTTGAGGGAGGTTATCCTGCCTCAACCTGCCTTAACCTATCCTGCCTTAACCTGAGGGAGGTTACTCTGCCCTGGTGAGGCCACATCTGGAGTACTGTGTCCAGTTCTGGGCTCTCTAGCTCACGAGAGGGAGAGGGTACAGCAGAGGACCACCAAGATGATTAGGGGCCTGGAGCATCTCTCTGATGAGGAAAGGTTGAGGGACTTGGGTCTTTTAGTCTGGAGAAGAGAAGACTGAGGCAGGATCTGATCAACACCTATAAATACTTCAGGGGTGGGTGTCAAGAAGAAGGAGCCAGTCTTTTTGTCAGTGGTGTCCAGTGAGAAGACAAGAGGAAATGAGCACAAACTTGTATGTAGGAAGTTCCACCTGAACATGAGGAGGAACTTCTTCACTTTGAGGGTGGCAGAGCAATGGAACAGGCTGCCAAGAGAGGTGGTGGAGTCTCCATCTCTGGAAACATTCAAAATCTGCCTGGACAAGTTCCTGTGCAACCTGCTCTAGGAGGATCTGCTTTGGCAGGCGGGCTGGACTAGATGATCTCCAGAGGTCCCTTCCAACCCCATATCATTCTGTGATAACATTCATAGGACTCATTTACATGGGAAACTGTGGTTAAATACATTCAAAAATTTTATAGAAGAAAAGTATACCTATCTATTTTTCAATTAGTACCACCAAGAGGCAATCTGGCATTGGAAAAGGTTTTTTTTTTCAGAATTGGAGGGGGATATCTTTATGTAAGGCTTATTCCTGCTCTCATTCCAATAGGTGAAAAGCTATCATCAATCTCAGCCTGAGCAGCAGCTCTCATTCCACAAGGCACAAATAGAAACAGAATGAAAATACATTTGTTTCAACTTTAAGCTATTCTCTTCAGAATAGACTTCAGAATTGCTTCATATCTGAAACATCACTTCCCTGTCTGTAAATTTAATAGAAAAAATCTGAATGGTTGCAATAATATTAATCTATGACAAGCATAAAGATAATTGATATACATGGCAAATTTACGTATGTGCCCACAAATCTTATTGTTCCAGTTCTCAGGGACTGAGATATTATATAATGAGAAAATGTGAATTCATTTATCCCATGAACATAGCACAGCAAAACTGCTGTGTATTAGATCTGTAGATCACATGTAGAGCATATTAAGTTCCCTTAGTTGACAGATAATTATATTTCCATGTGAAAACCATTACAAATAATAATTAATTAAATGTATGTATGACTTGACAAATAATGTGCCAGGATTACACAGATAATTCATATTTAATTCAGTAATTGCTTCACTGCTAACAAACAATAATGAATAGACCATTGCAAGTTCTCCATCATGATACATATACTTTATTCAACTATCCAAAACATACAGATATTTGAACTTTTCAATTGCTTCCACTCAAAACAAGTAATGTATGTTACCAGGTAGACTCTTGAAAATAAATCTAGCTTATCTCATGTTCTTTCTCATTGCAGTCTTTATCCTGAGGAAGAATCAAAATGTCACTGCTGTAAGAAAAATTAGGTTAGTAGATGCTCTCTCTTCATGCACCCCTGTCTGGGCAAGGGATAGGTTTGAAGGTCAGTTCAGTGTTCTCCATCAGTACAAAATCGTATCTGCACAGCTGCAGCCTACAAAAGTAGATAAAGAAAATAATGTGCACAATAGAAAAAAGTTAACATTAATAGAAAAATATTTAGGTAATGGAATTATTAAATCTCTCAGAGACAGTACTCAAGACAAGAAGAAATGTCATCTTGTCTATGTTTACACCCTATTTTATGCATCGCTAGAGTAATTTGCCAGATTGTGCACAACAACCAGGACATCAGCTGGATGGTGCAAAGTGACATGAGTAAGAAACATATCACATTAGGCTGCTATGAAAATGCAATACTTCATCCATTAAAGCTGTTAATCTGCATTCAAATTTATTCTTTAGAACAATGGCCCAAGAAGAGCCCAGTTCCTGTTAGCACTGGGCCTGAGTAACTTATTTTGAGTTTCCTAGGTAGGAATGTTTCTCTGCTTTCATGCCACAGAGGGAAGTAGAAAACTACATCCTATCTTCAAACTCTTTCAGTTGCAATGACAAGAGAGTAATTTGTCATCTAAACACCTAGAAAACTCAGAACTGCATAATACTACGTGAACACATACAGAGGTCACAAAGGCACTCACACACAAAATTTTAGTTTTTGAGGTCAACTTAAATGTTCTGCCCTTTAGGGCAAGGACAGGTCATAGCTCTGTCCTTATGCACTGCTATAGATTGATGGTAAGAGTTGGTCTGAACATGCAAATGATTAGTATACCCTCTGATGGCACCCCTAAGACCATACAAGCTATGATTACTTATTTAAAACTGTCTTCCATATTACTCTGAAGTCACACATGTGGCCGTACAATACAATCCATCTGGGACTGGGATGTAGTGAGCTAAAGGACAAAGCCTGAGAAAGGACATCCCATCAGGCACTTCTATTGTTGCCCATGAGTATGAGATTTCCAACCTGTCTGTATGTGAAAAGACTGCAGGATTTCTGTATAAGATTATGAGGCCCTCTAAGAAGCCTACAAAGCTAGGAGAGTAGACTTTATTGCTAAGAAGTTGAAGACAAATTCTGGTATTCTGTATAATGCAAAACAGAGTTTCATACAGACCTTAATTCACAATTTGTTTTAATTTGACTTTAATGTTTTACTATTACCTACTTTTTGTGGAGGGAGAAAAAAAAAAAAAAGTCATAAAAACACAGAAATCACTATCATTTTAACAGTCCGTATAATATACTGTGGAAGAATTCACAGGACAAATTTTCAACCAGAGCAATCTGAGTTTATTACATGCACCCGTTTTCTGAGTTGACTTGCAATATCCCATGTAACAAATTGACACTGGATTTTAGCACATTTGCAACAGTATTTGCAACACAGCAGCACAATGTGTCAGCATAGCCAGTTCTCCAACAGCAGCTGTCACCCGGGAAGGGCTCTATATAACCACAGGGGACACATTACTTAGACAAACATAATGATGAATACTAGAAATAAAACCATGGTTTCCAACATATTGGATCTCATTTGAAGTGCAGTCTAAGCTTGTGCATCTCATTTGAAGTGCATCTAAGCTTGTGATTATTGATTGTGATTACCACGAATGTCTTATGAGAGAGTAGTCCTGAGTTAGGAGCAGGTTCTTCAGTTCACCAACAAGGAGTAAAACACAATTGTTTTGTTAGGTGAGGCCTTCATAATCTCTCATGCCATGTGTTTACTAAAAACTCATGTTCATTAGAAATATTAATAAGGCTTTCTTTTTTATTACTCTTGTTCTTGTTTTGGTTAAAAAAAAAAAACTTCAAAGGTGGCTGGGGTCAATATAGTTGAGACATTCACCTTCAACATTCAAAAGCTTTTAGAAAGAATTGAAAACTGGACTCACACAAGTTGGGAAAGCTTTCTGGTTTTATGGGTGAACAGGAATAATTTATCTCAGAGACCAGAAGAACAGTCTGAAAATTACATGTAACTTTTAGCACTCCCACATTCACACACCATCTGTATGAATAATGGACCAGCCCAGCAGACAATTGTCAGCGACATTCTGCCAGCTCCCACTGTCTGCTCTTCATCCAGATCTGGGAAGGCTGAGATTCCTTTTGTCTTTTATTCCTGCACCTGTCACCTCGTTTTTACCTACTACTTTGTTATATGAATAATTTAAATATTTTTAATGTAGTTTCTAGTTGATTACCCTGTATTCAAGTAATTACTGTAATTATATATAACTAAATAAGGTAAATATAGGTAGTTATAACTACAATGAGCAATTATGTAATTATACCAACCAGTAGTGTTGTAACATCTGCATTTAAATTACTTTCACATGCAGATTTAATACACTATTTTCTATTGCTATCTGAAACTATTGAAATGCCTATATGACTGCCATCTGCTGAGACTCAGTGAAGGACTTTAGTGGATTCTGTATTAAAGCAAATCAAGTGCATCTTACCTTAAAACTAACAAGAGTCAGAGTAACAGAGTAACTCAAAACCAATAAGGGATGTTCACTAAAAATCTTCCTTATTTGCTAGATCATTATCTGGAAAAGTCCTGAATGCTGATAGCCTTGCTTGAAATGTATCATCTGATTTATCATCATTGGGTTGAGAAAAAAAATGCAATAAGATTAAGAGTTTTGACTGTCTCTCATCACCAATTGCTTTTAAATAAAATTTGAGTTCACCTGACAGCTTGAGAGTTCATCAACACGGCTTTGTTGTGGCCTTCAACAAAGTCTAATGTATATACATTCTGGGGTACTATTTTGATTACTAAGCATGCTATTTGTTCCTAAGTCTTTCCCACCCATCACCTCCTCTTTCTCAGTAAATGTGAAATAGTAGATTGATTTAACAAGGTTTCTTAACTTTTACCCAATTATCATACCCAATATTTTACCCAAGTATCATACTCCATTCCTACTAGACTTTTATCATATACCAAATCAGAAAGCCTTAATGTTATTTCTCAAGTTAACAAAGTCTACTGACTTAAGACTTACTCATACGGTAATAATATTGCCACTCACTACTCATTCTATCATCACTATTTGGTTTTACTTAAAATTCTGACTTTGTTGAATCTGCCATTCTTAACAACTAAATAAGTGTAAGAACTTTAAAATAAAGTACTCTTGGATATTTCTTACCTATTCCATGTAAGATATTATTTTCACAAGAATAATGTGAATAGAAAATTTGTTAGGGCTATTGTACAAGTAATCTGGAGATGTAAAAAATGAACAAATGGCAATACTGCTGAAGTACTTAAAACCAGACATAATTAATAAAAGTGTAGTAATTACACTTAATTATCAAAAAAATTCAGATGTAGACAAGCATAGACTGTGTTTTGGTCTTGAAAGGTCTTAACCTTTAGCAACAAGACCAAAAAACTATTCCAGTCACAGAAGTAGCTGAAGCAATTTCATACCTGAGCATGAGAAGCTTTGTACAGACACATGGTTAAAATCAGAAAAGTGCTTCGTGAAATTTATCTTCTAGAAGAGAACTTGACCATGGGAGTGTAAATCAGGCTGGTTTATATTAAGTCAGAGGTCCTTGAAAATCCATTGTGACCAGAGAGTAGCAGCCTGCAGTAACAAGCAGCATGCGGGACATCTACATATATAAGGCTGCTGTGCAGTAAATGCTAACGCACCACATTTGATTTGATCTTAGGTAGGATGAGAAGGATACTCATACATTTAGGAATATATGATTAAAAAAAACTACATAAGGAAATGTCCGAGGAAACATTCCTGAGCAGTTTGGTTGATACAAAACTTTGATACATGACAAACACTTACTTACCTTTCGGGGTTATTAAGAGATTTCAGCCTCATCTGTAGAACCCTAAGCTTGTGTTTTGGGCCTATTAAAGTCTTCGTAGAAAAAGTCAAGGAAATTTTTGATATTTTGTCAAGGTCTTGGTAAAATCCAGTTAGTATTTTGACTCTCTTATATTGCTGAAATGTTGAAGCTTCACTAAAGAAAAAATATTATTTCTAGTCAGGGTTTTGTTACCTGAGCAATATTCATTATTGTTAAGCATTAGTATTAAGATCAGAAATCTTGTCGGATGTATCAACTTTGAGCATTCAGAACAAGGGCACCAGAAGTCATATTCAAACTAGTACCATGCAAGGACCTGTGGTGGTTCATAAAAAGAGAGAGGATCATTTCAGCATGAGGAGCACTGCCTCTGACACTGAGCCATACCCAGGAAAAAGTTATGGTTAACATATGATATGGTTATGGTTATGGTTAGGAGCTATGGCTAACATCATGATACTATTTTGACTTACAAGTCAACAAGTTAAAATGTTTAGGAAAGTCAGAAAATTAGTCCTATAAAGTGATAAAAAACACTAATAAGAGACAAAGCACAACATACCTATTCATCTCTGATTCTAGTGTGTTTCCAGTATGATCTGTTATTTTAACTTTAATGAAACCTCTCCTAATGCTTTTATTCCAGGTAGTAATATCCAGTAAGAAGTTATACACTGAAAAAAGATATAGAAAATAAGATTCAAAGAATTACCTCAACAGGATACACTTGCTACTATCATTCTATTAAAAGTATTCACTACTTGATAAAAAGGATCATGACTCTTTATCTCCAAGTTGCCAGCTCAAAGCAGGATAAGAAGGCTATTGACAAAAATTAGGTTCTACCAAATTGCTAGTTGAAGTTCTGTGTAAGCAGTGTGTCATTTTCTTCAGTTCTTACATAGAAGGGATTTCTATCAGAAAGCTACCATCATAATTACCATGAAGAGCTTAACCTGCCTAAGGAAAAAATGGGAAATCAAGCTTTAACTAACACCTTCAGTTTTTGACAAGCTCTGCAAAGGGAATATTTGAGCCAATAGTGTAGCAACACTATTGTGTTACTCACAAAAGTGACCTGTCCTGAAAACAGCCGAGGTACACTGGCAGGGAGAGAGGAGGAAGAGCATTCGCACAAGCTTTATGCATAGGTCAAGTGGGCAGTTAGCTAGGTGAGAAGATTAATCAGGCGGTAACAGGTGAAGAAAGACATTGCTCCTATGCCTTGATTGACCAGCCTGAGCAAGTTCAGCAGTACATGTCCTCCAAGCACCTTTCTCTCAGAGAAGTCAACCTGACAAAACCTCTGTGTGGATACTATAAAAATATGCATGGGGAAGACTGAGGAAGAGGAGAGGGATCTAATTGCTTTCCCACACTCCAGCCCCTTCTCCCCCTCTCCTGGGGGGCCGACGGGCTGGGTACCTGGGGCAGGCACTCCCTCTTTTTTTTTTTTTTTTTCTTTTTTTATTTTAATTTTTTTGGCACTTTGCTTTTTATCACGCCCTCCCAAAAGGCTAAGCCTCACCTTCTATGAAATACTTTCCTGCTCAGGTTAACAATTTCACTTAGTTTTAAAACCTCTTGCTTATTTCTATTTCCTCATGTTTTCAAATATCTCAGAAATCTAAAATAAGTCTTTAGTTAATATATATGTACTTTTTCAGACTGGTTTAGTAGACTGTTTTTTCTTCTTGACTTTGCAGATTCCTCTCTCTGTGTCTCCTACTATTTGGTAATATTTCTCCTCCTCTTTTTAATTTTCTAGCAGTCCTATCCCAGAATATTATACATAATCTTTTCCTTCTGCAGTGTACTCTTTCCACCATCAGGATTTTGCCAGGCTGGATTTTTAATGAATGCCCAGATTTTAATAAGGGTGAGAGTCAAAGCAAAGCTACATTTTCCTGCTGGAAGAATGAATGAGACAGACCTAGCAGCTTGCACAGCCTTGAGAGGATGGAAGAGCAAAGCCCAAGCAGACAGGAGCAGGGGAGAGCAGTGGTAGTAGGCTTGGGTCGAGCTGAAAGATCACTGAGAGTAGGAGTTATTTTATGTAAAATCCATCACATCTTCATTAACCTTTCATCAGCCCTTTGGAAGAAACAGTGATGTAAGTAAGCATGATTACCACTGTAATAAGAGACACTCAGTCCCTGGTCACAAAACTCATTGAAGTGTGAAAACTTGACTCCCGTTTCCAATTCCCGTGCTCCAAATCAAAGAACCTTAAACTTAGTCTATTAGAAGAGTGTTCTAACATTTGCTTGTGTTGTTAAAGTCTCTTAATAAGAATAGAAAATAGATGAGCATCTAAACTGGACCTCTACACGGATAGGTAGATATCTAAATTGTTACATCTAAAGTGCATAACTTGAGAGTTCATTCTCATATAACATAAACCTGAAACAGTCAGCTAAGTATCCCCTTCACTGTTCTACTCCTAGGGAGACATGGACTTTTAAAAGCTGAAGTAGCTTCAGTTGACTGTGGGGCACTGTTCTCCTGGGGTGGAACATAGAGGTGTCACTTTTCCATCCATGATCCAGGGCAGTCTCACTTCCTATTTTTGCTCTCCTAAAATGGAGGCACTGATCCCATCTAATCATGTTGTCTCAGTCCAGCTTTTTCTCTGTCACTCGAGTCTCATTTTCTGATTTGTTTCTTCCTCTTGGCAGTCCACCCCATTACTTTTAAAGCCACATTTCTTTCTCAGTTCACATATTGCTTACTTTTCTGCCACAATCATTCTCCTTCTTCCTCCAGTCTGCAAGCTGATAATTAGCTCGTGGTTTCTAACACCATTTTACACAGCAGCTCACAATAACATTCTACTTTTAACATGTTTTCACTCCAGATCAGTTAACAAATAACAGGCATAACATTTCATAAAGAGTGTTATATATGTATTCAGCCACTCACTGCAGAATGGGTCTTTGTCCGAGGTATCAAAGTAAGCTTTTGTCAGTGGTCCCATTGGGATTAACAGATTTTTCCATCTATCAGCATAATAACCTGAAATCCAAAGTTTAAATATTTAATTTCAGACATTTAGCATCCTGATACACAAATAATTACACAAAAACTCAGAGTGAAGGATTTGGCTTTAATTTTCTTAAATGTTGTCTGAGAGTAAATTGACTTGGAAAACACAAGAATCTCCTGAGTATAACAGAATGTAATATGCAAGTACTTAATTCTTCTATTATATTAGTATCACTGAAAATATCATAATGTTGGAATCCATTCAGTCTATAGTACTAACTCCAAAAAATACTGCTCATAAACTTCTGCAGAAGTAATAAAAACAAACCGAAGTAGCCCACATATTTACAGAACCATAGAATAATAGAATCATGGAATCATGGAATCATTTAGGTTGCAAAAGGCTGTTAAAATCATCAAGTCCAACCGTTAACCTTGCACTGCCAAGTCCATCACTAAGCCATGTCCCTAAGCACCCCAGGTCTTTTAAATACCTCCAGGGATAGTGATTCAATCACTTCCCTGGGCAGAAAATCCTGCCAGCCAGGAAATGCTCACACTATTGTAGCTGTCTTCAAGATGTTCCCAGATCCTCTTAAGAGCAACAAAACCCCAAACAACTAAAAATACCTCCAAATATAAGCTCGATTCCAAAAGAAGAGCCAAAGAAACCATGAAGTTGCTATAAACATTACCACTTTTAGATAAAAAAACCACAAGTACTCTAGGGATGATAACACACTACATGTGCCTAAAGTGATTGACTAAGTAGAAGCAGGTTCTCTGTAGAGAGGAAATACTGTGTGAATCCATTTCAGACTGGAAAGCATAATAATCAAAACTAGGAACATTCAGCACCTGTGTCTAACTGAGATAATTATAAAGCAGATAAAGCCATAAACTTTACACTACTTTAAATAGTAGGCAGCTCTGCACTTGATCAGTCTCTACAGATTGATACCACAGATCTCTGGAGTAGCCTTAGAAAGAGCTAGTCTGGACTTCCTGGAAAATCTCACCCAGCCCAGAGCAGATACTTAAGACTTACCTAGCACTGGGCAGGACACTGGCTGGAAAGCTTCACAATCAACACATTTTCCTCTCTTGTAATCCAAGTAAGAGTTGCACGGATATGTTATTATGTTGCACCTTCTTTTCAGAGATGATAAGAAGAGGAAGACAGATCTTTGATGGTCACACTTAAAATACTGAAGTCCTTCCAGAAACAAAAAGCAAAACATACTAAGAATACGTAACAATCTTTCTTTGTGAAAGAAAAGTTTTTATCAAAGCAATCCTATTTATCTCAGTCAGTTTTAGTTAGCCATGCTTTTCTTCCCTGGTTAGTTGACCACCAAGTGTAAAAAATGGATGCACACACCTAAGAAGACTGTTTTGAATGTTACAGGTACAGGGAAAAGTCTACAGGGTTTTATATGCGAGAAATAGTCAACTAAGTCCTATCCAATTTACAGAATTTGTGTTATAAAGCGTGAGCCTTAAGTTAAAATTCACCTTGTTGCATCCAGTGCAGAATGTTTTGGCAGAAAAATTACCATGAGGAATACTTCAGGGATTCCTTTCTCTGTTGTTTTGTTGGTGGTTTGTTTCTTGGGGTTTTTTTTTGGTAATAAATTCCTTCCTCTCCTAGCAGAACAAACTATGAAAATTGTACAGAGGAAGATGATCCTGAATCTATAAGGGATTCTCCCATACTCACAGGCACACAAGTGGAAGCCCTATGTTTTTGCATCAGCTCTAATTCATAGCAGCAGCATGCCATTTACATAAATGCATCGAAAAAAGAGTAAACAAAAAAAATGGGCAACAAATTCACCTAAGATTTATAGAGGTTGAAATAAGCAAAACTCTGTAGCAAAAGATCATTTCATATAACTGTTTTTATTCTAGAGCCTAAAAGACCTATCCAAAACCTAGTTCATCACTGCCAACCAGCAGGAACCTAAGACATAGAGAAGACTTGAAAGCCTTGTCTTCCATGTCATATGCAAGTGATCCTGCCCAAATCACTTGAACACAAACATCTTTTCCCATGCCTAGCCATGTATAAACACAGAAAAATAATGATGGCTATACGCAGATTGTATATGTAACATCATAATATAGTTCCATTATGCCAAGAATGATGGTATGGTGGAATATATGCTAATAGGGAGATATTTATTTTAAAAAGAAAAAAAACCAAAAACGTTAAATGTCTTTGTTATTTCTCATTTGCTGAGTGGGGCTAGAAAAGAAAGAATACCATGCCTTCAGCTCCCATATTACTGAATACTTGCAGAATTCAGTTTCACTTTTTTCGATTTGATCTCAAACTCTTTTCTCATTAATTGAATGCATTTTTATTTACCACTGAAAAATGTTTGTGGACAGCCAGGCTGATCATTTCCTCCATTTGGATAGAAATCAATGGTTCCTAAAGGCTTCTTGAAACCTAGTGCTAAAGGAAAAACATCATGAATCAAAAAAACATAAACTGAATTTTTCAGTCAATCATTTATCGTTACAATCATTACAAAATAGCAAAGGTCTTCAGAAAAATTTTTGCAATTATACTGTTACTTTGTTCTGTAGTTGGAAGTCACATTGAGTTAAAATCCATGGGGTTTTGCTTTTTAAGAAAATTATACACATATAAAATGCTGCACACAAATACATTAAAATTTGTGTAAGATTCCTACTGCCACAAAAGAAAAAGGAAATAACAGAAACAACTATTTTTTGTGTGGTAGCTGAGATACTATTTGCACAAAGAAGTTTATGGGATTCATGTTCTCTCCAGCAACCAAATTTCTTTCCCAATGTAATTTTCTTTAGAGTAAGATTTTCCATTTCTTTCATATGACACTGGGTTCTGAGTTACACTAACGTCAGCAGCATATCACAGCAGAAAAATCTGTATCTGTCCTATAAAACACCATTAGTAAGATTTAGCCCACCTTCCTTTTTACCACATAATTGGAACATTACAAAAATTGGTATTTTACAGCTTCACATGCAAATATGTATAGCAAAATGCTTATTTTTTAATATTATTAAAGAAACTGATGTGAAACTACACAAATAATGGGACAAGTCTGGTAGGTTTGAAAGGTTTAGTTATGGTTCTGAGAAAAAATTAAACCAGATTTTAGCACTGATGAAGCAGACTTTGCGTTGTTCTTAATTTTAACCTTATAATAATGTGATTTAGAATTTTAAGCAGTGGATCTGCAGTGTACTAACATGATACATCTGAGACTGGCTGTCTCAGAAGGGACTAATTCAGTGATAATCACATGCTTACAACCTCTATGTTCATACACGCTAGCACAGCAAAAGAATGTTAATTCTAAACTATTTTGAAAATAGCAGTATCATAAATTAATGCAATAGGCACACTTTATTCAATTAACAGAGCTGGGTTTTTTAATTTTCAGAAGGAATACACTATAACAAGACATATGACAGTGGTGTAATCACTACTTCTGTGTGATATTAAGCAGAATCATGACTATAGGGTTATCTATGTATGCCTTCAGTTAGCTATTGGACATAAATATTATTTTAGTATTTTCAAGTTCCGTCATGAAACTTCACTCACTCAATAACATGGCTACTCATGTCAGAAGTGAACAAAACAGCCCATCATTGCTTAAGTCATTAGCAAAGTTGAGTTTCAGTTTTTTGACTAATAGGCATAATAACATTCAGTATGATTTCAAAAGTATACACTTGGTTAGAGAGCAATAAGACAGGAATCCACCCAATAACACAAAATACACCTCTGCAGCACTATTTGGATGTTACTGAAAGAGCTTATCCCTCTCTTTTGCTTTTCCTGCATTTCCTCAAGTTGAAATAGGAAAGGCTGTCATTACCATCAGTATCTGAATGGATTACATCAACAAATTGTGCATCAGTGGGATCTAGTCTCCCCTCTGGTGGTTCTTGACTGAACGAAGGACCCGCTGGATCAAGACCTAAAGGAAAATAACACTAACATTACAAATCCTGGGGTCTGTTTCTACAGATACGTACATAACCCAACCTATGAGCATTATTTATCAATGACCTGGGATAATAAAAAAACTAAACTCCAGCACAATTATTTTCAAGTTTCCATTCTTCAACTTGCTAAGCAAACCAAGGGTTTCTACCACAGGACTGATCAACCTGTATCTTTGAATTTCTCTCTCCCCCTAATTAGTTGTACTCATCTCCCTGTTCTCGAGATGAATTACAAACCAAAAGCATTAGGGATCAAATCAGGAGAAATATTTTTGTCCATTTCCCCAGAATATACCATACCCATTGTGTACTTCATTAAAAAAGCAGCACAATATATTCGTTTCATGACAGTGAAGAAGAAAATATACTTTTCTTAAAAAAAAAAAAATAAAAAAAAAATCTCATTTTTCCAACATCAGTTTGGGCCATTGGCTCAACTTGTTGGAAAGAAAAAGTATCAAAATAATTCCATAAGTGGTTATGAGGCTTGTGTGTTTGGACCACTCAGTTTTTGCCTTTATTTGTCTATATCTGTAATTATAAGAAAGTGATAGAAATATTTCATATAATTCCATTTAACTGTGAGCATCTGGGTTCAGAAATTACAACTAGCTCCCTGTTAGTGTATAGAGAGGACACACACCTGCTAGCCTAGCATTGCAGTCAAGACTGTCCCAAATCAGTGACGCTAACAAACTCTAGGGATTGTGTAAAGTGAAAATGAATGTTCTTAACCAAGGAATGCAACTAGAACCCAACGCACTCTTAGAAAATGCCCTGACATTCAGATTACTGTATGAAAAGGGGAGGAGTCTCTAATTCCCTTTCTTAAGGCTGGCTACTGGCCCCTCTTATGTTTTGAAAACAAAATTACCTAAGTACTCTGAAAAGAGGGTTTGGAGCTATGAATCTCAAGGAGACGTTTCCAACAGTCCTTTCTCTCTTTAACACCTTTCTGATAGCTAGCTTAGTCAGCTTTCTTCTCAACACACTAGCTGCAGTGAGTTTTGCTCTTTCACTGCAAGAAGTATCTGGAGCCTGTGCACCCAACTTAGCACTCTGCATCGGATTCTGCCCCAGGAGCCAAAAGCTAAAACTTAATCCTAAACATCATGCGACCTTGGTCCTGAAAGATGTACCTACAGGAGGCTCCTCTCATTTTCATGGTACACACCACTCCTGCAGAACACAAGGCTGACGATGTAACAAGTACAGGTTTGCAGTATCCATACACAGCCTGGACACCTGCTTTAAGCTCCCTGTAGCACACAGCTCAACATACTAAAGCCTGAATCATGTTCAGACACCTCCAAATGATGCTAAATCCGTCTGGCTGATTCTTGTGGTTTGACTAAGAGCTTTTGGACTTCCCTTCAGAGGGACTTGACTTGCTCTGTCAACTAGACAGAAACTCAGGTAGAATATTATTTCAGTGGCGTAGGTCACTTGCATATGTTACTAAATAATTAATATTTCCATGCTAGCACCTGTGTGATCTGCAGTTATGACAACAATACATTAGAACAAATGTATCAGGATTAAAAGCCTTACCTGTAATTCTGCCAATTTTGCCATAATACTTCTGGCCAACAAAACCAGCCACATGAGCCCCAAGACTAACACCAATCATATACATAGTGTCAAGAGAAGCTCCATCTACCTATCGGGGGAAAAAAACCAACAAACCAAAGCCATGGAACAGGCATCAGTAGACTGATTAAGTTTTCATTTTTTTGTCAGTACTCTAAGTTACATGTCTAACTCTCTAACAAATGGGAATTACAAAATTTTTTTCAGTTTGACATTATGTATGAGTCAAATAGTGTAGTAATTATGAAATCCTTTGACTAGAAAAATGTAAAAAGGGAGCTTGATTCACACTTCTGCCACTTTCACACTAGTTAGAAGGGGGAGCATGGAAAGGGAGGAGGAAGATATTCACACAAGAAAGATGAACCAAAACTATGAACTAGGAAAAAAAAAATCTACTCCAACTTATCTTTCCAATAAAATAAATTTAAAATATAATACCATTAACACTTATGCCACAGATTGGCCGAATAATGGTGCCAAATGCATACCTGGAGAAAAGCCTTAAGATGTCCATTCTATAAAGCAGGTGATGCTGGTTTTGTCTTGTTTTGTTTTGTTTTGTTTTGTTTTGTTTTGTTTTGTTTTTTAAAAAAAAAAACAAAGGACTCTGAAAGAGTATCAGCAGACCTATTAGAATCTCTGCAAAGTGATGGTATGATATGTGGGAGCTGAAATGCTAATGCATCTCAAAATGAATTAACAAAGGCCTCACAACAGCTTGCAAACATGAAAGTAATAGCTGTGGGACATAACATACCCCACCACCATCACTTTGATGACTTGCACAGGATTAACCCAAGCATGCCCTGCAGTCATTGGCTTTGCCAGTACCTGTAAGCAGCAATTAACCAAAAAACCCGCATTAAGAAATTTGCAAAATACACCTTTTTAACCAACTCTGGATTGGAGACTGTTCTTATAGTCCTATTTTATTTTTCTATTCCATAACAATAAAGTTACTGTCACAATTACAAATTATTATCACTATATTCTAGTCCCAGAGGACATATTCTGATAGGGTCTCTCTTCTTTCATCTTGTTTTTTCTCAAAATGCTGGGGTTTTTTACTCTAATTCCACAGGAATATTTTCTTACTGCCCAGCATTCAAAATGTCTGAGAATGGCTGGGAAAAGAAGCAGTGGAAATGGAAGAAAAAATCAAGTGATAAATAACAATGCCATAAATAAGAAGGTAACATGTTTTGTTCATTTTATTAAGGAATAAATCTAAAGCTTAGTTAAGACAACTGTCATCAACAATTGTTTCAGCAGCTCCCTCAAGAATCAAGAAGTTTACATCAATTTAGAACAAGTATTTATATGTCTGTCAGTGATTTCTTGTTCTTTTAAGAGCTTTAGTTATAGTAGTTTATAGTCAAAAGAGTAGTGTAATGTTTTTGTGAAAATTTTAATGTTGCATATCATCTGAAGAACTGTCATTTCACCTCTCCACTGGTGCATTCGCTCTTCCCAGAAGACCTAAAACTTCCATCTGGCTAAAGCACTCCTTGACATACTTCAGTGACAGGGAAATAAGAAGTCAAGTGGAGTTTAAGATATGCAGTAATAACTGCATGCAAAGTTAGGAAATACTTTAGTAAAGAAATATCATTTGATATTGTTCACTGGGCTGCTCTTTAGTCATACATTAAATATCCATTTCTACCCAAGCTATGCTGTTTAAACTTATCCAGAACAGATGCAACTCTCTGCCTTACCAGCATCTGGTCAACATAATTCTTCAGTATTTCTGCAACTTTTCTGCAGTTTTCAACAGCCGTTATATAATTCACAGTTGTAGCACCACGATTCCAATCAACTATAATTAGATTCATATCCTCTGCAGACAGTAAAAGCTTCTTCATGTCACCAAGCCATGCTGGTGGAGAACCCGTCGGCCTGAAGCCATGAATAACAAAGACAATTTTCTTGGACGTATTAAGGTACTCAGATGCAGTAACATTATGTTCAATGAGTCTCTCAGAACAATCTGGATTTTCTCTTGTGTATAGCAGTAGCTGGACTCGGAGTTCTGTTCCAGACAAAGCATTGCCTATATGAAGATCTGTAAATTCAGGACATTTTTTCTCCTCGTCTGAAAAAGATGACAATTTTAGACAGTCATTTGATGAATCAGACCACCTGAAATAACACCTCTTCCCTTTTCTTTCCACATTTTTCCAGGAAAAGTGAAGAACTTTCATTTCATTCCCCCTGAGATCTTTGGAACGATGAACCAGCATATGCACAGAACAAGGAGGAGACACAGTTTAACTAATGACTCTGCAGATACCACTGTGCTCATCTGAATCCTTCAAATACAAAATTAACCTTTTAAATCATTCCTACACCACATATTTTCTCCACTACAAATATAAATTAGTAGTTAGTGCTGCTAAGATCATTTGCTTAACTATCAAGTTTAGGTTCTCAGAATTTTTTCACAACTAGCATAAACAGAAAGACCACTGAGGTTATTTCTTCCTCTTTTGACCCAAGTGTCAAAGTTGCCAATTCTCAGGCCTTATTGTTTGATCTATCAATAAGAAACAGTTGCCTGACAGTATGGGATGACCCAGAACTCTTCCCTAGTTTTGGATCACCATGAGGATACCATTACAAAGAAACAAAGAAAGTAGAAACAAAGAATCCTGTTCTGAGTTTGAAAAAATAACCTGTAAGGTCAATGTACATAATGGCACAAGACAAACTATAGAATTTAGCATTTCTGTACTTGGACAGGTATGGTATACAAGGTCAGGATCAACAACAGGACGGATATTTTTTAAAAAGCCTAAAAAGACTTAATTTTTCCCACTCTGTGCTAATCGACAGAAAAAGTTAAGGTTTGTAAAAGTATCCTTTGGCTGAGGAGGTGACATTGTGTGGACAAGCCACATCAGTATTCTGGGCCCAACACCGATGCCTGCCATAGTTCCTCTGTATGACCTCCTCACCTTTGCTATGGTATTAGCTGGCTTATGGCCAAAGAAATCCAGGCCCATCTCTTGACTTCTGGTGGGCTATGCTACTTCACACAAGGCTTTTGTCTGATATTTGATGGCACAGTTCTCAATTCTCCTGTCACTAACAAATTTGTAAAACAAAAGTCAGTCAGCTTCTAGAAAGCAAAAGTAGGAAGAGGGACAGTTCCTTAAAAAGTTAAAAAAAAAATAAAATCTGAATTTCTCAAAATATTTGAGTTACAGGGGAGTCAGTTCTGTCTCTTCTCCTTTTCCCAGCAAGCAGCTAGCAGGCAGAACAGAATCCACCACATCTGCACATCTGGGATTGACATAGACCCCTCACTGGTTTATAAAGCTGCAAAGGGCAAGTACAGGGGGATTACAATGTATCTAAAAAATGCACTTGATGCTATAGAACAGACCTGAACAATGCTGCACTATGTGAAGTACAGCACTTAACATGGTAAAGATACTCATTCACTTTGGGAACTAGACCAATCACCCCTAGACCAAACCATGTATCTACAATGACTAAACCAGTCACCTCTGGACTGGACACGGTAATAATGGATATTTACAAAGTGGAGCAGAGTTGAAGTTACAGAGTGTTAGAAATAGCCGGAAACTTCCTGTCTTAAATCACTCAGACAAAAGTTTCATGCCTATCATCACCTTATGACAATAACTACGGTTACTACCTTTGAGAAAAGTTAGAATTACCCATATTTCAAAACAAATATCACTGTTCTCATTTAGACACTGTATAATTTATGTAACTTTTACTGAAGTTATTGGAAATGGTTTATTTGGAATTGGCTAACTACTGAAACAGTTTTCCTTCTGAGATTTATCCAAGAAGCAGTTTGGCAATTAAGAGCTGTTCAGCCTCAGTTCTCTTGAATTTAATGGAAATAACATTCAAGAACCTGGTAAAATGTCATACATGTGACATGATACTGAGATGTTAATAGAATGTGTGTTACATTTATCCTCTAGTTTTCATATAATTATATATGACAATAAAACTAGAATAAAATTTCTATTACACAAATGTCATACGCAAAGCTAAATGATAGTAAACAGCCACTTAATTATATTTTTGCTATTCAGATTCAAAGATACAACATTAAACTCTTTTATTTCTGCCTAATACTGTTCTTGAATCCAAGTTCAATCACTGATTCTTATAATTTGCTCCCACATATCTAACATATAAAAGATTAATGCAAAGATACTGTAGAAGTTTTCCTCTGTACCCATTTAAATGTTTTTATTTCTTCTAATTTGATTGGTAGAAATAAGAATTCATTCTTCTAAAGTGGAATGACAGTGACATAAAACAGAGGCAGTCTAGTTCACAGAAGTAAGAAATCTGTCACAAGGAAATTAACTGACGAAACCTATTTACTAGCTGGCAAATGTCGGAGCGAAACAACTCATTTACTTATGGCTGTGAAATGACAGCAACTATTCTTTGAAAAGTAAATAGAGAAATAGAAGAAAAGATGATGTCTATTGTGGAATTACATTAAGTACTATACATAGATTTACAGATTCACTACTTCGAATTGTTTAGTGAGAAGTCATTGAGGGGAGGTTTTTCTGACTGATAACTGGAAGGAATACTCAACTGCCCTTTGTCCATGCTTCTGGGAGTACTCGCATACACTTTTCGGTACAGTCAAAACAAACAGGTAAGTGTTGGGCAGTTACCTATGCAGTATAACCCAGTTAATATATGATTTAAACTTTCTTATGTACGTTTGTAAGTGTATCTTCTGTGGCTGAAAAGGAAACCTGAAACCCATGCTGATTTTTCCGTAACTAACTTTTGCTATTGAATCTATAACGCATAACTTGAAAACCCGTCAACCTATCAAACCAGCCATAAACAATAAACTTACATTAGTACATTAAAACTATTTCACAATCGCCTGTTTACTTTGTACAAAGTGCACATGCCCAAGTGTCTCTCCGTGCAAAGTACAGCCAGAGATAAAGTATCAAGCTTTGCTCTATTTACTTTAAAATTAAAATATATGCCTCAGTTTCAAAGTGATTAAATTTTCTTTACTAATCTGTTCCATTAGGCATAATTCACAAGTTTTAATCTTTCGGACATTTTAAATGAAAGAATATTCTTTTTTAATGCTTGAATAAAGCCAAAAGACTACATCACAAATAATAAGCTAATGGTTCTTACCTGATTTCACCCAGTATATCAAACAGATGAAGAAACACAATTTCAGCATGTGGAAACGGAGAAAAAGCAATGCGTAATATCCACAGATAAGTGGCAAATGTAGTGTCTCCCTACAGTATGCTAGATTTCTAACCGAACTGAATGCAACTAATGAAGTAAGTAACATGTAGAGTATAAAACAGAAAGGAAAGCTGTACTCAAGCTTCTGCAATTCATGACTCCTCCTATTGAATGACTTCAGTAGGTAGGGTGGTTTCTGGTCCTTAAGGGTTGGGACTGGTTTTTAATCTATTCCCTCTCTCTGGCTATCAGCAGATTTGCACGGAAGTATTTGATGACAATATTACCGACAACTCTGTTACGTGGAATTTAAGAAGCAGAGTAACTGGAGGTACAGCACATTACAGACCTACAGTTGCCTTTTTTTAAGTGTCACTCAATTGCAGTTAGAGACACTAAGATGGGCAAAAGAAACTTAGAACAAAAAATCATTCTGGTGGCAGAAGAGTTTGCCTGTGAGAACTTGAAAATAATTCTAAGAGCTCTATCTCTATGTATTATTTTTGCACAAACTTATTTTCTGAGCTTTTTCCAATGAGTCATTCTCTAATCTAAATCCAGGGGAGGTCTGTGAAAGGGCTCATATGGGACAAAGATGGAACACAAAGCCCCACAAATCTCACTCACTGAGTTGCTGGGTGTTTTGGGTATGTAACTTAACTTCATTCCTTCTGGGTCCCCAAATAAAAAACATATGAAGAAACTTTTTTTTTTTTTTTTGTGAAGCTCATTTTTTTACAAACCTACTCACTGGGTAAATATCCAAGAGGACAAACATAATTTTCTTGGGGTTCACAGTGAGGCAAAGAGGCATGTAAACTCTGCATTACTCGAGTAAGACATCTGGATGCTTGTTTTGCCTATATATGACCCCCAATTACTTCCATTGCAGTAGAAATAAAAACAAACCATAACCACTCAAATAAGTGTCCTTTCCATCCACAACACCTAAGGTGATGTGTGTGTTTCTTTATTTCAGTGATCATTCTTTTCAGCTGGCTTTGTGATTCTGAGCAGCCACACAAAGCTGTGCTACACCAACTCCTACAGAGGACAGCCTTTAGGAAATATCTTCAAAGACTTTTCCCCTCTGAATGCAGCCACAAGGAGAAGAAGATGCAAAATGTATGCTCATATGAAAATCGACCCAGCTTAATCGGTAACCTTTCTTACTTTTTTGCTTTTATTCTCAGATTTGTCACCCTATTCTCAGTAAAGTTCACTAAGGCAGCTCTTGTTATTCATTTGTATTTCTTCTTCATCTCAAAACTTTAATGCTTTGTACAACTATTATTGTAAAACCATAGCCCTATTGGTATTACACATTACTTAGAATAAGTAATGGTATAGTGTCAGTTCAGCTCTTCCCACTCTCTACTTTTTAATATAGGTTATTGTTACAGCAAAAACTTAGTGCATCCAAGCAATCACCATTTAGTCAGCCTCAGCATGCACTCAGTGTGCAGTACACATATATACAAGTTAAGGCTCGGAAAGCTCAACATTGAAAATGAACTGGTAATAGCCCTAGTAAAATATCTGCCGTGCTTATCCAAGGGCCAAACACCTGATCATAGAAGAAAATCTTACATATGTACCTTTATTTATAACTAATGGCACCCCAGACTGGGGTGGAAAAAAAAGAAAATTTTAAGTTCCCTCTTGAACTGAAAACCACTAAGCCCAGCTCACATGGAAGTAAAGTAATGTGCTACCCATACCGACGTAACAACCCATAAAACAGTTTTACAGCCCTTTGAAATCAGTTTCAGGACTCCTTTAAAGGACTCCTTTAAATCAATGCCCAGAAAGTTTTGTGGCATTAATCAGGTTGTTGAACTAGGGCTGGTTGGACTTACCCCTCTGTCGCACGACAAGGGGACTTTGTTCACCAACAGTGGAACTTACGCCACTTAGAAATCTTAACCACCTTAAATCTGTAACTACTGTTTACACTGCAGTTTCTATTGACATCCAACTGTCAGGTAAATCCTTCAAGGCGACTCTGAGTTTCAGTTATGCTGTCACAAACAGATGCAAGACCCTCAAATTATGGCTACTGCCCGTCCCGCTTTGTTGCATAGTGTTCTGTCTGCTGCTTTTCTCCCAAGGATACATTTCTCACACTGAAATTCAGTTACCTGCTTTGGCAGTGCCTTATGTGCATCAGTGGAGGATGCTGGCACTGCCTCTTCAGCACTCTCTGTGCCACAGTGCTCAGGCCTGTAGGAGCTGTAGCTCCTGAACAAACCCTGATGCTCTGTGGAGACCCCACAGTCGACCAGGATTTTTATATTAAAAACCCCTCAAGATTGGCTAAGTATTCAAGTTGAAAAAAAAATAAAAATCAAAACCAAACGTATAAAACCTTGATTTTATTCCAGTACAGGATTACTGGGATTTACAGGTAACAGAATAGCAGTTCTACACTTCGGTTTACTCCCAAAAGTTTCTGATAAAATAACAGCTAAAAATATCACAGCATGGTTTTCAAGATTAAGATCGAATTCTTATGCAATTCTTATCATGATCTGTGATGATAATTAAATGTATTTCCCCTTCTAATCTTCTCTCTACCCTCAAGGATTCTGTAATCTTGGGAAATCCCTTTCTTAAAACAATTCTCGTTTTTCTTATGAATCAAGCCACTTCTCCAGAAAAATTCCTCTCTAACCGCTAACTTAAGAGCGCTGCTCCCTTTCAGGGAAGACAAAAGTCACAACCTGGCTTTTGCAATGCAGTATGTTTAACTGTGAACAGGAAAAAAAAAAAGGGAAGAAAAAAACCCCCACAACTGTGTAAAGACTACAAAGGGAAAAACCCTGACTTGTTGGGAGAAATTAAGAAATTTAAGATTCATTACGTGTTCTACCCTGAGACTTGTAATTCCTGTAAATTGATAATCCCTTTCTAAATAGACTTGATGAATATCTAAGCCACCATTAGAAAATAATGAACACTGACACCAAACACACCATCTATGCTTGGGGAAAAAAAAAAAGTTATTTAATAATACTTTTTGCATTGCTGTTATCAGGATGACTTCTGAAAACATGCTCCTTTGTAAAATAACTCTTTAAAAATTTATACTGAACGTTAAATGTGTAGCAAAAAGGCAACAATGGGTTATATGGCAGGTATCACTTCAGCTTTAAAAACATCATATTGCAGTTCTTTTTATTCTTGAGAAATGTACCGTATCTGACACTTTACATCATGGAATCATGGAATTCTCAGAGTTGGAAGGGAGCCCTAGAGATCATCTAGCCCAACTCCCCTGCTAAAGCAGGATTGACTAGAGCACATTACTCAGGACTGCATCCAGGTTGGTCTTGAAAGTCTCCAGAGAAGGGGACTCCACAACCTCCCTGGGTAGCCAGCTTCAGTGCTCTGTCACCCTCATCATAAAGAAGTTTTCCTCATATTTGAATGGAACTTCCTGTGTTCCAGCTTGTGTCCATTGCCCATAGTCCTGTCACATGTGTATTTTATTACTTTGCAACACTTTATCATGCTGATGACTAAAACGCTTGAGGGCTTTAAAGGTTTTTTTCCTCCCTGGTGAGACACCACCTGGAGTACTGCATCCAGCTCTGAAGTCCTCAGCACAAGAAGGACATGGACCTGTTGGACAGAGTCCAGAAGAGGGCCATAAAGGTGATCAGAGGGCTGGAACACCTATCCTATGAAGACAGGCTGAGAGAATTTGGGTTATTCAGCCTGGAGAAGAGAAGGCTCTGCGGACACTTTATAGCAGCCTTCTAGTATCCGAAGGTGACCTACAGGAAAGATGGGGAGAGATGACAGGATGAGGGGTAAGAGGGGAGATTTAGATATTAGGAAGAAATTCTTTACTGTCAGGGTGGTGAGACACGGGAACAGGTTGCCCAAAGGAGCTGTGGAGGTCCCATCCCTGGGAGTGTTCAAGGCCAGGCTGGATGGGGCTTTGAGCAACCTGCTCTAGTGGGAGGTGTCCCTGCCCACGGCAGGAGAGTTGGAACTCAATGATCTTTAAGGTCACTTCTAACCTAAACCATTCTGATTCTATGATTCTGATGCCTGTCCCTGCCCCATCAGCTGCAGTCTCCCCCTGCTCTCCACACTGGCCAGGGCAGAAGGCAGTTTGCCTGCACTATTTCCGTATAGTTAGGCCATTTTCTTCCATCTCATCACTGCACATTTGCAGCTTCACACAGGTGAGAAATAAATATTCCCAGGCACGCAAGCATCCCCCTGAGGTCACATCCCTGTACAATGTACACTCCCACCAGTAAGTCTGACAATCACAAAATCATAGAATTTTCATGGTTGGAAGGGACCTCTGAGATCATCGAGTCCCAACCATACACACACCAACAATACCAAAAACAAAAACAAACCAACGAACAAAAAAAAAAATCACACAAAACCCCCACAAAACCAATCACCCAACCCAACAATCTTGGCCACTAGAGCATGCCCTGAAGTGCCACATCTACATGTTTCTTAAACACCTTGAGGGATGGTGACTCCACCACCCCCCTG